>CM040124.1:218569026-218912665 GCA_022559845.1 Amorphophallus konjac | reverse complement strand
GTCCATTTTGTATTCTTCAATAAGTTCTTTACATACTTGGACTGAGAGATGAAGATGTCATCTTCTGTTTGTGTAACCTGCAGTCCAAGAAATAGTTTTGAGCTCACCCATTGAGCTCATTTCAAATTCATCAGTCATTATTTGAGAGAATTCCTCACATAATTTGGGGTTAGTTGACCCAAACACAATGTCATCCACATAAATCTGAATGATAGAATATTGGATGGCTTACCTTGGTAAATAATGTTTGATCCACTATACCTCTTGTGAAGTTCTTGTCGGTGTGAAATTTGCTCAACCTGTCATACCAAGCTCTAGGAGCTTGCTTTAAACCATAGAGAGCTTTATTGAGTTGTACACATGATTAGGGAAATCTAAACATTCAAACCAGGAGGCTGTCTCACATAGACATCCTCATTAATTTCCCCATTTAGAAAAGCAGATTTCACATCCATCTGATGAAGGTTATTCCTAGGGAACATGCATAAGCCAATAAAATTCTTATTGCTTCTAACCTAGCTACAGGGGCAAAGGACTCTTCAAATCTATTCCAAATTCCTGATTGTATCCCTGAGTACAAGTCTAGCTTTATTTTTAATAACATTCCCGCTTCATCAGTTTTGTTTCTAAATACCATTTAATCCCTATGACTGTTTCATGATCAAGGTGGAACCAAATGCCACACCTATTCCTGTCAAACTGATTGAGCTCCTCATGCATGGCATTAATCCAATGCACATCTTGGAGAGCACAGTCAATGGACTTAGGTTCTATGTTTGATACAAAAGCATAAGCATTCAGTTCATGTTGAATTCTTAAGTGGCCTCTCGTCCTAGGGGGGTCATGCAGATTTTCAATAACATTTTCTACAGGATGATCCTTGAGATATCTAATATTTACAATTGGAGTATCATGAATTGATTTACCTCCCCCTGAGCTGTAGGCTCCTCTTCATTAAGCTCTTTATATTCTTCTTCATCCTCGGATTTGTCTGCAGGATCTCCTTCCTTCAGAATTTCACCATTGTTTTTTCCTGCATTGACCAACATTAGAATTTGCCAAGGATCATCAAAAACTATGTGTGGAGATTCTTCAACAATTTTAGAGTTCAGATTGTACACTCTGTATGCTCTGGTGTTTTCAGAATAGCCAAGAAAAATTCCTGGTTCTCCTTTAAGTTCAAATTTATCAAGGTCCTTTTTATCATTTATGTGAATGAAACATTTACAACTAAAAACCTTGAAGTGTAGCAATAGAAGGTTTCTTACCTTTTAATATCTCATATGGTGTTGCTGGGTTAGAAGGTCTTACCATGGCTTGTTAATTACATAACAGGCAGTGTCACTACTTCAGCCCAAGGAACCACCTTCGACAAGGAGTGTACGACCCATTTCCACTAGGTTCTGTTCCTTCTCTCCACAACTCCATTCTTTGCTCAGGTGTCCTTGGTGAGGAAAACCTGTGGTTGATTCCATTTGACCTGCAGAATTCATCAAATTGTGAGTTTTCAAACTCACCTCAATGATCAGACAAAATATTTCAATTTTCTGATTTGTTTTATCATAGAACTCCTAAAATTTGAGAAAGCATCACTCTTATTAGATAAGAAATAAATCCAAGTATACCTAGAAAAGTCATCTACCATGAAAACCCATACCTCCTCCCTGATAGGCTGACAGATCTAGTTGGCCCAAAAAGGTCCATATGTATCAGCTCATAGGGTTTGGAAGACAGATTTTCAGTTCTAGACTTAAATGACTTTCTAGTTATCTTTGATTGAGTGCATGCATCAAATATTTTATTTTCTTTCTTGAATGAGACTTCAGGAAGTCCTCTAACCATGCCATGCTTATTTAATTTGTGCAAAACAGTGTTGTTAGCTTGCATGACCTAACCTACGATGCCATAAAATGCTATGTCTTCTCTACTGGCAGTAAGGCAAATGTTAGTGTGTTGAATTTCATCTAAATTTATCATGTAAGTATTATTTATTCTTTTTCCAGAAATTTGACAATATCAGAATCAGGTTTCAAAAACCTTGCAGCATTGTGAATTAAATAGAACATTGTAACATTTATCACTAACTGGCTGATGCTAAGTAGATTATAGGCTAACCCTTCAACCAGCATAACATCATCAATGCAGCAGGTAGAACACTTACCTACCTTACCTGATCCGATAATCCTACCTTTGTGTTGCTTCCAAAGGTGACAAGGCCTTCTTATTTCTCAGTCAGTATGCAAAATTTAGCCTTATCTCCTGTCATAGGCCTGGAGCAGCCGCTATCCATGTACCATAAGTTGTTCTTGGCTGCAGGCAGGCATACCTGCGTACACAATTAGGTAGAGAAGTTTGGAACCCAAGACTGATTGGGCTCCAATGTAAATGAACTAGAAGCAAAATAGGAAAGCAAATGTTTCGGAATCCACATTTGTTTAAATGTGTTTTGTTCAGTGGATCCTACAGATTTTCTTCTGTTGTTGTTCCTTTTCTTCTTATTGTTCTTTTTCTTATTGGCAGCAGCATGATTATTGACAGTATTGTTACTTCTGCGCAGTGCCTTGGCCAGGGTATGTCCACAAAATTTTGGCCATTGTAGTTCCTGGGCTGGCTATGAAAATATTGATTTCTAGATGTCCAGAAACCATACCCATTGACCAATTTCCACTGTAAGGTCTTTGGTTTGAGCACCCTGGAATGCAAGACTTGTAAACCTACCCTGAGTTCTAGACCACTTTGGCCTATTGAGTAGGTTGGCTGTGCATTGTAGTGGGTCTAAGCTCTGGGTTGATAAAAATAGTTGGGTTGACTCCTAGTAGCACCCTGTCTCCCTTGAACTTTGGACCCTGCTGACCTATACGCAGGTTTGTATTGGGTCTTCTTAAGATGTGGAGGTTATGGTGGAGACTGGGTTACCTTGACCTGGGTGTTTACCGGACTGTGTAGGTTGACCCCTAACCTGAGTCTGAGCCCTAGGATTCTGCTTAGATGTGCTAGCTCTACTAGGCTCACTGAGTTTTTGTTTACCTTCTCCTCAGCACTGGTCTTTTTTAGATTAGCAGTTTTGTTCATTAAATTTGTTGAGTTCATGCTAATTAGAGGTCCCTTTTCCTTTTGAGCAACAATGAAATTATTTTCATCCCAAATGATTTTGTTGCACTAGAATTAAATCATATGCCCTCTTTTCTGAAATTAACCTTTGACCTAACAAAGATTTAAGTTATCTGTTCCTTGGGTCATTTTCTCAATGGTTTTCATTTTTTCCTCATTGTCTTTCTGAAGTCATCATCCTTTTTCAGCTCATTGTTGACATGAGGACAACTTCATATTTTTCAGAGATGATTTTTACTTCACTTTCACATTTTTGAATCTTCAGCTTCCATTCATCAATTTCATTTTCAAGCCTTAGATTCTCTTCCTTAGAAGCTTTTAACTCATTTTTGATTTCATCTTCTTCAGCATGTGAGTTTCAATTCATCAATCTCAGATTCCAAACATGCAATTTTATCAGTTAGTGTTTTATCAATTTGCGTGGAATTGATTTTTCTTCTAAGATGCCTATTCTCTTTTCTAATATCATCAGCTCTATCAGCTATGTCATGATAAGCATCTACCCAATCAGTAATTGTGAAGTTTTCAAATCTAGTGATTACCTCATCTGTGTCTTCCTCTCTATCTTCGGAGCTTGTTGCCATAAGGCAAATGGGCTGTTCAGATTCGGCTTCACTATCTGAGCTGTTGCTGAAAGAGCCTTATCTTCATCACTCCATGTGGTGATCATAGCTCTTCCTTCTTGATTTCTTCTTGACCTGTCCTTATGTTTCTGATTTTCTGGACAGTCAATTTTCAGATGCCCTGGTTTCCTGCATTGATAACAGACATTAGCTTCATCTTTCTTTGCAGGTTTAGATTTATACCTTTTATCATTTCGGCCACCGCTGTATTTCTTCTGGCCGAACCGTCCTGCTCCCTTTCTGAGAAATCGCCTGAACTCTCTAGTCATCATGGCTATCTCAGATCGAGTCACATCTTCTTCTTCATTTAGGCTCTCCTCTGATGATGAAGAGCTGCTGGAGCTGGATTTTGTTGATTTGCTGGAACTAGCCTTCGGCGCTATCGGCTTCTTCTTCCTCTCGGCTTCATCTGTCCTTGGCATGTTTATCTCATAAGCCATTAGTGAGCCAATCAGCTCATCAGCTCTAGTATTACGCAGGTTGATAAGTGTGTATTTTTCCTTGTTAATTCATCATTATTCACATATTTATGAGCTTAAATTATGATCAATATACACTTCTCACAATTATTATTGATTTTGTATCAAACGTTTATTTTTCTGAAATTAAATAAATTTTTATGATAATTTTTACGTATTTTGTAGGCACGCAGTTCAAGAAAAACTCTAAGAAAAAGAAAATAAAAGAAAAGAAAAATTATATTTTGAATGGGCCAAAAGCCCAAGGATTTGTTCAAAAAGAAAAGAAAAAAAATTTTAGAACAAAAAATAAAAGTATTTGCTATTTTTTAAGTATATATAGATAGTTATATAGATATATATATATTTATATAATATATATATATTAAAATTAAAAAAAACAAAAAAAAAGAAAAATTCAAACCCGCCCCGCCCCCTTCCCGCCTTCGCCGCCCGGCACGGGCGACGAGGTCGGCGAAGGGGCGGGCGGGGGCGGGGGTCGTGGCCGCTCGTGGCGGCTCCCGCGGCAGCAGTCGGCACGGACGAGGAGGCGAGGTCGGCGTGGACGGGCGGCGCACGCGCCCGCGTGCTCACACGCGGCAGCAGACGGCGGGCCAGTCCACGCGGCGGGAAAGAAGAACGGGCGGCCGTGGTCGGCGCGTTGCGCCGCCAGAGAGAGAATAAGAGAGAAAAGAGGCCATAAAAAGGCCAGAAAAATTCCAGAAAAATTCCAGAAAATGGGAAAACGTGTGCAAAACATGTTAGCCAACAAATTGGGTCAAAATGGTAGCCATTTGGGTGTTTACATTGACCAAGTGTTCACATGAGAGTGGGTGTTATATGTGACCCTATATAAAGGGCATTCTTTTGTAATGTGGTAGTTAGTTGTTAAGTTGTTAGAGTTAGGAAGCCAAAGAAGAGATGTTAGGAGTAGATTGCTGAGAGTTCTTTATGTTCTTGAAGTTATTTCATGTTGGCCTTAGTTTGGTTTCATAAGGTGTTATTTGTAAGTTCATTTGACGCAAAAGTTGTAAGTTGAATTTGTTTTAATGAAAGTTTGGTTTGAGCATTCAGTCAATTCTTGGTCCAATTACTTGTTGTTGTGATCCCTATTTCAAATTCTTGTCTTCACAAAAGTTGTTCATTTTCAAGTGTTTTTCAACTTCTTTGTTTAGCATTTCTTTAAATTCTTCTTTATTCATAGAGTTAATACTCATTTTCTTAAGTGCTGTTTTACATAATTACTGTTCATCCGTGGTGATACCTTCTGCCATTTCTTCATTTTGAAGTCTTTCTAGTCCTCAAATAACTCTGAGTTTTTCATGAAAGTTGTTACTCTCTGGTAGATCTAACTTTTGTTCTTCTTGTACTTTGTCAAATTCTTCTTAGTTTTAGCTCTAGAATTAATTCTTTACGGTTCTATTTTTCTGTCAGTTACTGTTCACCAGCAGCATTAGAGTTTGATTTTTCTAGTTTTTCATTGTCTTCCTCTCATTTTCTGTTTTTGTGTTCTTCATAAAAGTTCTTCATGTTTCAATTCTCTACAAATTTCATGTTTTCTATTTCTTCAAATTCCATCTAGATTGTGTGTTATTCTTTTTCTTCCAAACCCTTATTTCAACAAAATTCTGTTGTATTTTCAAGTTGTGTTTGTTTCTATCTACATCTCTTCATAAGTCCCTCATACACATCCAAAGTGGTGATCTTCTTCAAATCATCTCACGACGTCGACTTCCAAGGCGGAGCGATCTTCATCAAAGGCTCGGCAAAGAAACGACGGCGTTCTTCAATTGGCTAATTATTCCTTTACTTTTCTCTTGTTATTTAAAGTTGCAATTTCAATTTCCTTAGTGATAATCGCACTCCAAAGATAAAATTTACTTTTCCAAACATAAGGGTATTTCCAACTTGAGCTAAAATCAACTATTCTCTCCCCGTGGGATCGACCCGTATTCACCACTGTACTCGTATTTTCAAAATCATTCGAGTGAGTGAGTGCGGTTATAAATTTTGAAATTTGTGTGGCACGACATTTTTAAACGACGACTGTCGAGCGCATCAAATTTTTGGCGCCGTTGCCGGGGAGTGGAATTTTTAAAAGTTGGATATTCTTGCATTTGATTTGTATATTTGTATATTGATTTTGCTATTTTTACTTGTGCAGGAAAAAGAAAACAAACCAAAAACAAATCAAAGAAAGAGGGAAAGCAACCTGAAATTCCAAGGATATGAAACATTGTTGAAAGCCTGGAAGCATCATTGAAGGGCTAAAACCAAGAAACAGGTTCTACTTTTCCAATTTCTGAAAAAATCTAGAAAAAATTAAAAAATTCTTCAAAACTCAATAAAAATCCAAAAACAATCAAAAACAAAAGAAATTTTTGTGTTGGTTAGTTAGGTTCATTAATTAAAAATGAAAAAAAAAACTTGCACCAAAAGCTAAAAAAAAATTCATTTCAAGATTAGAAACCACACATCTTGTTTTAGGACATGCATCATTTAGTATAGAATTTTCTTTATTTAATTTCTGTATTGCATTTTGAAGATTGCGAGGGGCAAGGTACGTTCTACTTATCCCATTCTGGCATTCATATTGCATCGGAACCCCTTGTTTTAAATTGTGGTGTGCATTTTATTTCAAAATATTTTAAGGGCAAAACCCCTAAACAACATACGGTGGGGGATTTCATCACCCCTTCCTTAGCCCACAAACCACATTTTCCACGCATCTTTGCATTACCTAAGCCATGAATAAAAGTCAGTAGACGTTGGCCCTAGGATCACACTGTGGTTCTTGTGTTATCTGAGTTTACCCTCTTATGAAAACCGTGCCTAAGGCAAGACGGTCGAACGGCAAACGCCTTAAGCGGGTTAGTGGTTTGGCATAATTAGGTCCCTACGAAAGTAGGGGGTACCTCCCACTTCCCCACCCCTTACCGTGGCTGGTGGACATGTTGAAGGTGAACTTCAGTTTCACTTTAATCATTTTGTGAAACCTCACTTGTAGGTTTAGGGCACATCTAGGTCATTAGGGTAATTTGTGTGTGAAATTGTTTGTGTTTGCCTAAAAAAAAAACAAAACAAAAACAAAAGCATTTTCTTCCCTTTCTTCATCTTAGTATGTCAATATAAAAAAAAACACATAAAAAAAATTCTTAAACAATTTTCTCTCTCATTTTGTCCTAGTTTATGCATGGAAGAAGATCTCTACAACCATCATTGCTAGGACCTATAGGAGAGATTGAGAGGTTAGTGCATTCTAAAACTCATCATCAATCTAACCCCATGGCGGACCAAAATCAGAATCAGCTAATTCAACCAGTTGTTCCCAAGAAAATGAAGGAATATTTTCTTCCCAATCAATATAAACCTTCATTTTATACCCAAGCACCACAAAATCAAGCAGCTCAATACGAAATCAAGTCCAGCACAATACAAATGTTGCCATCTTTCTATGGCAATACCAATGAGGATCCCTATAGGCATCTGGATGAGTTCCTCCAGATATGTTCAACTGTGAAAATCCCCAATTTTTCAGATGATGCTCTCAGGCTAACCCTCTTCCCATTCTCTCTTAAAGACAAAGCCAAGTATTGGTTAGGGGCCTTGAGTAAACCCATAGACACATGGGCAGAAATGCAAAAGGAGTTCTTGAAGAAATTCTACCCCATAGGGCGAACCAATACTATGAGGAGAGCAATAACTGGATTTTCACAAAACCCTGGAGAACAAATCCATGAGGCATGGGATAGGTTGAAAGATTTGTTACGGAAATGCCCTCATCATGGTTTGTCAAAATGGTAAATAGTTCAAGCATTCTATGAGGGATTGACGGATAATTACCGTCAAATGGTGGATGCATCCTGTGGGGGAGCTTTTATGAGTAAAAGCGAGGAAGAGGCTTATGACTTGTTTGAAATGCTTAGTGAAAATTCAATTAGTCATGCCTCGCTCTCATCTTACGAGAGAACGATTGGGCGGCTAAGAAGGGCGGGCTTTATGAAGTCAAGAGCCACGTTGAGAGTGAGAATAGGATGGATCTCAATGCCTTGACTCAGAAATTGAGTAAAATGGAATTACTGGTACAAAAGATAGAAAATGTTGATCTCGTAGCTCAAAAGCTAGATCAATTTCTATCAAGGCAAGAAGCTTCTTCTTCAGGTTCTCGACCTCAACCATTCTCAGCTCCTAATTATGACGAGATCTGTGCTCTTTGCTCTAGCACTGATCATGTGGTAACTGATTACCCCACTGCGGCCCAACTTCCCCCATTCATTCAAGAACAAATCTTCGTTGCTCAGGGTGTTTCTAAGCCGCCTTATGATCCTTACTCAAACACCTATAATCCAGGCTGGAAAAATCACCCAAATTTCTCTTGGAAATCCCAACAAGGTGCATCTTCCCATACTAATCCCTCATTCCAAAAACAACAATTCCAAGCTCCAGTCCAATCTCACCAACAGTATCAATATCCTTTTCACCAAACTCATCAAAATTTCTCACAAACCAATGCACCTTTTCCACAACAATCCCAACACTCATCACATTATTCTCAGGCCCCGTATCAGCAATCTCAATTTTCTCAGGGCCAGTACCATCACTATCCATCCAACAGATCCAATCAAGTCTCCTTCCAACCTCCTCCTCAATTTCCGCAGTCAAATTTTGATGAAAAGTTTGATCGACTCCAACAACTCATTTTTTCTCAGCAGCAATCCATTGCTAAGTTGGAAGGTCAGATCGGGCAAATAGCAGCAGGAAATGTTCGGAGAGAGGTAGGTCAGCTTCTTACCCAGCCAGTGGCTAATCCGAGGAACCAACCTCCAGGCTTCCTTCAAAGAGCTCCTATTCTCCCGCAGCCAAACCAACCTCAACCTCCTCCTCCTATGGGCCCTCAATTTGAGAATGCCAAGGCTATATCAACCCTAAGGAGTGGGAAGATTTTAGATGACCCTTATCAGGCTACGGGAATTGGCAATAGTTCGGGCCAAGAGGCCCGAGAGGAGAATGAGGAGGAAGAAGAACCCATGATTGTTAAAGAGAAGCCGATGGATGAAGAGAAGAGGCTGGGTAAAGGAAAGGCGAAACTTTATGAAGGACCCCTAGATTATGAGCCTAAGGCCCCTTTTCCTGATGCTTTAAAGCCGAAAGCTCCCAAGAAACCACCGGTACATCAGGAAGAATTAGTGAAATTGTTCAAACAAGTGAATATCAATATTCCACTTTTAGATGCCATCAAGCATGTGCCGGCATATGCAAAGTTTTTAAAAGAGCTTTGCACTCCGAGGAGGGAGTCAAGGGCGGTAACTCAAAAGGTCCGTTTGTCGGAGGATGTGAGTGCCGTTGTGATGAATCATTTGCCGAGAAAATTGAAGGACCCCGGAGCCCCCTTGATCTCATGTGATATAGGTGGAGTCACCTTTGATCGAGCTTTGCTCGACTTAGGTGCTAGCGTAAATCTTTTACCCACCTTTATCTATGAGCAATTTGATCTGGGTGAGTTGAAACCAACTTCCATCATCCTTCAATTGGCCGATAGATCAGTAAAAACACCAAGAGGTCTGTTGGAGGATGTAATTGTGAAAGTGCATGATTGCTACTTCCCGGTGGATTTTCTCATTTTGGATATGGCCTCGTCCTAGGATCTTAAACATACACCTATTATTTTGGGACGCCCCTTTTTAGCTACGGCTAAGGCCAATATAAATTGTGCCACGGGAATGATGGACATATCATTTGGAGGAGAGAAAATTGCATTGAATGTTTTCAAAGCCTCTCAATACCCGGACCTTGAAGAAGAATGTAATGTTGTTGATATTTTTGAGTTGAGTGATGAAAGTCCGGTTGCAATAAAGGACACCCTAGAAGAAGGTAGTATGCTTTAGAATTCTCCTCTCTCTCTCACACCCTGGTCTAGGGTAGAGTCACTCCCTCCACTGCAACCCGAACCTGCACTTCCATCTCTGGATCAGCCACCTACTCTTGAATTAAAGCCTCTGCCGGACACTCTTAAGTACACTTATCTGGGTCCTGACCAAACTTTCCCTGTCATTATAGCCTCCAACCTCACTTCCGATCAGGAATCTAACCTTTTAGATGTCCTTAAGGAACATAGGGGGGCCATAGGTTGGTCGGTGGCAGATCTCAAGGGCATTAGTCCGGACGTCTGTATGCACCACATCTATTTGGAGGACAATGCTAAGCCAAGTAGGGAGATGCAACGCCGGCTGAATCCGAACATGAAAGAAGTGGTCAAGCAAGAGGTAGTAAAGTGGCTAGATGCTGGGATTATATATCCCATTTCTGATAGTAAATGGGTTAGCCCTACACAAGTTGTTCCCAAGAAATCTGGGCTAACCGTTACAAAAAATGAGAAAGGTGAGGAGGTGGCCATGAGATTACAAACGGGATGGAGAATCTGTATTGATTACAGAAAATTGAACTCCATGACGAAGAAGGATCATTTCCCTCTCCCGTTTCTTGATCAAATTTTGGAGAAGTTGGCTGGGCAAAAATATTTTTGCTTTTTGGATGGCTACTCCGGGTATAATCAAGTTGCAGTTTACCCGGAAGATCAGGAGAAAACTACGTTTACGTGTCCTTATGGCACGTTTGCTTTCAGAAGAATGCCATTCGGGCTTTGTAATGCCCCTGCCACCTTTCAGCGGTGCATGATGGCAATCTTTTCTGAAATGGTGGGAGAATTTTTGGAAATCTTCATGGATGATTTCTCCGTTTTCGGAGATTCATTTGATAATTGTTTGAAGAACTTGCAAAAAGTGCTGGCACGATGTATTGAATCCAATCTGGTGCTTAGCTGGGAGAAAAGCCATTTTATGGTCCAAGAAGGGATTGTTTTAGGCCATGTCATTTCCGAGAAGGGGATAGAAGTAGACAAGGCCAAGGTCGATCTGATTTCCAATCTTCCTCCCCCTTCATCTGTTAGGCAAATCCGATCTTTCCTTGGCCATGCGGGTTTTTATAGAAGATTCATTCAGAACTTCTCTTCCATCACTCGCCCGCTCACAAAGTTGCTAGCCAATGACACTCCCTTCCACCTAGATGAGTCATGTCTTGAGGCTTTCCATTCTTTGAAGGCAGCTTTGACCCAAGCCCCGATTCTTCAATCACCAGATTGGTCACTGCCTTTCGAAATCATGTGTGATGCCTCGGACTACGCCATAGGAGCTGTCCTGGGGCAACGAATTGATAAGAAACCTATGGTGATATATTATGCGAGTCGCACTCTCGGAGATGCTCAAATGAATTACACCACCACAGAACAAGAACTTTTGGCAGTTGTCTTTGCCCTCGAAAAGTTCCGATCATATCTTTTGGGGGCCAAAGTTATTGTGTATTCTGACCACGCAGCTTTGAGGTACTTGCTTACCAAGAAGAAAGCTAAACCCCGTCTGATTAGATGGATTCTGTTATTGCAAGAATTTGATCTGGAAATAAAAGATAAGAAGGGGTTAGAAAATGTAGTGGCTGATCATTTGTCCCGAATAGTGATATCTGAGAGTGCTCCAATGTCTGATTCTTTTCCAGACGAGCAATTATTGTCTATCACCTCAACCCCCTGGTATGCTCATATTGTCAACTTTTTGGCAGTAAGGCAACTTCCGGTTGGGTGGTCTAAGCAAGAAAAGGATCATTTCTTTGCTAAGCTCAAGCATTATTTTTGGGAGGACCCGGAACTGTTTCATATTGGTCCTGATCAGATCATCCGAAGATGTGTCCCCGAAGATAAGCAACAATTTGTCTTGAATTTTTGTCACACTCTCGCTTGTGGGGGACACTTCTCGGGAAAGAAAACTGCGGCTAAGGTCCTACAAAGTGGATTTTATTGGCCCACCTTATTCAAGGAAGCTTATCAATTTTCCAAAACATGTCTGAGGTGTCAAGCTGTGGGCAATATTTCGAAGAGGGATATGATGCCGTTAAATCCCATTCTTGTAGTGGAAATCTTTGATGTTTGGGGTATTGATTTCATGGGACCGTTTCCATCATCCTTTGGCAATGAATATATTTTGGTGGCGGTCGATTATGTTTCAAAGTGGATTGAAGCTCTAGCCACACGGACCAATGATCACAAGGTAGTCATGAAATTTGTTCGCAAGAACATTTTCTCTAGATTTGGTTGTCCGAGGGCTATCATTAGTGACGGGGGTTCGCATTTCACTCACTCCAAATTTCGCACTTTGCTCAAGAAATATGGGATCACCCACAAAATAGCCACCCCCTATCATCCCCAAACTAGTGGCCAGGTGGAGGTGTCCAATAGGGAGATTAAGAACATTCTACACAAGACAGTTCGGCCGGATAGGAAAGACTGGTCTGAAAGACTAGATGATGCGCTATGGGCCTACAGAACTGCGTTCAAAACCCCTCTTGGCATGTCACCCTACCGCCTCATCTTTGGTAAAGCCTGCCACCTACCTGTCGAACTTGAACATAGAGCTTACTGGGCCATTAAGCAAGTCAACTTTGACTTAACTCAAGCCGGACACCAACGGGTTCTTCAACTCAATGAACTAGAGGAGTTAAGAAATGAAGCATATGAAAATTCAAGGATTTACAAAGCTAAAACCAAGGCTTTCCATGATCAACATATTCATAGAAAAACTTTTCATGAAAATCAAAAGGTTTGGCTTTTTAATTCACGGCTTCGCTTGTTCCCCGGTAAATTGAAATCCAGATGGGATGGACCGTTCATAGTTGTTAAGGCATTTGATCATGGCGCCATCAAAATTATGAACCCTCAAAATGGTCATATCTTTACAGTTAACGGTCAACGGTTGAAACCCTACTTGGAAAATGAGCTGTTGTCACCTAACGAATCCATAGCCTTATGTGATCAGGCTTAGCTTCCTTTTGAGCTTTCATGCGTCTGGCTGAAGACGGTAAACTTAGCGCTTTTGGGAGGCAACCCAAGATTTTGTGATCTGATATTTTGTTTTAGTGTGTTTATTTCTCAGGCCACAACGCAATGAAGCCCTCCTCTCGCCCCACTCACTAGGTTGTATCCTTCCATCTCAACTATATTCTCTGTTTCATTGTTCTCTGATCTTTCTCATGCTTATGCCATTGAGGACAATGTCATTTAAGTTGGGGGGTGAGGGAATCACAAAAAACAAAAATTTTCAAAATTTTTAAATTTTCATGACTTTTCCAACTTTTTGCCGACCTCTTGCCTTTATATTGCAACAATACATCCCCCGAGTTGATGTTTCTTGATTCATGTCTCATGCAAAGTAATTCTAGAATGGAAATGACTAAAGACTCGGATGATGGATAATTTATTTACTCTAGCCATGGAAAACTGATTTAAAGAATCTCTTTCAAAGTTCATATGCACTTTCAAAGAAAAATAAAATCACGTTGCACGCTAATGAAACAAGAAGGACAAGCCTTCTGTTATTTGAGACAAACTGTCTGATATTCTGCATTTTCTGAAGAAGAAATATGTTAGAAGCTTTCTGCCATAGAAAAGTATGAGGACAAAATAAAGCACCATGAAAAATGCTCCGATTCTGAGTAACCGGGCCTACTTCACCTAAGACGTGTTGAGGTTCGCGTCAAAAGGAAAAGGGAACTTGGATCTGTGGAACCGGGCCTACTTCACCTAAGACGTGTTGAGGTTCGCGTAAAACAGTGAAGGGTAGTGCAGCATCATGTGTGTAAAGAAAAAAAAGGGGGAAAAGAAAGTAGAAAAGAAAAAGATATATATATATAGTGATCCCAAATGGGACAAAAGTAATAAGGCAGACAAAAAGCTAGTGTGCTTAAAGCTCTGATTAAGAAGTGCAGAATTGAAGGGCATTTGTTCTGAATAGCAAATGGGGGACGCAATTGTCTCTATTGTGAATTTAGTATTCCACACGCACAAGTGCTACTGAATTTTGATTAGAATTCTTGATCATGTACCTGAATTTCCGATATAAGGCTAGTATGTAGTAATTACTCCAGATTCCTGATCTTTAGTTAATTCTACGAAAGATGATCTGGAAATGAAGCATGAATATCTTTAAACTCTTGTTAGTCCGATATTTTTTCATTATGTGCATTGCTAAGGGACTAGCAATGAGTAAGTTGGGGGGTGTGATAAGTGTGTATTTTTCCTTGTTAATTCATCATTATTCACATATTTATGAGCTTAAATTATGATAAATATACACTTCTCACAATTATTATTGATTTTGTATCAAACGTTTATTTTTCTGAAATTAAATAAATTTTTATGATAATTTTTACGTATTTTGCAGGCACGCAGTTCGAGAAAAACTCTAAGAAAAAGAAAATAAAAGAAAAGAAAAATTATATTTTGAATGGGCCAAAAGCCCAAGGATTTGTTCAAAAAGAAAAGAAAAAAATTTTAGAACAAAAATAAAAGTATTTGCTATTTTTTAAGTATTTATAGATAGTTACATAGATATATATATATTTATATAATATATATATATTAAAATTAAAAAAAACAAAAAAAAGAAAAATTCAAACCCGCCCCGCCCCCTTCCCGCCTTCGCCGCCCGGCACGGGCGACGAGGTCGGCGAAGGGGCGGGCGGGGGCGGGGGTCGTGGCCGCTCGTGGCGGCTCCCGCGGCAGCAGTCGGCACGGACGAGGAGGCGAGGTCGGCGTGGACGGGCGGCGCACGCGCCCGTGTGCTCACACGCGGCAGCAGACGGCGGGCCGGTCCACGCGGTGGTCCACGCGGCGGGAAAGAAGAACGGGCGGCCGTGGTCGGCGCGTTGCGCCGCCAGAGAGAGAATAAGAGAGAAAAGAGGCCATAAAAAGGCCAGAAAAATTCCAGAAAAATTCCAGAAAATGGGAAAACGTGTGCAAAACATGTTAGCCAACAAATTGGGTCAAAATGGCAGCCATTTGGGTGTTTACATTGACCAAGTGTTCACATGAGAGTGGGTGTTATATGTGACCCGATATAAAGGGCATTCTTTTGTAATGTGGTAGTTAGTTGTTAAGTTGTTAGAGTTAGGAAGCCAAAGAAGAGATGTTAGGAGTAGATTGCTGAGAGTTCTTTATGTTCTTGAAGTTATTTCATGTTGGCCTTAGTTTGGTTTCATAAGGTGTTATTTGTAAGTTCATTTGACGCAAAAGTTGTAAGTTGAATTTGTTTTAATGAAAGTTTGGTTTGAGCATTCAGTCAATTCTTGGTCCAATTACTTGTTGTTGTGATCCCTATTTCAAATTCTTGTCTTCACAAAAGTTGTTCATTTTCGAGTGTTTTTCAACTTCTTTGTTTAGCATTTCTTTAAATTCTTCTTTATTCATAGAGCTAATACTCACTTTCTTAAGTGCTGTTTTACATAATTACTGTTCATCCGTGGTGATACCTTCTGCCATTTCTTCATTTTGAAGTCTTTCTAGTCCTCAAATAACTCTGAGTTTTTCATGAAAGTTGTTACTCTCTGGTAGATCTAACTTTTGTTCTTCTTGCACTTTGTCAAATTCTTCTTAGTTTTAGCTCTAGAATTAATTCTTTACGGTTCTATTTTTCTGTCAGTTACTGTTCACCAGCAGCATTAGAGTTTGATTTTTCTAGTTTTTCATTGTCTTCCTCTCATTTTCTGTTTTTGTGTTCTTCATAAAAGTTCTTCATGTTTCAATTCTCTACAAATTTTATGTTTTCTATTTCTTCAAATTCCATCTAGATTGTGTGTTATTCTTTTTCTTCCAAACCCTTATTTCAACAAAATTCTGTTGTATTTTCAAGTTGTGTTTGTTTCTATCTACATCTCTTCATAAGTCCCTCATACACATCTAAAGCGGTGATCTTCTTCAAATCATCTCATGACGTCGACTTCCAAGGCGGAGCGATCTTCATCAAAGGCTCGGCAAAGAAACGACGGCGTTCTTCAATTGGCTAATTATTCCTTTACTTTTATCTTGTTATTTAAAGTTGCAATTTCAATTTCCTTAGTGATAATCGCACTCCAAAGATAAAATTTACTTTTCCAAACATAAGGGTATTTCCAACTTGAGCTAAAATCAACTATTCTCTCCCCGTGGGATCGACCCGTATTCACCACTGTACTCGTATTTTCAAAATCATTCGAGTGAGTGAGTGCGGTTATAAATTTTGAAATTTGTGTGGCACGGCATTTTTAAACGACGACTGTCGAGCGCATCAGTGGCGCCGGGAGGCCTTGGCGCCGGGAGGATTGTGTCGCCGAGAGGGGTTTTATTGATTTCAACGGAGGGTCTTATGAGGGTTTCTTCAGGGCATTCAATGGGGATGATGGGAGATGAGGATGGATTCATTCCCAGAGAGGGTCCAAAGAGCTCATTAGCACGGAGATATGTCCTCTGCGACGGCAAGATGCCATGAGATGATATAGCTCAGGCTCCCGCCACATTGAGGGGTTAAATATGCAATTCCGATGGAACAGTATGATAGGGTAAAGCTCTGGGCGAATTTTGGCAGCATCTCTCCTTATTTTGGGAGTATGCCAAGAGAATATTATGGGCTATCCACTCACGAGTGCCGGAGTGGAAACCTTAAACGAGAGCCGGGCGTAGCCCGTGATTCAAGGGTCTGAGTCATATAAGACCTCACCCCCCTTTATTGCAATATCCCCAATGCAATCCATCGGAAAGCCTGCAATGGCAGGACTCCGTGGTTTAAGGGGCTACATGATGTAGGGGGAGAATTAACCCCTTTGATATAGCTCCCGTAAGGCCAAAAGGAAGGGCAATGCACACCCACGAGGAGAGTATATGGTGGACGAGGTCTGTATGGCTTGCTGTGATGACGAAGGCATCAGGATGGCCAGACGACGTAAGGGTATCGACGCAGAGAAGGGGGGTGGTTTCGGCATGGAAGCTAGATAGACTCGGCACGACAGGGAGGTCCAAATGGCGTGGGGAGTTCCTGGCGCGAGTTTCGCGCCGGGAGACACCGGTGCCGGGAGGCTTTCAGCAAGGGTTTTAAGGAGGTCTTAGAACAGGGTTTTGGGAGTTGTTCAGAGAGAGGTTTAATCCTGACTATTTTGGATGATCGGAGGGGGAAGACTTTGGGGGAACACCCTTCCTCTGGGCCTCATTGGGAGCAGAACCACAGACAGAAATCCATGAACCACGTCCCCCTTTTCACATACGAGGAACCATGAGATAGACTGTCTCAGGCCCTCGAAATGTGACTGGAGGGGGAGATGATAAATAATAGTAGCGAGGATGCTTCAGTAGAATTAGAAAACCAAACGATAAACCACGCCTAGTTATCAATATCCTTAGCATATATCGAACCTCGGATGCAGAGACAGAAAGAAGAAGGTAATGAAAGGGCGGAGTTCAACCAATTCTCTCATTCTTCATTTCATCCAGACGACTTACACGCCTGCTAATTAAGAGAAAGAAATCCGACTCAACGGAGAAAGAAATCTAGGCCTAATCCCTGAAAGCAGGGTTACATTGGCATTCGATGCTATTGAAGCAAAGATGCTAGAAATCAGAAATACAAAAGAAATTCAAACAGATAGGGAGGGGGAAAAGAAAGAGCTACAGGCGCCCGACACTCCCACCTGGATCCCTCTTCGAGCCTCTGCCTCTCTCCTTTTTCTTTCTTTCTTCAGCTTCTTTCAAGGGCTCGCGAACTCCCTCTTTCTCTCTGGTGGCTAAGCACTCCCCTTTCTTTCTTCTTTTTTCTTCCTTCTCCTGCTCTGCCTCTTTTTTCTTCTTCTGTCCCTCTCCTCCTTTTTTTGTTCGAAGGGCAGGCCTCTTATAGAGGCCAGGCCCTCATCCTTTCGGCGTGCACTTCCCAGCGCGCCAGGCTCATCCTCCTGACGCGACAGTCATCGGCACGTCGGGTCTCATATTTGGGCTTGGCCCATTCTCTTGTCATTCGGCCCATTCGGTCCAGGATCCACTTGGTGGACTCCTTTCGACAGTGGGGCTTTTGGCATATGCATATCAAGACTCCGTGGGGCTTGTTTGCACCTTGCATTCACAACACGTGCGAGGCATTGTGCGTCCCTTCTTCGGAGAATCAGAGATGTCTGAACATCTGTTTCAACAGGCGGATGGTCGCCTGAATGTTGGTATAGTTTTGTCAGCCTGACTATCTAAATGACAGCAGTACTGGACAGCGACCTAGCCACAAACAGCTTTAGTCGAACAACATGATAGGGGTAGTGGGTTTCTTCTGTTCAGACTCTCAGATCTTCCAGGGATGGTACGTGAGCCGTGCCCTCGACTGATCTTCAGAACTGTGAATCTGCTATGATCTCTTCTGACATATTTTAGGTGTCAATAGTCGACCATTTAAAATGGGAATGAATTTTGTGAAGAACTTCACTAAGCCCACTCACCAGAACATAAATGGTAGATGGACCAAGCAAGTGGATCAGAATAAAAGCTGGAATTACTACAAACAGATGGGTCCAAACAGGACCTACTGGAGAAATAACTATCATCCTCAAAAATCTGTTAATCAACAAGCTCACAGGAGATATCCCAGGAATGGGAAGCCTAATGACTGGAATAGAGCTTACTTCTCCAGACCAGCTGGACACAACCCTAGTTATAATTTCAATAGACCCAAAGTAAAGGTGCCAGGGAAAAACATGTTGAAACAAATCTGGATTCCTAAACATCTGATTAGAGATTTGAATAATGTCTTTGGACCCAACTCATCTTGGGTTCCAAATCATTTTGCTTGACTTTGTTTGTGTAGGTCTGCCTGGCAGCTGAGAACAACAAGTGGTACCTCGACAGTGGCTGCTCCAGGCACATGACAGGAGACCGATCCAAGTTCAGCAAGATAAAGATGAAGGTAGGGGGTCTGGTCAAATTTGGAGGAAAGGACAGAGGTAGGATCATTGGAGTTGGCACCGTAGGTAAGTCTTCCACAAACTCCATTGAAAATGTTCAACTTGTGGAAGGTCTTCAACACAACCTGATTAACATTAGTCAATTATGTGACAAGGGTCACAGAGTTGTGTTTGATGATAACTCATGCAAAAATTTTAAAATAAATTCTGATGTGGTTAAATTTGTAGCCAACAGGGTGAATAATGTCTACATGATAGACTTAGATGCTGAATCTGAACCTAATCTTTGTTTATCTGCTAATTCTAAAAATGATGCTTTTGAATGGAATAGACGTCTAGGCCATGCTAGTTTCTCTACTTTAAATAAATTGGTCAAGCATGATTTAGTTAGAGGCCTGCCTAGAATTAAGTTCAATTCTATTTCAAAATCATGTGATGCCTGTGCTCTAGGCAAACAGACCAGAAAATCTTTCAGTTAAGATCTGAGCCATTGTCCTCTAGACCAATAGAACTTCTCCATATGGACCTCTTTGGTCCTACTAGAACTCAGAGTCTTAATGGGAATAGGTTTGGCTATGTGATCATTGATGACCATTCTAGATTTTCATGGATCTTTTTCTTAGCCAATAAAAGTGATGCTTTTCAAAAGTTTAGTCAGTTTTTCAATAAGGTCAAACAAGAAGGAAAACACAAGATTTGCTCTATTCAATCTGACCATGGAGGTGAGTTTGAAAACTCCATGTTTTCTGATCTTTGTGAAAGAGAGGGACTAACACACAGGTTTTCTTCTCCCAGGACACCTGAACAGAATGGAATTGTGGAGAGAAGAAATAGAACTATTGTGGAGATGGCCCGAACCATGCTGATTGAGAGTCAATTACCAAAGAAATTCTGGGCAGAGGCGGCCAACACATCAACTTACATAATCAACAGGGCCATGGTAAGACCCATTCACAAGAAAACACCCTATGAGCTACTAAAAGGTAAGAAACCAAACTTGGTTCATTTCAGAATTTTTGGAGCTAAATGCTTTATTCATAACAATGATAAGAAAGATTTAGATAAGTTTGAAGCTAAAAGCTCCCCTGGAATATTTTTAGGATACTCTGAAGTGTCAAGGGCATATAGGATCTTTAACATAACAGACCAGAAAGTTGAAGAGTCTCCACACATCCTTTTTAGTGATAAGAAAGGTGTTACTAACATTGAAAATTTTGACAGGGATTCCAATCACGATGGGGAATTCCTAGAAGATCAAGAAGAAGAAAAGACTCAGCCGAGTGGAACATCAAATCCTCCCAACTAGGAAGGGTCAAGAGAAACAGGTGAGTCTCCAATAAATGTTAGATTTCTTAAAGATCATCCGATAGATAATGTCATAGGCAACCCTGAAGATCCTCTTCGGACTAGGTCTCATTTTAGGAATGTTAATAATCAAGACCTAATTGCTTTAGTCTCACAAATAGAACCCAAATCAGTAGAAGAGGCCTTGGCTGATCAAGCTTGGGTCAATGCTATGTGTGAGGAATTAGGTCAGTTTGAAAGAAATAATGTTTGGAAGCTTGTTCCAAGACCAGAAAGTGTTAATATCATAGGAACTAAGTGGGTGTTTAAAAATAAAATGAATGAAGATGGAATCATTTCTAGGAATAAGGCCAGACTAGTAGCCAAGGGCTACTGTCAAGAATTTGGAGTTGACTTCGATGAATCCTATGCACCTGTTGCTAGGATGGAAGCAATAAGAATTTTGCAAGCTTTTGCATGTTCCAAGAATATAAAACTCCAACAAATGGATGTTAAAAGTGCCTTCTTAAATGGAGTTATTAAGGAAGAGGTTTTTATTGAACAACCCCCTGGATTTCAATTCTCTCCTCAACCTAACCAAGTTTTCAGGTTAAACAAAGCTCTGTATGGTCTAAAGCAAGCTCCTCGAGCATGGTATGAAAGATTGACTGAATTTCTGATCAGCAAGGGCTACAACAGAGGTAAGGTTGATCAAACTTTATTTACCAATGGTACAAATAAAGATCTCATCATAGTTCAGGTATATGTAGATGACATTGTGTTTGGATCAACTAGCTGTGAACTATGTGATGAATTCTCTAAAATGATGTCTGCTGAGTTTGAAATGAGTTTGGTTGGTGAACTAAAGTACTTTCTTGGCTTGCAGGTACAACAGTCAGAGGATGGATGCTTCATCAACCAGACCAAATACACAATGGAACTATTCAAGAGGTTTGGTATGAATAACCTGAAGCACATTACAACACCCATGGGTACCAATACCTCACTGGATGCAGATGAGAAAGGTAAAGAGGTAGATGCCAAGCTCTATCGAGGTATGATTGGATCTCTACTTTACTTGACAGCCTCTAGACCTGATATACAGTTCAGTGTAGGAATGTGTGCAAGGTATCAGTCTAGACCCACTGAATTACATTTAGCTGCAATGAAAAGAATTTTCAGATACTTGTCAGCTACACACTCTCTTTGTCTATGGTTTCCTACATCACACACACTTGATTTAGTTGCATACACAGATGCAGATTATGCAGGGTGTAAACTAGACAGAAAAAGCACTAGTGGTCACTGTGAATTTTTGGGTGGGTGTTTAGTGTCTTGGGGCTCCAAGAAACAACATTCTGTAGCCCTCTCCACGGCAGAGGCTGAATATGTAGCTGTAGGGAGTTGTGGTACACAAGTCATTTGGATTAAACACCAGCTTCAGGACTACCAAGTAGACCTGGGGTGCACACCTATCTATTGTGATAATACCAGTGCCATTAATCTAGCCAAGAACCCTGTTTTTCACTCCCGCACCAAACACATAGAGATAAGGCATCATTTCATAAGAGATGAAGTTTCTAAGAACAACTTTGAACTGATTCATGTAGGCACTGCAAATCAGATTACTGACATCTTCACAAAACCTCTGGATAATGAAAAATTCACTACACTGAGAAGAGAATTAGGCTTATACAAGTTGTCTTAATTGTGAAGTCTGTTCCTATTGTGAGGGGGAGTTCTGTGTGTCTGTTGGTTAGCTTTCAGTAATGCTATGATTAAGGGGGAGCTGGTTGAGCTGTGAGAGGGAGAGTTCTTTGACAGACTCAAAAAAACTGACCAGATGTGTGTCATTGCTGGTTCTCATGACTGAACTAGTGTGGTTCTATCAGACAGTAGAATCTCACTCACCTCTTAAGTCTATAAGTCTGTGATACTAAAGTCCAGCTAGAATCTTTCCTCTGGTAGTCTATCAGAGATCTGGATTAATTGTATAAAGTATATCTTCCTACATTGTGAGTGATTCAGGTTCAGGTCAAAACCTGTATGTCTTGATATCTGACTAAAATAACTTGAAATCTAGACTTCAAGATTCACTTCAAGAAATAGTCCTTCTGGTATTGTTTTCAATCATTCCATCTCCTCAACACAAGGGATAAACTGAATTTACCAAGGTTCTGATTTGGTCACTGAGAAACTGGGAGCTTCATCAATGAAATGAAGTTTTCTCCTATGTCATGAGGTGTCAAATGCTTAACATAAAAAAAATGACATTAATATTCTGACCATCATAGAGAAATGGTGGCTTGCTGGTGAGTAACTGGGGACTCTGGCCTCTAATCAAGGTGTTTCCTCATGTCAAAAGCCACAGTTACTAACTCTGTTCCTTTTTTTAAAAAAAGAGGAGGAGGTAATGAGGTACTCACATTGAGTAACTGGGGATTCAGGCCTCCAATCAAGGTGTCTCCCTAATGTCAAACGAGTGAATTACCAACTTACACACTGGTCTTCTTGAAAATCACCTCAAAATCCCTTGTCGTTATACTCTAATGGATTGCTTGTCCTCAATACCTTGAGAACACCTTCTCTAACCTTGTCTCTTGTTGTCTTCTGGGATAGTTCCTTGTTCAGCTATGTCCTGCCATACTTGTTCACCTCTGTTCTAAATCATATACTATGTATGTTGATAAACTTTTCTATCACTCTATTTCTCTATTGTTTACTGGAGTTCAAGAATCTTCCCTTGAGTTTAGCACCTCACTTATTCTCTTAAGACTTGTTCGTGCCTTTCTGCACTAAGATGTTACTGTACTTCTTCCTCATGTCTCCAGCACTTTCATATATTCTGCATTTCCTTTTGCTGATGTCAAAGGGGGAGAGAGGTTTTGCAATATCAGTAGATCATGAGTTGTGGGGGAGCTGAGAGTGAGCTGTGGGGGAGTGGTTTTGGAGAAAGAAGTGTTTCAGCAGTAATGAAGTGTTTTAGCAGTAATGTTTAATTTGGCTCTGCATGCACTTGCTTTGAATTTGCCTTGATTGTTAAAGCTGCTGTTGATTTCTTTTTAACCCTTGATATTACTTGATTCATAGTGTTGCCATCATCAAAAAGGGGGAGATTGTTGCATCCCTACGGTTTTGATGATGTCTCACACTATAAATCAATATGTTTCTATCTCCAGATCAATGCATGCATCATCCACTAAGTCTGTACATTATCTGTGGATTCACTTGTCTGGTTGCATGAGTCATTGAAGTCTATACATCGGCCTGGCGCTCACTAAGTCTGCACATCGCCTTGGCACTCACCAAGTCTATACATAGCTTAAAGTATGTATAGCCAGTGCTTTCCTTGAGATCAAGTCTATACATTGCAGCCTGTTCGTGTTCAAGCTTTCAAAGTCTAGACATTGTTCTGTAGCACACACAGGAAGTCTATACAGCGCTGCATAGACTAAGTCTATACATCAGTGTCTTGTGAGTGCATCATTCAAAGTCTATACATTGGCAAGTCTGTACATCGGCCTGTTCATGCATTAGTAAAGTCTGTACATACCAATGGCTGTGCATCGTCTACATATTTCACACTAAGTCCATACATCACTACACAAGCCTTCTTCAAAGTCTGTACATTCTTCAAGGGCATAGTCCATGCATTCAGATCATGTCTATACATCATCTTTCAAAGTCTTTACATTGAAGTCTGTACATCCGACCGTCTGATTCAGCGTCTCACGCTATCCAAGTCTGTACAGCGTTTGTCTTCATGCATTAGCCAAGGTATGTACATCCGATCGTCTCATTCAGCATCTCATGCTATCAGAGTCTGTACAGCGTTAGGCTACAGTGCATCGTCTCTCAGAGTCTGTACAGCGTTAGCCAACAGTGCATCGTCTCTCAAAGTGTGTACAGCCAGCTCTGTCTCACTTAGCGTCTCATCAAGTATGCACATAGTTTAGCTGCATAACATAAGTCTGTACATCCGCATGCTAGCAAGGCATTCATCAAGTCTATACACTGTCTGCATTGCACGAGCTGAAGTCTATACATTGCATGCTACAAAGTCTGCACATCCCGTTTGCATTGAAGTCTATACATTGTTTGTTTAACTCCAGCCCTTGCATAGAAGTCTACACATTGGATATGGTTGTAAATCACTAAGTCTGTACATTGCAGTTGCATTCACGCTAAGTCCATACACTACATTCATGCATCGTTCTCATCAAGTCTATACACTGCTTTCTCATGCACGCAATCAAAGTGTGTACAGCCTGTGTTCGCATCGTTAAGTCTATACATTTGCTATGGCTTGTTCATGCATCATGTATATACATGCTTTGTTAAAAGCCTGAACTAAGTCGATACATATCTTTCTGTTATGTTCATGCATCCCTCAAGTCGGTACATTGAGGTCGCATAAAGGCATTCAAGTCTACACATTCTCACATTGTATATACTTGCCTACATGCTGCATCTAAAGTCTGTACATGTCTAGTTCAGAACCTGAACTAACTAGTTGCATCCTTGTCTTCTATTCATGTAGATGATTAAGGCTGATGATTGGGCACGTGATCCGAGGTTGCTACCTGGCACGTGATCCGAGGTTGCTCTGGAAAAGGAGGGAACGAGCCCCACTCACGCCACACGCGTGAAGTCATGAAATTCAGGTCGAAAGCCATATAAAAGGATGTCTTCTGCGATCAACAGAACCTGAACTGGAGAAAAGCTGAGTAGAAGAGTCCCTGAGCAGAAGAAGAAAAGAGAGAGCCTCCACGTTCCCGAGAGAAGATAGAGAGAAGAATTTGAGAGAATAGATATGAGAGAAAAGTCTTTGAGAGAGAGAGAAGAGTCTGTGACTGAAGATCTGCTTCTTCGGAAGCTACATCGTTGTTGGTTTTTCAGAATCGATTGTCTTGTTTTATTTTTTTGTTTTTCATTTCATTCTTCTGATTCCATCTTGTTACCCTCTAGTGTTCGTAGGAAGGGAGAGATTCTCCGGTTTCCCTCTGGGCTGCAGAGGAAGAGAGATCTGTGATCTCTGGTTTGCTAGTGACGGGCTGTCACTAGCAGGTTCCCTTCGGTTTGGAGGAAGGGAGATTCGTCTCCGCTTCTGGTCTTGCGGGTAGCAGGTCCTGGTGTCAAGCTCTGTGGGTTGCAGAGTTTAGGTTGAGGGATTTGTTTCCCTTGGTTGGTCAAGCTGTTTGGCAGCATTTGTTCACAGACTGAGTCTACTGTTTCAAGCCGTGGCTAGTGGAAGCCTCACTCTAGTTTGGAGTGAGGGGTGGATGTAGATTGTGGACTACAATCGAACCACCTTAAAAATTCTTGTCTCTTCTGTGGTTTGCCTATTATCGTTTGTGCTCTCCATCTGCTTGGCATTTTGTTTGACTGTGAACAGCTCTCTCGATTGCTCTTACTTATTCTGTCTTGGTTATTGAATGCTTTAGCTATCCTTCCGCAGTATCTGAGGGGTTGAAGATCAAAGTTGTGGTTTATTGCTGAGAATTTATTTTTAGGGAGTGATCTATTCATCCCCCCCTTCTATATCACTCTTCGCTGCGCATATCAAAATTTTTTTGAACGCTCAGGAAATGTGACGGTCTATCGTACGACCGTTATAGACTCTGACGCGTTATGCTTGGGCCGTTAGGTTGTTCAGTCATCTATTTTTGAAAAATGTGAACCAACGTTGTGTGACGCACCTATTTTAGACCATTACAGTGTTCTGACACAGCTTCCTTGGACCGTCAGAGTCTTTGAAACATTTTAATGTGATAATGCCCTATTTTGTGCTCAAATGATCCTTATGCTTCCAATGCCTTATCTTATTAATGGAATTCATGCTTATGAATGGCTATGTCTCATTTTTATGAATAATTGTTGTTGGCTAACCTCTCTTTCCATGAATGTAAATCATGAACACCATAAGTCATCATGTTCGTCCGCCGCACAGGTAAGTCAGGTATTGTATCTCGATTCCCTATCCCTTTATGCATTACTATATGGTATCTATATTATTATATTATCTCGAGAACCGGCTGGTCATTTAGGTGTTCTAGGATCTGATGTTCCCCTTAAACAAAAATGATGATGATCTAAGTGCACATGTTTAATCATTGGATAGGCCGTTAGGTTGGAAAAGCTTGGGGACGATGGTTCTGTCTTGCACTCCGTGGTTGCAGATGGTGTCCTGACCCTAGTTTCTCTGGTCTCGTAATATTATTCTTGAGTATCTTGCTATTTTATTCTTTCTTTGCATTCGTTTTAATGATTTCTTTTTCCTTTAGCCCAGCATGCACCATACGCATCTTTGAGCATTCATGAGCCTCATCCGTCCAGGTGTCTCAATAATGGTGAATAGCTGTGTTCAATGATCTTGAATAAGGAGAGTCATTTCACTCTGAATTGGAAGGTTTTTCTTCAGTCTGCTCACTTGATCTAGTTAGATGGAGATTCCTGTCTGGAGGTTAGTTAATCGTCTCTTTCCTTTCCGTTGCTCCGGCCGCTGGCCATGTTTTCCTTTCCTTAGTTGTTTGTTCCTCCAGACATGCCTCATTTGGTTGGCTATTTCCTTTTGATTGGTTCGAAGTTTTCTAGAAAATTCCTATTGCTCGTTGGTTGAGAACGGGTGTTGTTTGCCTTAACGCCCACTTTTCAGTCCGCTCCGCTTCATCTCCATGTTCCATTTCACTTTCGCTTCACCTCCGCTCGCTCCCCTACAAAGAGGACGTTAAGGAGGGGCATCTGTTGACACTCATTTTATGACCAATAAGTCAGGTCATCTCCTTGTTCATTCCATATGACACTTCGAGTTGTTCACCTTTGTTGAGCCTTCTTGATCAATTTGAGGTTTATTTCATGGGTCATGTCTCCTTGGTTGGGTCTGGTTCCTTACCTCTTTCCGCTGGATGAAGCTTAGCAAACTTTCATTTCATTTGTGTTCTATTTATCTCTAACAGTCCTTTGAGGGTGCGTTACAATCCTCTAACGCATCTACCTTGGTCCGTTACATCATCCCAGAGTTCTTAAGCTTATGGCTTCTTTCAAGCTTATCTTTTTATCCTATCCATTGAGTGTGACGGCTTATCGTGCGGTCGTTACATTCATTGTAACGCGTCCGCCCTTGACCGTTACATCCATCTAGAGTCCTATGATCATAAAATTCGCCCGTTGATCTTATCTTTTAATAGATAGGGTTGTGTGACGGTCCATCCTTGGAGCGTTACATCCTTGTGGCGGTCTATCGTGCAGCCGTTACATCAAACAGAGAGTTCTAGCAGAACTGCTCTTTCTCTGCTACTCCGAGGCCGAATTAAGAGTTTGATTCTTTGATTTCTCTTCCAAATCTGATCCTTAGAACCTTCTGTTTGTTTCTATGGACTCTTGGGAGTATTATCTTCAAGAGTTTGCTAAGAAACGTCCTACTTTTTAGCTGGATTATCCTCAACTTGAACCTATACTTTGAGGGTCTATAAATAGAACCCTTGACTTCATGGCTTGAAGGGGAGACATCTGGAGTTCGCGTCGAAGTGCTGCCGCATCCTAGAGCTTGAACCAGCCAAGGAGAACTGCTTCCCACGTCCATCTGCTTCCAAGTCTAGGGAGTATTGATTCCAAGGGTTTAGTTCAGTCAAGTTGTCATTTTTATGTCTTTTCCCTAATCCAAGCATCATAGCATTGTCCCTCTTCTTCTACCACATTCTTCCATCTTTCTGCATCCATTTAAAACATCCTCCCATCTTTTAAAACGCCCCAGAGGGGTTAAAAAAACAAACCTCCCCGGTATTTCCCTTTCCTTTTACATGTTTTTAAGTTTCTTTGATCTATCGATACTACTTTATCTAAGGGCTAATCTGGGTTATTTTTCTTGTGTTCTACACTCTTTTGTAGGTTTACAGAGTCCATAGCACGAGGCCCAAGCTCTCTGGCCGGCTGGAAAGCTTGGAGATCAAAAGATTCCCAGTTCTTATTTTGCAGATGCTCTGACGGTCTATCACATGAGCGTTAGAGTCTTGTAGCGGTCTATCGTAGGACCGTCACACTTGCTGTGGCGCATCTTCCTTCGGCCGTTACATATTGCAGAGCTGCAGTTTCCTGGTTGCTTTCTCTCTCCCGTGGGTGGGTGCATCATCCTCCTATTCTAAGGTACTTATCAGGTCTTTGGCTTGTTTTTACCTTAGTGGCGATCACATCTTTCCTTAGTTTGGGCATTAGCTTTCTCTTTCATCATATCTCCTCTTTACTTTGCTTGTTCCACCTATACGGTGTGTTTTTCTTTATTCCTTATTCCACGCCCCGGCATGTGTGTTTTTTCTTTATTTGCTTAGTTTAGTTTTGATTGAGTTAGCATGCCCATGCTAGAGTTTGTGCTGGTTGCCTAGGTTCATGATTCACTTGTTCATAGGTTGAGTGATTCTATCATTTGATTCATACTTCATCATAGCTGGCATCATAGCCCATCTTGCAAAAGAAGGGACACATTAAAACCAACAACAAGAAGCAACAAAATGCAAAGATGTACTGACTTGATTTTGCCAGAGAGAAAAATTTGCACCGAGTAAAAGGAATAAGCATCGACTAAGACGGGCAAGAAAGGCGCCGTTGAGAAATGAAGCTAACGTTGCACCAATCTACTTTAGCTGTCTACAGGACATGCACCGAGTCGAGTTCCAATGTCTTTGACTAACCAAGAGTTCCACCGACTAGGTGCAGATCAAACCTTGCACCGAGAATGGTAATGCAATAGAAGATGCACCAACTTCATGTTGTTCAAAAGCTAAATAAAAAATAAAAATATGCACCGAGTCGGGATATGCAGTCGAAGCAGGAGCTGCACCGAGATGGCAAAGAGAAATAAAAGACAAAGCTTGCACCGAGATGGATTTGCATTGAGTTGTCAAACATAGATACAAGTCAAAGCTTGCAACGAGATGGATTTACACTGAGATGTAGGAACGACCAGCCTGACCAAAGCATTCTGGTCAAGAATTGCACCGACCCAAGAGTTGCACCGACCTCAAAAGGTGAGATGCAGAGACATGATATGCATGGACCTTAGTGGATACTACCTAGAGTAATGCATAGAGACAACATATGAGCATGATCAAGGACTTGCACCGAGGCAAGCACTTTATGTAAGAGATGCAGAACTTGCACTGACTTAATATCCATTAAGCAAAAGGATGAAAATCACGTAATGCACGGACCTAAATCATGCTATAAGCACAAACCTCCTTCAAGCTTAGAGTTAAAGAAATGCACCATATAAAAATAAACTGATTTGAAATTGAAACAAATTGATTCATAGTTTGAGACATCATCAAAACCGTAGGGATGCAACATAGTCCCCTCGGTTGATTTCCGAAAACATGCTATAAACCATGGGGTATGATGAACACTGGCATGGCATTACGCTGAGAGTACTTTTTTTATAGACGAGTGAAAACGACGAGGCTCTACATGAAACTATGCATTCTTGTTACATGACTTTCTAGTGCATAGCCTTTATAGTTATGAAAAGTGCATTCTCGTTACCAGCAAGTACATTCTTGATACGTGAAAGGCCACATTATATTCTTGCTCGATCACTCTCTCATTTTACATGAACCTTCATATCATGTTACTTTGGTTGTATGCGTATGATTTATCACATTTCTTTTATCTTACATTCTAGAGCTAAAATGCTAATTACTTAAACATTGCCTTCATGTTGATACGAAGATACCTACTAGGCAAGTGTGGTCATTCCCTACTTTTTTTCAATCTTTTCAGAGAATTCTAGCGGGGATTCGAACTACTCAAGTGACGAGTCCGAGGGGGATTAAAGATCGAGAGAAGAAATAGTCATGAGTCATTAGTAATAAAGTTCCTTCACTGTAATAGGCAGTGAAGTTGATCATGTCATGTAATTTTCTCATTTTTATTGAGTCTAGAAATGTAAAGAGTCAAGAGTCATCACTTTGTAAACTTATCATTATTATTCAATATAAGCAAAGGTTTTGTCCAATTATTGTGCATTCATTCTTATGTGTGGATGTGTTAGCGCTCTGATTATATTGCTCGCTTGCGGCATACTAGCCGGCTGTTCACATTCTCGAATATCTCTTGCTGTGCTTATATCTCGGGGTATGATAGTTGGAGAGGGGGATTTCTGTAGCCCATCTAAGAGCAGCCGAACTAGGCCCATCAGGACCAAACGAGGCTCGGCCCATCCAAGTGACAGCCTCATAGGGCCCACTTTGGCTAAAAAGCCCAATAAAGATTACTCGGGATCCCACCCTTCCTCGGCGGCCCTTAGGCTCGGAAGGCCCAAGCGGCAGAACGGAGGAAGACCCATGCCCGAGTTATCCCTTCATCGGGATAGAGGCAAGCGCTCTGCGCCCACTCCGACCTGACTTCATCTGAGCTATGCCTATCACCCGGACAGGGTTGGCACCTTTTATGCTCGGACCGACTGACGATTACTTATCCACGCTATCGTTGAGAGCCCTTTATGAGCAGGAGTTTATGAAGATAAGGGACCCATGATCCCACAATGAGGACATAAAGATCCCACGATGAGGATGTAACTCTCGCCTGAAACTCCTCAGCTTACGGGACTCATAAGGTGAGCACACTATATAAACAAGGGACTCCCTCCGGTGGAAGGTAAGGGCAATACACGCCTAAAATCCCTTGAGCAGGAACAACTTCACCACCTTGGTGTTGGGGGATCTCGTGCACCTCTTTCTACCTCCCTCCATATCTTCCACCATTGCTCTACTGACTTAGGCATCAGAGGATTTTCCCCAGGGAGCCATCCCTGGGCCTCCTGATCTGTTTCCCTTTCTCTGCAGTTCACTATTCGGTGATCATCCTCCCAGCTCAAGACAAGCACGAGATCACGCCCCTTCATCTGGCACCGTCTGTGGGAAATGACCAAAGAGCCAGTATGGTGCGAAGAAATTCAGGGAGGAGGTCCACCGGCGACAGGGGAAAGGCCATGGTGGCGGCGGGGGGAGGCCCCTCTCAAGCCTCCCAAACACCCCCTCCGGTGCCAGCACTCCCGCCGAGGACCGCCCCCTCCCCCCGCGGCAGGGCTGTCGCTTAACGGCAGCGCTAACACCTTCCAAGCCCTCAACGTGAAACTGGACGTCCTCGTGGAACTCATGAGGACCTAGGCGGCCAGGGATGGAAGGTCACGCGCCCCTCCGGAGAGCCCTCCCCGCGAGAACATGTCCCAGCACACCGCCGGAGGCCGCTTCACCCTCCGAGGGCAGCAACTTATTCGCAACAAAGCAGGAGGACGCTCACAAGCCCCCCCTCCGGAGCAAGAGGCTTCCTCCACACCAAAATGGGGTAAGCATGGGGCACGCCGTCCCCTCCTGGAGACCGAAGTCCCCAGGGAGCGCCTGTGGACGCACTTTTCGACACGCTCGTTTGTTTGTTTCTTTATGTCGGTTTATTCGGTGGGTTTATTCGTTTATTAAGTGCGATGGCGTGCCAGTCACATAGTGACGATTTAGTCGGGCTTCACGGAAGGACATGGTGCGCTCGATCTGATTAATCAGACTATTGTGTGGTTCATGTCGGGACCAAAACCAGTCGCGCCATAAAATTAACAGCGTCATTTACATCCCCTCGGAGAGGGGAACACCCTGGATTAATCGTCGGGAATCAGGGCCTCATGGCCAGGAAACTATATCGAAAGAAACAAGCCGATAGCGGTCTCGAATCAGTCAAACAACCCGATGTCTAGGGAAGCAAGCATTCGAAATATGTCGATCACTCAAGGGACCATTTTGATATTCAGACGAGCGTCCGGCCTCAGAAAATCATGATCATCACGGGGAAAACCGGAGCATATGTATGCCAGGGTACGGTAAATTTATTGTTCAAAGGGATATGAGACATTCGGTTGAATCCCTGTTAGAGTGGTCGGGAATCAGTGAGTTTATTGGCCCGGTGCAAGATCGAGTCAGGACCATTCCGGGGGCACCTCCCGCGGTCAAACGAGGCTTGTATGGGCATCGTTAATATTTTCGGTGCTGAAGGGCAGCGGGAAAGTGTCCCGGGACTAGATTCCAAAACAAAGACATATACAGAGATAGCTGGCTATAGGCCTAGATGTGGGTCAGGTAAGGACCATGGTTGGGGCGAACCCGAGGTCCATACGTGACTCACTAAGGTCTTATTGATATTCCCACACGTAGGGTTCGGGGAATATGAGAGTCGTCTCATTCCATTCAGATTTTGTTAGTCATTCATAGACCACTTTATGTTCGGACGAAGGTCCGTATTGAAGGTACGGTGTAGACGAAAACAAACCCGTACAAATGTATGCCGAGAGTATGGCAGGTTTAATGCAAGTAAGGGATTAGATCCCTGTATATATGTCGGTCACTAACGGACCATTCATTGTTCGGACGAGAGTCTACATTTGAAGCATCAAAAACGACGATAAAACCATACGAATATCCGCCGTATGTATGGCAAGTTTAATGGGATTGCGAGATTGGATCCTGATAGAAGTGGGTCAAACTGATGGACTATTGGCCCGAGATGGTTTCAGACTATGGCCATGTCGGGGTCCCCGAGGTCCACGTCCAATGCCATGGGGCATCATTGATTTTCTCTTCACACACAGTTTGGAGAAACGAGGGTCCCAAGGTATGCGTGCATGTCGGTCACTGGCGGACCATTTCTTGTTCGGACCGAAGTCCGCATTTGTAGCGTAAGACGCGGTGACAAACCGTACAAATATCTGCCGTGAATCTGGCAAGTTTAATGCGGATGTGGGATTAGATCCCGGTAGAGGTGGGTCAAGCTGATGAACTATCGGCTCGGGATGTGTTCGGATCATGACCATGTCGGGGGTTCCGAGGTCCACGTCCGATACCACAAGGCATCATTGATTTTCTCTTTACACCCAGTTCGGAAGAGAGGTTTATTAAGTATCAAGCCCGAACTTGCCATCGTGCGCCCTCACACGCGGATCGACCTGCGCGATCAGGTTGCGGGGATCGACCTGCCCGGTCAGGTCGCAGAGGTCAAGGGGGCAGCGCCCCTTGCGGGGGTTTCCGGGGGGTAGCGCCCCCGGAACAAAATTTTAATTAAAGTACGGGTGATAGAGTTTCTTTTGTTCTTTATTAACATGATTGACCTTTTATTCTTATTTTTTGCTTGTTTATTCCCTTTTTGTATTAAGCAGGCGTGCCGTTTTAAGGGTTTAAAGGAGGGGATGGGGCACGCCGTTTTATGGGTTCAATGCGGAGGGCACGTCGGTTAAGGCCACGCCGGATTAGGATGCCAACAGAGGGCGCGCAGGATTAGGATGCCAAGGGAGCACGCCGGGTATGGAACCTCAAGGAGGGCGCCGTATTAAGAATGGGCAAGGGGCGCACCGTGTTAATGCAATACCAAGGAAATGGGCGCGCCATGTTAGGAATGGGCAAGGGGGAGCACCATTTTAAGATGTATAGAGGAATGGGAGCGCGCCGTATTAAGTCCATGCAAGGGGAGAGGGGCGCACCATTTTAAGGTTCAATGGGGAGATTGGGGTTCTTGAGAGGAGGGTTAAACCGGCGCAGTGGAACGGTAACCGCGCCGGATTAGCCTCTCCCGAGGATTTGTCTCACAGGGATTGACTGTGTGTTTCTTTTCTTTCACCCGTAGGTGGATTTTATGATACGTTTGTTCATCCATTTGGTAGATTAAGTTGGTGAAGAGGGGGTTAATTCGTTTTAGTTGTTTATTAAGAGGAATTAGAATGAGGTTTACGTGTTTTGTTCGGAGGAGTTTATTGTGCAAAGACTTCAAGTGGTTAATTCATAGAGGGTTCACTGTGTGTGCCGTTTGTTCTCTAGAGGGTATCTTCTTCATTTATTCTTCAACGTTCTTGGCCCTGGCAAGAATTGGGCAGCACCTCCCCCGGACCGTGGCTTGCCAGAGAGAAGCGAAAGCCACCACACGGATTACTCCCGGGTAAACTCTCGAAATGCGGAACGGCCTCACGGAGGTCCGTTAGCCCATGTGTGAGTATGGAACGCTCTAGGGCCAGCCTGCGAGAGCGACCATAACTCACGGGCGATGATCTTCGGGGCGGGGTGAATGTTTGCCACAGGGGCAATGAATGTTCATCCGTAGGCGGGTTCCCTTGAGGGACATGCTATGGACAAGCAAGCCTCGATGGGCCCTGGACGATTAGAGAGGGGAGAAGGGAGGTGTAGATCGGAACGGAGAAACACTGAGCTTGCAAAAGGGCCCTTTTCTTTTATTCATCCTCACAAACGGGGAAGAAGTTGACACAGGGAGAGTTCACCCCAGGATGGGAGTGGAATACATTGCAAAGGGGGCGAAAGAAGATACTGATGAGGGAAAAAAAGGAACACAGACCCCCCCCTCGACTCACCTCTCACACTCACACCCTCTCTCTTTGTCTTCACCTTGCCGGCGTGGGTGGACCGAGCTTCTTCTCCATTTTTCTTCTTCTCTTCACTGCACACAGCCGAGAGCACCCCCTTCTCTTTTAGGATGGCCAACCGGGGGGAAAGCCAACCTCTCCTGTTTTCATAGTAATGCCCCTTTTTATAGAATGGCTCGCCTGGGAGGTTCCTGCCACTTCCACCTCGTCTGCAACGAAGCTCGGAGTTGACATGGTGCGCTGGACGACGTCGGTTCGCGCCGTATGCTACTGTTCATCTGAGGATGAGATGGTCGTAGGTCTGCAGGGGTTGCTTCGCCACTACCGCTCCTGCGCTGTCGAACAGAGGTAGAAGCAGAGCGTCGGGCATTCAATATTCTCTGCACGCCATAATGATGCAAAACAGAGCATCGGTATGCCGACGGGACATGATGGGGTTAAACTGGCGCGGTGGAATAGTGCCCACGCCGGTTTAAACCCAAGTGCAATTGGCACGCTGGTTTAGCTTTCAGGCAAGTGTGGCGCCATTTTAAGCATCAAAGGGGGATGGCCCCTTCAACCAGAAGTGCGTCGGATGACCAAATCAAGGAGGTGCACCGTTTTAATCATCAAAGGGGGATGGCCCCTTCAACCAGGAGCGCGCCGGATGACCAAAGCAAGGAGCGGCGCGCCGTTTTAATGCAGCACAAGGGGGCGCGCCGATTAAGGGCCTTGTCACGCCGTTTTAAGCACCGAATGAATTCTTTTCGAAGTCGCGGCTACTTATACGAACGTTGGAGTCCTCGGAATGTTTTAGTCGCGATGCATGGCTTCCGTAATTTTCCGTTCGCAACTTCTGGGCCTCGATCCAAGGCTTTGCGTGACTTCCGGCATATGCCGAGACTGTGCCGGAGTTCTCGATTTTTTCTCTGATTCAGCTCTCGGCACGATTGATCGGAGAGTTGTGGCCGCGTCTTCCGCCTGGGGGGCTTCCTTAACTGGTAGCAGACCACCAAGCGAGTTCTCGTCCTGATCGGGCGAGGCATGAGGTTTATTCTGCATTTTCATCTTCAGCTCGCTCTCGAGTGTCGAGACATGCATGCCGTATGATCCTCATCGACATTTTTCGACATCCACAAATGCCCCCCACTCGTGGGCGGCGCAAGCGCGGGACGAGTGCGCGGGGCCCGCGAGTGTAGAGTACTTTGATAGGATATCTGTTCTTCCGAGCTAGTGGCATACTGGTCCGGTGCTGATTCGCGGGAGAGTGCTCACTCCTTCAGTGAAGGGATGAGGGAATCGCTCCACCGCGTGCGCGCGTAGGCCAAGAGTCCTTTTTGTTTATCGACTTGGACGGGAGGTCCGAGTCGGAGCCAATGTGGTTTCTTTTGTTCATCGACATGGACTGAAGGTCCGAGCCGAAGTAATGGAGTTCTTTTAGTTCATCGACTTGGACGGAAGGTCCAAGCCGAAGCAAAGGAGTTTTTTTTTTATAGACTTGGACGGAACGTCCGAGCCGAAGCAAAGGCGTTTTGTTCATTGACTTGAACGGAAGGTCCGAGTCGATGGTTAATTCACCGGTGGGACTAGAGATTGCAATATTGGGGTGGTTTGTTCATTGACACGGGGTTAGTGTCAAAGCAAGGGTCTTTTTGTTAATGGCTTCAGACGAAAGGTCGGGGCCACAGGTTTATGCGTCGATGCCGACAGGGAGTCGGAGACCGACGTGGTTTATTCGTTGACACAGGGTGAGTGCCAAAGCAAGGGTATTTTGTTCATGGAACCAGACGGAAGGTCCGGGCCATAGGTTTGTTCGTCGATGCCGACAGGGAATCGGAGACCGACGTGGTTTATTCATTGACATGGGGTTAGTGCCAAAGCAAGGGTCTCTTTGTTCATGGAACCAGACAAAAGGTCTGGGCCACTGGTCTTATGCGTCGGTGGGATTGAAAATATTTTGATCTCCGGCGGGACTTGACAAGTCGACATCCCTCGGAGGCTTTGATGATGATTTTCTCTCTCTTCTTTTTTTTCTTTTCTTCTCCTTTTTTCTCTTTTCTTTTCCCTTCTCTTTTTCTTCTTCTCTTCTTCTTCTCTCTTTTTTTTCTTCTTCTTTTCTTTCCCTTCTTTTTTCTTCTTCCCTTCTTTTTTCTTCTTCTTTTTTTCTTCTCTTCTTTTTTTTTCTTTTTTTTGAACAACTTTGGATAGCTGTCGGCACGGACGCCGATAATGAGATAACTGTCGACCCGAAGGTCGATATGGAGTAGTTGTCGACTAAACGTGGATGATTGGATAGCTGTCGGCTCAGGATGCCGATAGTGAGAGAGCTGTCAGCTAAACGCTAATAATGACATAGCTGTCAGCTAAACGCCGATAATTAGATAGCTGTCGGCTAAGGGCCGATAATTGAAAGTTGTCGGCTCAAGGGCCGATAATTGAAAACTGTCGACTCAGGGGCCGATAATTGAAAGCTGTCGGCTCTGGGGCCGATAATTGAAAGCTGTCGGCTCAGGGGCCGATAATTGAAAGCTGTCGGCTCAGGGCCGATAATTGAAAGATGTCGGCTCAGGGGCCGATAATTGAAAGCTGTCAGCTCTGGGGGCCGATAATTGAAAGATGTCAGCTCAGGGGCCGATAATTGAAAGCTGTCCGCTCAGGGGCCGATAATTGAAAGCTGTCCGCTCAGGGGCCGATAATTGAAAGCTGTCGGCTCAGGGGCCGATAATTGAAAGCTGTCGGCTCTTGGGCCGATAATTGAAAGCTGTCGGCTCTGGGGCCGATAATTGAAAGCTATCGGCTCAGGGGCCGATAATTGGGAAGTGAGCCACGAGGGCAGAGAGGAGGGTTTATTCCTTTAACGGTCTGGATGGTGGGCCCAAATTCAAAGGGATTCGTCGCCCAAAGGGACGGGGAGGAGAGTTTGTTGATTCGACAAGGATGTCCGTCACCCGGAGGGACGGGGAGAAGAACTTGTTGATTCAATGGCCTGGACGGGAGGCCAAAATCAAAAGGGGTATTCGTCACCCGAAGGGACAGAGAGAAGAGTTGGTTCATGTAACGACCTGGACGGAAGGTCCAAATCAAAAGGATTGTTTTTATTTTCCGGCTGGACGGTAGGTCCGAGCCAAAGTGAAAGGATCTTTTTGTTCTCTAGCTGGACGGAAGGTCCGATCTAGAGTGGAGATAATTCTTTTTATTCTCCGGCTGGACGGTAGGTCCAAGCCAAAGTGAAAGGATCTTTTTGTTCTCTAGCTGGACGGATGGTCCGATCTAGAGTGGAGAGAATCTTTTGTTCTCTAGCCGGGCAGAAGGTCCGATCTAGAGTGGAGAGAATCTTTTTGTTCTGCGGCTAGACGGCAGGTCGAGCCAAAGTGAAAGAATGTTTTTGTTCTCTAGCCGGAGGGAAGGTCTGATCTAGAGTGGGGAGAATCTTTTTGTTCTCTGGCTGGGCGATAGACCCGAACCAAAGTGAAAGGAATCTTTTTATTCTCTAGCCGGACGGAAGGTCCGATCTAGAGTGAAAGGATCTTTTTGTTCTATAGTCGGATAGAAGGTCCGATCTAGAGTGGAGAGAATCTTTTTGTTCTCTGGCTGGACGGCAGGTCTGAGCCAAAGTGAAAGGATCTTTTTATTCTCTAGCCGGACGGAAGGTCCTATCTAGAGTGGAGAGAATCTTTGGTTCTCTAGCCGGGCAGAAGGTCCGATCTAGAGTGGAGAGAATCTTTTTATTCTGCGGCTAGACGGCAGGTCAGAGCCAAAGTGAAAGGATGTTTTTGTTCTCTAACCGGACAGAAGGTCCGATCTAGAGTGAAAGGATCTTTTTGTTCTCTAGCCGGACGGAAGGTCTGATCTAGAGTGGAGAGAATCTTTTTAGTTCTCCAGCCAGATGGAAGGTCCGATCTAGAGTGGAGAGAATCTTTTTATTCTCTGACTGGACGGCAGGTCCAAGCTAAAGTTAAAGGATCTTTTTGTTCTCTAGTCGGACGGAAGGTCCGATCTAGAGTGAAGAGAATCTTTCTGTTCTCTGGCTGGGCGATAGGCCCGAACCAAAGTGAAAGGAATCTTTTTATTCTCTAGCCGGACGGAAGGTCCGATCTAGAGTGAAAGGATCTTTTTGTTCTATAGTCGGACAGAAGGTCCGATCTAAAGTGGAGAGAATCTTTTTGTTCTCTGGCTGGACGGCAGGTCCGAGCCAAAGTGAAAGGATCTTTTTATTCTCTAGTCGGACGGAAGGTCCGATCTAGAGTGGAGAGAATCTTTTTTGTTCTCCGACTGGACGGCAGGTCCGAGCCAAAGTGAAAGGATCTTTTGGTTCTCTAATCAGACGGAAGGTCCGATCTAGAGTGAAAGGTTCTTTTTGTTCTCTAGTCGGACAGAAAGTCCGATCCAGAGTGAAAGGGGTCTGTTTGTTCTCTGGATGGGCGATAGGTCTGAACCAAAGTGAAAGGATTTGATGTTCTTCAATGCGCTAGGAGTGCCGGCTATGGAATCCGAACCCAGGAAAGTGGACCGCAAGGGCCAGAATCAGTGTTGCAGAAGTAGGCCGTGAAGTCTGAAATCGGGGAAGCGGACTACAAGAGCCGCAATTGGGAAGCTGGCTACACAAGCCAAAATTGGGTAGCAGGCTATGAGAGCCCAGATCGGGGAAGCAGGCTACGGAAGCCGAAGCTGGGAGATTAGCAAGCCGCAGGGGCAGGAAGTAGGCCGTGAGGGCTAAGATTGGGCTGTATGAGCCAGAACTGGGAAAGCAGGCCGCAATAGCCGAAATTGAGTTTTATTTATTTATTTATTTCTTTATTCAATCATGCAGTCATTCGACGGTGGGCATAACATAAGTATAAATAAGACAGCTCCCTCTATAGGGGATGGGATAGGGACATCGCCCGTAATTCGCAAATGTGGTGCGGGCCACGAGGCACGATAAAGGGGTGGTGCGCCCGTCAAGAGGATATCGCATGTCTTGCATGTACAGCTTAAATTCACGCATTTCACCTGAGGTAATTCTCTGTGGAGTGGAGGAACAAACGTGTGAGCAAAAGGCCCTAAACATAGGAATATGCAGGTTTTTTAAGCAACACTCGAGGGTTACTCTAGCGCCTACACATAAGTTTCAGGCTCTTGATTTCGGTAGCTTCGCATAGCCCCCATCTGTTTATTTTGGTAGCGGATTTCACCGTTCGGCGCGAGTCTCCTCATTTATTTCAGTGGGGATTCCCGGCTACAATGATTCATCCTTATTATAATTCTATTGCGGATTCCACCGTTTGACGCGAGTTTCCTCATGTGTCTCAATGGGGATTCCCGGCTATTAGGCTTCATCCTTATTGAAATTCGCTTCACCTTTTCGCGCGAGTCTCCTCATGTGTCTCAATGGGGATTCCCGGCTACTCAGATTCACGTTTCTCTCTTTTTTTTTCTTTGCATCATTTTTTAAGTGGGGGTAGGCAGCTCTTTCCTCACGATTACCTTTCACGCGAGTGTAGAAATTCAAGCATCCGTAGAGTGCTAAGAAGAAAGTCGGGCAATCCCTATGGTTGAAGACCATTGAACGCATTAAATGTGAAGTGTGGGAGTGTTGCCTCAGGTTTATTTTGTGGGTTGGGCTTAGTAGTTTAGCCATGACTCTTCCCTTGACGTGTGCACCCGCCATAATTGGGTTCCCTTCGAGCGTATGCTGTGACGCACGTGCATCCAAAATCAGGGCAGCATTATTATTTAGCAAGGAAAGAAGGTCCTAGAAAATTTCAAAGAGGTGTGTTATTCTATATTATAAGCAAGCATGCAAGCAGGGTAGCCAAGCAATTTTTTTGTCTCTTTTTTTTAATAATTTTTTTTGTAAGAACATATTGTTGTTACGTACAAGCATAGTGGTAGTAAAGGTATTAGGGCATCGGGCTGCAAGAACCGAAATTGGGGAAGCGGGGTACGAGAGCCGAAATTGGGAAGCGGGCCGCAAGAGCCGAAATTAGGAAGCGGGCTACGAGAGCCGAAGGTTGGGAAGTAGGCTGCAAGAGCCAAAATTGGGAAGCGGGCTGCAAAGAACCAAAGTCAGGAAGCGGGCTACAAAGTGCCGAGAGAGGGGAAGCAGGCTACAAGAGCCAAAATTGGGAAGCGGGCTGCAAAGAGCCGAAGTCGGGAAGTAGGCTACAAGAGCCAGAATTGGGAAGCAGGCCACGAAGGCCAACGAGAAGCAAGCAACAAGAGCCAAAGTCAAGAAGTAGGCTACAAAGAGCCGAGAGAGGGGAAGCAGGCTACGAGAGCCAGAATTGGGAAAGCGGGCCGCAAGATCCGAAGGATGTTTGGAGAAGCGGCTACGAGAGCCGAGGAGAAGGGTCTTCATTTTACTCTTTGGATGGGGAAAGATCCGAACCGAAGTGAAGGGTTGATTCTCTAATTCTCTGGCCGGGAAGGATCGGAACCAAAGTGGTAGGTTGATTCTTTAATTCTCTGGCCGGGAAAGGACCCGAACAAAAGTGGGAGGTTGATTCTTGATTCTCTGGCTGGGGAAGGACCCGAACCAAAGTAGAAGGTTGATTCTTTGATTCTCTGGTCGAGAAAGGGGTCCGAACCAAAGTGAAATGTTTATTCTTTAATTCTCTGATCGGGGAAGGATCCGAACCAAAGTGGAAGGGTTGATTCTTTAATTCTCTGGCTGAGAAAGGACCCGAACCAAAGTGGAAGGTTGATTCTTTAATTCTCTGTCCGGGGAAGGATCCGGACCAAAGTGGAAGGTTTATTCTTTGATTCTCTGGCCGGGGAAGGACCCGAACCAAAGTGAAAAAGTTGATTCTTTAATTCTCTAGCCGGGGAAGGATCCGAACCAAAGTGAAAAGGTTGATTTTTTAATTCTCTGGCCGGGAAGGACCCGAACCAAAGTGGAAATGTTATTTTTTGATTGGGAAGCTGTCGGCTAGGAGCCGATGATTAGGGTAGCTGTCGGCTCGGAGGCCGATGATTAGAAAGCTGTCGACCCAGAAGTCGATAATTGGATAGCTGTCGGCTCGGAGGCCGATGATGGGGAAGCTGCCGGCTAGAGGCCGATAATTGAATAGCTGTCGACCCGGAGGTCGATAATTGCATAGCTGTCGGCTCAGAGGCCGATGGTGGGATACCTATTGGCTTGAAGCCCCGATGGCTGAGTATCTGTCGAATTGAAGCCCCAATGGCAGAGTATCTGGTCGGTTTAGCGCCCCGTTGGTGGAAGGTTTAGTTGGTTTAACGCCCCATCGGCGAAAGGTTTAGTTGGTTTAACGCCCCGTCGGCGGAAGGTTTTGTCGGTTTAACGCCCCATCGGCGGAAGGTTTTGTCGGTTTAACACCCCGTCGGTGAAATGTTTTGTCGGTTTAACGCCCCGTCGGTGGAAGGTTTTGTCGGTTTAACGCCCCATCGGTGAAAGGTTTAGTCAGTTTAATGCCCCGTAGGCAAAGGGTTTTGTCAGTTTAACGCCCCGTCGGCAAAGGGTTTTGTCGATTTAATGCCCCGTCGGCGGAAGGTTTTGTTGGCTTAGATGAAAAGTCGTGACACCAACCCCATGAGAAGTCTATTTGTTGGATGGCCGGAGGTAGAAGGTGAAAGACCATGTCTGCCTCAAGGCTTACTTTCTTTTCTTCTCTTCTTCTTTTATGCGGGGAGGCGAGTGGAGAGACCACGTATGCCTGATGACTGTTCTTTTATTTCCTGCTCTTCTTTTTATTGTGAAGAGGCAGGTTCAAAGACCACGTCCACTTCATGACTGTTCTTTTTGTTCTGCTCTTCCTTTCTCATTGATGCCCCCGGACTGGGGTGTGTTCTTTTAACGCGCCCCCAGGTTGGAGTGTAGCTTTTCTTCATCTGCCCTCTAGGTCGGGAGGTAGGCCTCTTTGCTTTTGTGTCCCTAGGCAGGGGTGTATTCTTTTGGCTTCTATGCTCCCGTGGCGGGGTATATTTCTCCTCACGTGCCCCCAGGCTGGGGTGTATTCTTTTATGGCTTCTATGCCCCCAGGCGGGGTGTATGTTCCTCTTCAAACGCTCTTAGAGCTCTTCGTTTCTTGTACACCCAGGGCAGGATGGGTTTCCTCTTTACGTACCCCCGAGTCGGGGTATAACTTCATGCTTCTTATGACCCCAGGTCGGGGTATATTCTACTTCTTTGCTTCTGTGCCCCCATATCGGGATATATTTCTTCCTAGAATACCCCTGAGCTGGGGTGCAACTTTGTTTCTTCTTATGCCCCTAGGTCGGGGTAGATTCTTTTCACGTGCCCCCCGAAGCCGGGGTGTAACTTTTGCCTTATGTGCCCCCGAGTCGGGGTGGATTCTCTTCATGTGCCCCTGAGAGGGGTGTATCTTTTATGGCTTCTATGCCCCCAGACGGGGTGTAACTTATACTTCTTATGCTCCCCGTGGCGGGGTACATTCCTTGCTTCTCACGCCCCCATGGCGGGGTGTAGTTCTTCTTCGAATGCCCTTGATGTGAGGTGGATTCTTCTGCTTCTTCTGCCCTAGGGTGGGGTATATTTCTCTTTGTATTCCCCTAAGCTGGGGTGTGTTTTTGTTTCATATGCCCCCATATCGGGGTATATTTGTCCCTCAAATACCCATAAACCGGGGTGTATTCTTTGTCTCATATGTCCCCCGAGTCGGGGTGTGCTTTGCTTCTTGTGTATCCCGGGCGGAGTGTATTCTGCTTCTTCTACCCCTCAAGGCGGGGTGTGTGTCTTTTCATATATCCCCGGAGAGGGTGTAGTTTATTCTTCAAATGCCCCAAGGCCGGGGTGTAACTTTTGCTTTATGTGCCCCCGAGTCGGGGTGGATTTTCTTCATGTGCCCCCGGGCCGGGGTGCAACTCTATTTCTTCTTATGCCCCCAAGTCGGGGTAGATTCTTCTCACATGTCCCTAAGTCAGGGTGTATTCTATTCATGTGCCCCCTAAGCGGGGTGTATCTTTTTCTTCTCATGCCCTAGAGCACGATGGATTCTACCCCGACACACTGGGGGATGTTTGATTCTTGTGCACCGAAGGTGGGGTGTATTGCTGCTTTTGATGCCCCCAAGGTGGGGTGTATTACTGTTTCTGATGCCCCCAAGGTGGAGTGTAATTCTTCTTAGATCCCAGTAAGCTGGGGTGCGTTCTTTAAGGCTTCTATGCCCCCGTGGCGGGGTATGTTGCTTCTTCAAATGCCCCTGAGTTGGGATGTATTCTTTTGTGTCTTACACTCCTATGGCGGGGTGGATGAATGCTCTCTTCTAGATTCGTGGCCGTGCTCAGCCTCATTGCTATAAAGCATTCCCTACAGTGGGGAGGAGTTTGTCAAGCTAAAGTTGCGGCTTGTTGGATCTTCGAGCAGTCACTCGAGGGGCCGTCTTATGCCAGATAGGGGCAACAGGAAGGTGGAACGGGCCAGGGCATTGCACCATGGACTTGGACCCTCCTAGAGTTAGGCGGGATGTCGGCCTTCTTCTTGTCCTTTTGGTCAGCGATGTTTGCCAAATTTTTTCTTTTTGTCCTTTCTTTTCTTCTCTTCTTTTTTTTTGTGTAATAGACCAAAGGTGGGTGCGCAGGAGAGCGCTCACTCCCTCAGGGAGGGGATGAGTGGTTCGCTCCACCGCATCAATCCCACAGTGGTAATCTTTATTCAGCATGGGTCTCGACGGATATGGCCGTACAACCCTCTCCCGTCGATTCTTTCTCTTCCCTTTTTATTTCTTTCTTCTTTTCTTCTTTTCTTCCTTTCTTCTTTTCTTCTTGTGGGAAGGGGGTTTGGTTTCTCCTCCCTTCTTCTCTCTTTCTCTTCTCTCCTTTTTTGGCAGCCTTCATGATTCATGGAAGCTGCATATGCCTCGGAGTAGCATCCTCGAGGCCACAAAGATGACTGTGCCTGGTCCGGCTTTTCTCCCCATAGGGCTGGCGAAGATAACACCTGTAATTCATCAAAGTATGCTAACATTGTTTATTAGGAGGCCATGAGGCCCCGAATCCCAGCAAAGAAATGAAGGGTGGTTTAAGTCCCACCGGGCGTGCCAGACTTATGGACGCACTTTTCAACACGCTCGTTTGTTTGTTTCTTTAAGTCGGTTTATTCGGTGGGTTTATTCATTTATTAAGTGCATGGGCGTGCCAGTCACATAGTGATGATTTATTCGGGCTTCATGGAAGCCCATGGTGCGCTCGATCTGATTAATCAGACGATTGTGTGGTTCGTGTCGGGACCAAAACCCGCCGCGCCATAAAGGTCACAACTTCATTTACATCCCCTCGGAGAGGGGAACACCCTTGATTAATCATCGGGAATCAGGGCCTCATGGCCAGGAAACTATATCGAGAGAAACAAGCCGATAGCGGTCTCGAATCAGTCAGAAAACCCGATGTCTAGGGAAGCAAGCATTCGAAATATGTCGGTCACTCAAGGGACCATTTTGATATTCGGACGAGCGTCTAGCCTCAGAAAATCATGATCGTCACAGGGAAGACCGGAGCATATGTATGCCGGGGTACGGAAATCTTATTGTTCAAAGGGATATGAGACATTCGGTTGAATCCCAGTTAGAGTGGTCGGGAATCAGTGAGTTTATTGGCCCGGTGCGAGATCGAGTCGGGAACATTCCGGGGGCGCCTCCCACGGTCCAAACGAGGCTTGCGTGGGCATCGTTAATATTTTCGGTGCCGAAGGGCAGCGGGAGAGTGTCCCGGGACTAGATTCCAAAACAAAGACGTATACAGAGATAGCTGACTATAGGTCTAGATGTGGGTTCGGTAATGACCATGGTTGGGGCGAACCCGAGGTCCAGACGTGACTCACGAAGGCCTTTTTGATATTCCCACACGTAGGGTTCGGGGAAGACGAGAGCCGTCTCATTCCATTCAGTTTTTGTTAGTCATTCATAGACCACTTTATGTTCGGACGAAGGTCCGTATTGAAGGTACGGTGTAGACGAAAATAAACCCGTACAAATGTATGCCAAGAGTATGGTAAGTTTAATGCAAGTGCGGGATTAGATCCCTGTATATATGTCGGTCACTAATGGACCATTCATTGTTCGGACGAGAGTCTACATTTGAAGCATCGAAAATGACGATAAAGCCATACGAATATCCACCGCAGGTATGGCAAGTTTAATGGGATTGCGGGATTGGATCCTGATAGAAGTGGGTCAAACTGATGGACTATTGGCCCGAGACGGTTTCAGACTATGGCCATGTCAGGGTCCACGAGGTCCACGTCCAATGCCATGGGGCATCATTTATTTTCTCTTCGCACACAGTCTGGGGAAACGAGGGTCCCAAGGTATGCGTGCATGTCGGTCACTGGCGGACCATTTCTTGTTTGGACGGAAGTCCGCGTTTGTAGCGTAAGACGCGGTGACAAATCGTACAAATGTCTGCCGTTAATCTGGCAAGTTTAATGCGGATGTGGGATTAGATCCCGGTAGAGGTGGGTCAAGCTGATGAACTATCGGCTCGGGATGTGTTCGGATCATGACCATGTCGGGGGTTCCGAGGTCCACGTCCGATACCACAAGGCATCATTGATTTTCTCTTTACACCTAGTTCGAGAGAGAGGTTTATTAAGTATAAAGCCCGAACTTGCCATCGTGCGCCCTCACACACGGATCGACCTGCGCGGTCAGGTTGCGGGGATCGACCTGCCCGGTCAGGTCACAGGGGTCAAGGGGGCAGCGCCCCTTGCGGGGGTTTCCGGGGGGTAGCGCCCCCGGAACAAAATTTTAATTAAAGTACGGGTGATAGAGTTTCTTTTGTTCTTTATTAACATGATTGACCTTTTTTTCTTATTTTTTGCTTGTTTATTCCCTTTTTGTATTAAGCAAGCGCGCCATTTTAAGGGTTTAAAGGAGGGGATGGGGCACGCCGTTTTAAGGGTTCAATGAGGAGGGCGCGCCGGATTAGGATGCCAACAGAGGGCGCGCCGGATTAGGATGGCAAGGGAGCGCGCCGTATTAAGAATGGGCAAGGGGGGCACCGTGTTAATGCAATACAAGGGAAATGGGCGCACCATGTTAGGAATGGGCAAGGGGGCGCGCCATTTTAAGATGTATAGAGGAATGGGAGCGCGCCATATTAAGGCCATGCAAGGGGAGAGGGGCGCACCGTTTTAAGGTTCAATGGGGAGATTGGGGTTCTTGAGAGGAGGGTTAAACCGGCGCGGTGGAACGGTAACTGCACCGGATTAGCCTCTCCCGAGGATTTGTTTCACAGGGATTGACTGTGTGTTTCTTTTCTTTCACCCGTAGGTGGATTTTATGATACGTTTGTTCATCCATTTGGTAGATTAAGTTAGTGAAGAGGGGGTTTAATCGTTTTAGTTGTTTATTAAGAGGAATTAGAAAGAGGTTTACGTGTTTTGTTCAGAGGAGTTTATTGTGCAAAGACTTCAAGTGGTTAATTCATAGAGGGTTCACTGTGTGTTCCGTTTATTCTCTAGAGGGTACCTTCTTCATTTGTTCTTCAACGTTCTTGGCCCTGGCAAGAATTGGGTAGCACCTCCCCCGGACCGGGGCTTGCCAGAGAGAAGCGAAAGCCACCACACGGATTACTCCCAGGTAAACTCTCAAAATGCAGAACGGCCTCACGGCGGTCCGTTAGCCCAGGTGTGAGTGTGGAACGCTCGAGGGCCAGCCTGCGAGAGCGACCACCATGCACGGTTGATGATCTTCGGGGCGGGGTGAATGTTTGCCACAGGGGCAATGAATGTTCATCCGTAGGCGGGTTCCCTTGAGGGACATGCTATGGACAAGCAAGCCTCGAAGGGCTCTGGACGATTAGAGAGGGGAGAAGGGAGGTGTAGATCGGAATGGAGAAACACTGAGCTTGCAAAAGGGCCCTTTTCTTTTATTCATCCTCACAAACGGGGAAGAAGTTGACACAGGGAGAGTTCACCCCGGTATAGGAGTAGAATACATTGCAAAGGGGGCGAAAGAAGATACTGATGAGGGAAAAAAAGGAACACAGACCCCCCCTCGACTCACCTCTCACACTCACACCCTCTCTCTTTGTCTTCACCTTGCCGACGTGAGTGGACCGAGCTTCTTCTCCCTTTTTCTTCTTCTCTTCACTACACACAGTCGAGAGCACCCCCTTCTCCTTTAGGATGGCCAACCGGGGGGAAAGCCAGCCTCTCCTGTTTTCATAGTAATGCCCCTTTTTATAGAATGGCTCGCTTGGGAGGTTCTTGCCACTTCCACCTCGTCCGCGACGAAGCTCGGAGTTGACATGGTGCGCTGGACGACGCCGGTTCGCGCCGTACGCTGCTGTTCGTCCGAGGATGAGATGGTCACAGGTCTGCAGGGGTTGCTTCGCCGCTCCCGCTCCTGTGGTATCGAACGGAGGTAGAAGTAGAGCGTCGGGCATTCAATGTTCTCTGCACGCCATACTGATGCAAAACAGAGCATCGGTATGCCGACGAGACAGGATGGGGTTAAACCGGTGAGGTGGAACAGTGCCCACGCTGGTTTAAACCCAAGTGCAATTGGCACGCCGGTTTAGCTTTCAGGCAAGTGTGGCGCCATTTTAAGCATCAAAGGGGGATGGCCCCTTCAACCAGAAGCGCGCCGGATGACCAAATCAAGGAGGGGCACCGTTTTAAGCATCAAAGTGAGATGGCCCCTTCAACCAGGAGCGCGCCGGATGACCAAAGCAAGGAGGGGCGTGCCGTTTTAATGCAACACAAGGGGGCGCACCGATTAAGGGCCTTGGCGCGCCGTTTTAAGCACCGAATGAATTCTTTTCGAAGTCGCGGCTACTTATACGAACGTTGGCGTCCTCGGAATGTTTTAGTCGCGATGCATGGCTTCCGCAATTTTCCGTTCGTAGCTTCTGGGGCTCGATCAAAGGCTTTGCGTGACTTTCGACATATGCCGAGACTGTGTCGGAGTTCTTGATTTTTTCTCTGATTCAACTCTCGGCACGACCGCTTAGAGAGTTGTGGCCGCGTCTTCTGCCTGGGGGGGGGGGTTCCTTAACGGGTAGCAGACCATCAAGCGAGTTCTCGTCCTGATCGGGCGAGGCATGAGGTTTATTCTACATTTTCATCTTCGGCTCGCTCTCTAGTGTCGAGACATGCATGCCGTATGATCCTCATCGACATTTTTCGACGTCCACAGTGCCAGGACAGCCTACCATCACGCCCCCTTAGCCCTACGGCGCAGCGATAGACGGAGCTATCCCTCCGACTGTGAGAATTGGAGAGGCGTTTTGCAGAGCAGGAGCGCGCCCTACGAGCCCTGTAGAAGACCTCTTCACCAGAGGACTAGGAGAGATCCCCATTCTCCGACCATATCTTGAAGGCAGAGGTATCTCCCAAAGCCTCCATCCCGGCCTTCAAGCCCTACGACGGCCAGGGTGACCCGGTCGACCACTTTGACAGCTTCGACGCCCTGATGACCCTTCATGGAGCGTCCAAAACCATCAAGTGCCGAGCCTTTGCGACCACCTTGGTCCAAGGCGCCCAAGCATGGTTCCGGGCCCTCGCCCCTGGATCCATCTGGAATTTCAAGCAATTCGGGCGAGTATTCAAGGAGAGTTTCACCGGCAGCGGTCCCCCAAGGTCTGTAGCGGGGCTTTTGGCCCTCAAACAGGCGCAAGGGGAGAAGCTTCGGGCCTACATTATCCGATTCAAATCGGAAGCCCTGAGGATCCCCCGTCGGGATGTCGCCTTGGCCATAACTGCACTGACTGGGGGCACCCGCGACGAGAACCTCCGTCGCGAACTTGTCCTTCACCCTCCCTCGACCCTTGTTGCGCTAGTGACTCTGGCATTGCGCCATGCCGAGTGCGAAGAAGTGCTCAGCGCATGCCGAGACGCAACCGGCTTGGGTCGGGAGGGGGACAAGAAGCGAGCACCCCAGCCAAGTTCGGGCCAAGGAAAGAGGCGGAACCGAGATGGGGAGCATAAAGAACCATCCAAGAAGTATGAGCGGTACACTCCCCTAACCACTCCGGTATATGAAATATATGAAGACATCAAAGGCTCGGGCCTCCTCCGCCAACCCGGGCCAATGAGGTCGAAGAACCGCAATCGCAGCAAGCATTGCCTGTTCCACAGCGACCACGAACATCACATCGACGACCGCCATCAGCTCCAGGATGAGATCGAGCGTCTCGTTCGTCAGGGGCACCTCTCCCGGTTCGTGGCCGAGCACAAGGAAGACCGAGGTGCCCCAGAGGAAATCGACAACGCCCCCCGAGGGGTCCACATCAACGTCATCACCGAAGGAGCTGCATCAGGAGGAGACAGTGGCCGAGGAAGGAAGCGTCATGCTGAGCGGGCGAGCCGAGCCATCGAGCCTCCCAGGGCCCCGCCGAGTGAGCCCTAGGTCCTAGTCTTATCCGACCAAGACCTGGAAGGGCTAAGCACCCCGCATGACGACGCCCTAGTCATATCGGCAACAATAAACCATTATAACGTAGACAGGATTCTAGTTGACAATGGAAGTGCCCCTGATGTATTATCCTTTGAATGTTTCCTTAAGATGGGGGGAGGATCCGTCTAAACTCTGCCCGATCCGAACCCCCCTGTGTGGGTTCAATGGCCAGACCACTTATCCCGAGGGAGCCCTAAGCCTGCCGGTTACTCTCGGCACCCCACCCAAAATCGTTACGGTCATGGTGGACTTCATAGTGAACAAAGGTATGATAGTGATGGGGACATCGCTTACCACTTCCCACTTCTCCAAGGGTCCGGATGCTCGCCATTATGTTCAGCTTGATTTTCTGAGTTTAGCTATGTAATTTTCATATCTTTCTTGAGTCATTTTGATGTAATTTCCCCTTTGTTTTGAGTCATGTCCCTAGGTTATCATGTTATTTACCTAAGTTTGTGTCTTCATATTGGGCTAGTATGTCTATTGGGTCCATTTAGAAGGGCCTGGCCCAGGGGCGCCCTTTTCCCTTTCCCCAGCTCTTTTGGTTATCTGTTATTAGTTCTTTTCACATGGACTTTTTGTAAAAGTTGGGATTCCTATAAATAGGACCCCAACTCCACTTGAGATGGTTAATGAAAGTTTGAAGAATTTGAGCATTAGTGCACCTCTCCCTCTCTCTCTAGCTTTCTCTCTCTTCTTCTCTCTCTCAATTAAGGGGGCGAACCCCTCTCTCTCTCTCTCTAGGTTATCATGTTATTTACCTAAGTTTGTGTCTTCATATTGGGCTAGTATGTCTATTGGGCCCATTTAGAAGGGCCTGGCCCAGGGGCGTCTTTTTCCCTTTCCCCAGCTCTTTTGGTTATCTGTTATTAGTTCTTTTCTCAGGGACTTTTTGTAAAAGTTGGGATTCCTATAAATAGGACCCCAACTCCACTTGAGATGGTTAATGAAAGTTTGAAGAATTTGAGCATTAGTGCACCTCTCCCTCTCTCTCTAGCTTTCTCTCTCTTCTTCTCTCTCTCACTTAAGGGGGTGAACCCCTCTCTCTCTCTCTCTCTTCCCCCTTCTCTCTCTCTCCCTTGGGCGAACCTGCCCCTTCCCCCTCCCCCCCCCCTTGCCACATCATCAGCCAACTCACCCTTCCACCCTTTCACCTCCCCAAGAGCAATAACTCCCATCAATACCTCCACTTCCCCGAGCAACCCTTCCCATTCCCCATACACCTTCCCCACCTCCAAGGCACCCTTCCCTCTTCCCCAAGCAACCATTCCACTCCCCCACACCCCCATTCATATCCCTAGGGGAATCAAACCACACTCCCACCACAAGTTGCGCACCCCCCCTCCCCATCTACCCATCCCCCTTGCCTTGGCCGACCCCCTCCATCACCCCTCTCCTAGCTGCGGCCCTCTCACCCCTCCACCCTCTTGGACCTCCTCATTCCATGCTCCACCCCTCTCACCATCCCTAAACATCCCTCCCCCATCAACCATCACCCCACCACTCCTACTATTGCTAACTACCACTTCCATTGGCCTAGTTCCACCACCATCTCTTTCACCTTGCCCAAGTCTGCAGGTGGCAGAGAAAGGGTTGACGTGCAGGAGTATCCATGGATTCATACAGCGTCTTATGAAGGCGTATCATACCATTCTGGAAAGGTCGTCCAGTTAGCTTTTCAGGCGAGGTGATCCCGTCCCATTCTGAGTTCGGGGCTGTCCGGGAGAACCATTCTCCCCCGACTGCGCTGGGTTCCCTCTGCAGAGTGCATGAACCCGGTTAGAAACTGCACCACGACCAACGGTGGAAGATTCAGGCCAAGAGCCCTTCTACAAAGATCTCCCTCCTCCAGTCCTTTGTCAGAATCAAGAAGCAGAACCACGTTCGGCTTCGGGATGCCAAAGTTATCATTTTTCTCCCTCGGCTGCGCGAGTCTGCCTCCCACAGTCCACAGCGACCTGCCTCCACTCTTCTGAACCCCCCGGTCTTCTCTGACATCAGACGGCTTCCCCGCCAGTTTTTCTACAAAGAGGGCTCGTCCACGGTTCCAGAATTTCTGGCGGTTCATGATTCGGAGTCCAGAAGCGGCCGGAGCACTATCTGCAACCTGCTGCATCAGATTAGTCTCTGCCAGTCCAAGATCCTGTCGTCCTGTTCAAACCTCCTCCACGGCCAGTGACGACATGAGAAGAAATCAACATAATTCTGAGGCGTTCAGGTTCATTTTACGAAGGGATTCCCCTTGGTTTCGTCATCGGCAAAATTCCTGATCGGGATCTACAGCCGCTACACCAACTGACTGTCACCTTTCACAACAAGCAAGGCTATTTGGCAGCGGCTCCTTCTCTCGGGTTTCTCAGCAAATCTCCCCTCCCCGCCTGGCCGGCTTAACGCCCCTCCCTGTGTGGAGGTAGTGTTTGATTGTAGCAGCAAAATCCCCACCCCAAGTCCACCCTCCTGTGTGAGGCGTAGTGGTTGTAACCGTTTAAAACAGGTCAAGCTTCATCGGCGCAGTGTGTGGGGGAATCCACACTTCCCCGCTCGCCCTCGTCTCCGAACGGGGTTGGTTTCTTCAAACCAACCAGGTGAACTCTGACCTTTGCTCCATTCCTTTCTGGTGCTTGTTCATTTAATATCCGTAGAAATCGCTCCGTTGAGCAAGAGAGAGAGCGCCCGACCCCACGTGCTCCACTTACGAGCGGTCACCGTGGGCAGTGAGAGAGTGGGACCTAGTGCCCCAATTGGCACCGGCCAGCCCCTTAAGTGTGGGCTACGTACCCTTGGGAGGGCAACCATAGCCTTGCTGGCACTCTACCAGCAAGGCTCTTGATCCATCACCTCCCCTTAGCATCATTTGGTCACCCCGAGCTCGTGTGTGTGCGGCGGCGAATTGGCCCCGATCTAGGACTTGATTGCTATGTGATTGTGATTGCGGAATAGGTCCTAGGTCTCCCATTTGTTTGCTGCATACCCCTTGGTTGTTTCACATCAGTTGGTATCAGAGCCAGGTTCTAGACTTGTCTCTACTAAGTCTTGTCCTAGGGCGCATAAGCATTTAGAGTCATTCGGTTCATCAACATGGCTACCTCTCTTTGGTCCCACTCGGCCCTCCACAAAGGTCCGATCGACCACCCATTTTTGGACATCTTTATAGATGAGAGTATCACCTTTGATGGGTCACATCCTAGTGATTATGTTAGGTGGGAGACTTTCATGACCAAACACTTTGATAGGACTAGGGTCTATGGACACGCTAGAGTCCGCAGGGCCACAGGGCGACTTCGGGGACAAGCCAAGAAGGAGTGGGAACGCATAGTGAGCTTAAGAAAGATTCGGAGGTAAGAACCCATAGGATCATGGGAAGAGATGAAAAGTGAGCTTAGGAAGATCTACGCTCCCCGACCCTCCCACTCCTACCGTGAGGACCATAACCCGTTCAACACTCCCACTCCCCCTTTCCCTCCCAGTCAACCCAAAACCTCTATTAGGACCCAAACCCCACCACCCAAAGGACCCCTAGATTTATTGGAAGAGATAAGGATTGAGATCAGGAAGATCTTCACTCCCCAACCTTCCCACTCCTACCCTGAGAACCATAACCCGGGGAGCACTCCCACTCCTCCTTTCCCCACCACCCAACCCAAAATTCTCCATCAAACCCCCACCCCACAAACTTCCAAAAATCCTCCTTCCACCCCTTTCCAAAAGGAACTTAAAGAGGTAACCGAAGACTATGAGGCTCCACTAGATTGGGAAGAAGAATATGAATCACAGTGTCATGGGTTAGGCCGGGAAGTTCCCATCCCAGGTGGAAGACGCATCATGACTCACTCCACCCTCACCACTCAAACCCACGTGGACCCCATGTCCACCCCTCCACCTAGGCCCGTGACAGCCACCATTCACCAATCCAAAGTTACTCACCCAACCCACCTTCCACTCCCAACTCCTATCCTATCCAAACCTAGTCCCCCGCTACTTCCACTCCCAACCCCAGCCCAAGTCCGGCCTCACTCACCACCCCGGGTACACCATGCACCAACCGTCATCACCCCACCCCAATAGACCTTCCCATTCCCTTGAGAGAGGAGACCGCAACCATCCACATGGGAGTAGATGCTAGTCCGGAACCCATCCCCATCCTTGAGGAAACACAAGTTCATATCTATGGTGAGGAAGAATCACAAATGTCCCCTTCACATAGCTTGGACCCCCAAGAGCCACAAGCCTTCACAAATAGCACCGTAATCATAGAGGGGCCCCTAGCTAGATGGCTAAAGGAGAGGCCACTTCACCCCATCATGTCCTATGTTTACCCACCCATGGAGCAAAACCTTCCCATTGTACCCTTATCCACCTATCACACCACAATCCAATCATCCTATCAAGTGGAAACATTAGGGGATTTTCTTAAGGGTCTATCTTGGCAAATGGAGTTAACTGGCATGTTGACCACTGTAGCCGACCAACCTAGGAGCCTTGACCTCCTACACCTATGTGTCGGGTCCATCTCCTCGATATACACTATGGGTTGCTACACTAGCGACCTTCTTTTATTCCTCCCAACACCCGAAGAGCCCGATGCTATCCGCGAATTAGAGTTGCTTATTTCGGGTAGGATGCCAAGCCCTCCATTCATGGCCAACCAACATGCCAAGGACTTCGGTTCAATTACTTCATTTGAGGAGGAGGACTCACCATCATTTGAAGACCTTGAGAAGATAGAATACCCCTTCCTTGATAACACATTCCATGACCCCTTTGATCCCTCCCTATGGAAGATATTGAACCCTTGGGACCTAGCCGCCTTACCCACCACCCACTCCCTCCTACCCTCACCCACCATGTTGAACCCAACCCACCCATTCCACTACTTAGTTCACACTATGAGAGCCATGACCGAGGGTGACATCCACCTAGGAAATGAGGAAGTGACCTATCCCAAAATATCCACCTTCTTGGACCCCTTCGACCCCTATGAGTGGAAACCCCCAAATCCACCCCCACCTAAAGATGGGACCATCTTGATTGTAATGCATGTGCCACAACATTTTGCCCCACCTGGTAGGGCTAGTCATCTCATTTGTGTCACATACAAACTAGGTCCAGTGCATGATAGGTTCACATTTGGATATGTAGGTCCACCCCCATTCATCATCCATCTTATGCATGATAGGAGTCTACATGGAAGTCCAGGTCCTCCGGCACTCATTGCACCCATACCTGATAGAGCCACATTTGGACATGCTGGTCCTCCCCCACTCTTCATCCACCTCAGACATGATAGGGCCATTTGTGGCTGCCCCGGTCCACCTAAGTGCATCAAGGTCCACATGGTTTCTAACCATGATAGGACAATTCATGGATGTCCTGGTCCTCCTAAGTCTGTCAAAATCAATCTAACACTTGATAGGGTTGAATTTGGTTGTCCAGGCCCTCCTTTCATCCCTATAGGATCATCATTCATGACATTGCATAGTAACATTCGCAAACACAACAACAAGAGCAGCAAGGTTCATAAGAAATCGGCCGATTCCCACCGACGCCACCAGGAGTTTCGCGTGGGTGACTTTGTGATGGTGAGAACTGAGAGACTTTTTCCTGGGAATGTCTCTAAACTGAGGTCGCGTGGATCAGGCCCCTTCCAGGTTCTGAGGAGGATCGGCACAAATGCTTACATGTTGGACCTCCCCAAGGAGTACGGAGTAAGTCCCACATTCAATGTGGCTGACTTGGTGCCATACAGGGGTCCCACTGTGACACCTAGTAAGGAAGTCGAGCCTGTTCCACCTCTTGAGAGAGCCACCACCCATGAGAGAGTTCCACCAGTCCAGAGGGGCCAACGTGAGCAAGTGGAGCGGATATTGTATGAACAGGTCACTATCATCTGGAGCAAAGGGATGGGCACTACCTCGCTTGGTGGAAAGGACCAGCTACCTTTGGTAGACTTGAGAGCAACCTCGCTGTGACTTCCTCCGCATACGATGGATCTTTACTCGACAGAGTCGAGTTCTCTGCACCCCGGGAGTATGATGGGGACATCGCTTACCACTTCCCACTTCTCCAAGGGTCCAAATGCTCGCCATTATGTTCAGCTTGATTTTATGAGTTTAGCTATGTAATTTTCATATCTTTCTTGAGTCATTTTGATGTAATTTCCCCTTTGTTTTGAGTCATGTCCCTAGGTTATCATGTTATTTACCTAAGTTTGTGTCTTCATATTGGGCTAGTATGTCTATTGGGCCCATTTAGAAGGGCCTGGCCCAGGGGCGCCCTTTTCCCTTTCCCCAACTCTTTTGGTTATCTGTTATTAGTTCTTTTCTCAGGGACTTTTTGTAAAAGTTGGGATTCCTATAAATAGGACCCCAACTCCACTTGAGATGGTTAATGAAAGTTTGAAGAATTTGAGCATTAGTGCACCTCTCCCTCTCTCTCTAGCTTTCTCTCTCTTCTTCTCTCTCTCACTTAAGGGGGCGAACCCCTCTCTCTCTCTTCCCCCTTCTCTCTCTCTCCCTTGGGCGAACCTGCCCCTTCCCCTTCCCCCCCCCCTTGCCACATCATCAGCCAACTCACCCTTCCACCCTTTCACCTCCCCAAGAGCAATAACTCCCATCAATACCTCCACTTCCCCGAGCAACCCTTCCCATTCCCCATACACCTTCCCCACCTCCAAGGCACCCTTCCCTCTTCCCCAAGCAACCATTCCACTCCCCCACACCCCCATTCATATCCCTAGGGGAATCAAACCACACTCCCACCACAAGTTGCGCACCCCCCTCCCCATCTACCCATCCCCCTTGCCTTGGCCGACCCCCTCCATCACCCCTCTCCTAGCTGCGGCCCTCTCACCCCTCCACCCTCTTGGACCTCCTCATTCCCTGCTCCACCCCTCTCACCATCCCTAAACATCCCTCCCCCATCAACCATCACCCCACCACTCCTACTATTGCTAACTACCACTTCCATTGGCCTAGTTCCACCACCATCTCTTTCACCTTGCCCAAGTCTGCAGGTGGCAGAGAAAGGGTTGACGTGCAGGAGTATCCACGGATTCATACGGCGTCTTATGAAGGCGTATCATACCATTCTGGAAAGGTCGTCCAGTTAGCTTTGCAGGCGAGGTGATCCCGTCCCATTCTGAGTTCGGGGCTGTCCGGGAGAACCATTCTCCCCCGACTGCGCTGGGTTCCCTCTGCAGAGTGCATGAACCCGGTTAGAAACTGCACCACGACCAACGGTGGAAGATTCAGGCCAAGAGCCCTTCTAAAAAGATATCCCTCCTCCAGTCCTTTGTCAGAATCAAGAAGCAGAACCGCGTTCGGCTTCGGGAGGCCAAAGTTATCATTTTTCTCCCTCGGCTGCGCGAGTCTGCCTCCCACAGTCCACAGCGACCTGCCTCCACTCTTCTGAACCCCCCGGTCTTCTCCGACATCAGACGGCTTCCCCGCCAGTTTTGCTACAAAGAGGGCTCGTCCACGGTTCCTGAATTTCTGGCGGTTCATGATTCGGAGTCCAGAAGCTGCCGGAGCACTATCTGCAACCTGCTGCATCAGATTAGTCTCTGCCAGTCCAAGATCCTGTCGTCCTGTTCAAACCTCCTCCACGGCCAGTGACGACATCAGAAGAAATCAACATAATTCTGAGGCGTTCAGGTTCATTTTACGAAGGGATTCCCCTTGGTTTCGTCATCGGCAAAATTCCTTATCGGGATCTACGGCCGCTACACCAACTGACTGTCACCTTTCACAGCAAGCAAGGCTATTTGGCAGCGGCTCCTTCTCTCGGGTTTCTCAGCAAATCTCCCCTCCCCGCCTGGCCGGCTTAACGCCCCTCCCTATGTGGAGGTAGTGTTTGATTGTAGCAGCAAAATCCCCACCCCAAGTCCACCCTCCTGTGTGAGGCGTAGTGGTTGTAACCGTTTAAAACAGGTCAAGCTTCATCGGCGCAGTGTGTGGGGGAATCCACACTTCCCCGCTCGCCCTCGTCTCCGAACGGGGTTGGTTTCTTCAAACCAACCAGGTGAACTCTGACCTTTGCTCCATTCCTTTCTGGTGCTTGTTCATTTAATATCCGTAGAAATCGCTCCGTTGAGCAAGAGAGAGAGCGCCCGACCCCACGTGCTCCACTTACGAGCGGTCACCGTGGGCAGTGAGAGAGTGGGACCTAGTGCCCCAATTGGCACCGGCCAGCCCCTTAAGTGTGGGCTACGTACCCTTGGGAGGGCAACCATAGCCTTGCTGGCACTCTACCAGCAAGGCTCTTGATCCATCACCTCCCCTTAGCATCATTTGGTCACCCCGGGCTCGTGTGTGTGCGGCGGCGAATTGGCCCCAATCTAGGACTTGATTGCTATGTGATTGTGATTGCGGAATAGGTCCTAGGTCTCCCGTTTGTTTGCTGCATACCCCTTGGTTGTTTCACATCAGATAGCATACAACGCAATCTTCGGCCGGAGAATCCTCAGTCGAACGAAAGCGGTGCCTTCTACCTATCACCAAAAGATGAAGTTCCCCACCAAAAATGGGTTGGGGAAAGTCCGAGGCAACTAGGCCATGGCCAGAAGGTGCTATAATATCTCGGTTGAAGCCACAAGGCCGGACGAGAAGAACAAGGGCCCCCGAGAAGTCGAGGAAAAATCCGCAACCGCCGAGCCTGGAGACGAATTGCTAGCAGTTTTCCTAAACGATGACCCGACCCTAGGAGTAAAGATCAGAGCCGACCAAACATCTGAGGTTCAACAGCAATACAAAGAGTTTGTTTCCACGTACATCTGGGTCTTCGCATGGTCTGGTGATCAACTCCCTGGGATACCGGAGGAAACGGTGATGCATAAGCTCAATCTCGACCCAACCATGAAGCCCGTGCAACAACGCAGAAGGAAGCATGCACCAGAAAAGCAGGCGATTATCGAGGAGAAAGTCACCAAGGGGCAAGAGACTGGTCTCTTTAGATCGGTCATGTACCCGACGTGGCTGGCTAACGTCGTCCTGGTGCCAAAAGCTTCGGGAAAGTGGCGAATGTGCGTGGACTTCACCGACTTGAACAGGGCTACTCCAAAGGACTGCTATCCATTACCGAGCATCGACCAACTGGTTGACTCAACCTCGGGCAACGAGATACTCAGCTTCTTGGATGCTTATTCAGGTTACCATCAGATCAGAATGCACCCCGAAGACACCGAGAAGACCACCTTTATCATCGACTTCGGCGTACACTGCTACACCCGGATGCCTTTCGGGTTGAAGAACGCTGGAGCCACGTACCAGAGGCTGGTCAATCATATGTTTGAGGGACAGCTCAGTCGGAACGTCGAGGCTTATATTGACGACATGCTCGTGAAAACCCCCAAGGCCGAGGACCACTTTACCGACCTAGCGGAAACCTTCGACACCCTCCTGAAGTACAACATGAAGTTCAATCCTGCCAAGTGCGCCTTCGGGGTAAGGTCTAGGAAGTTCTTGGGCTTCTTAGTCACCCAGCGTGGGATCAAGGCCAACCCCGACAAGGTCCAGGCCATCCTGTACATGCGCCCACCCACCTGCATCAAAGATGTTCAACGGCTTACCGGGCGCATTGCTGCTCTCAGCAGGTTCCTGTCCCGTGCGGCTGAACGATGCCTAGCCTTCTTCAAACTGTTGAGGGGACCTAAAATGGCGTCTGCTACATTCGCATGGGATGAGGAATGCCAAAAAGCGTTCGCCGAGCTTAAGGAGTTCCTGGCTTCACCCCCCGTCCTTTCCAAGCCTGTCCCAGGTGAAGTCTTGCATCTCTACCTCTCGGCGACTCCATCTACAGTTAGCTCGGTCCTAGTCAGAAATGACTCGGTAGTAGAGAGACCGGTCTACTACACCAGCAAGGTGCTCAATGAGGCTCAGAAAAGGTACCCCGCAACCGAGAAACTTGTGCTAGCGTTGGTTACCTCAGCTAAGCGCCTCCGACCCTATTTCCAAGGGCACTCCATCACCGTGCTGACCGGCGAACCGTTGAAGAGGATCCTCGCTCACCCTGAAGCCTCGAGATGCCTCGTCAAGTGGGCCATCATGCTCGGGGCCTACGATATATTATATCGGCCTCGCTCGGCTATCAAAGGCCAGGCGCTCGCTGACTTCATCGCCGAGAGCACCATCCCGACTGAAGAAAGATCTCCGTCCGCCCCCAGGCCGACCTGGGAACTGTTCATCGACGGATCTTCCAACTCAGTCGGGAGGGACGCCGGGATTCTTCTGAAGTCCCCCGAAGGAGCGGAGCTACAGTACGCCCTGAGGTTCAACTTCCAAGCATCTAACAACACTTCCGAGTATGAGGCCCTCATATCGGGAGCCCGCATGGCCCGACGGTTAGGGGCTGAGCGAGTCAGGATTCACATTAACTCCCAACTGGTCGCTAGCTAGGTCAACTGTGATTATGAAGCTCGAGAAGCATCGATGATCAAATACCTGCAGCTGGTCAAGACCGTGGCACAATAGTTCGAGAGTTTTAAGGTAGTCCGAATAGCTCGAGAGGAAAACTGCCGAGCGGACGGCCTCTCTCGGCTGGCCTCCTCTCTTGACCCCAAGGGTGCTCGATCAGTCCTTCTCGAAGAGCTAGAGCGACCGAGCATCGATTCGGAGCTCCTACCTATTGACTCGGCCTCCCCAAGTGACTGGCGTACCCCCTATCTATCGTGGCTTCAACACTCTCAGGAGCCTCCCGACCCTCAGGAAGCCCGAAGATTGGACTACCAAGCTCGGCGATTCGTCACTCTGGATGGCACTCTCTACTGGAGATCCTTTTTCGGTCGTCTCTTGAAGTGCCTCAGCACCGATGAAGCCAACCGAGCGATTGAAGAAGTTCACGAAGGTCTATGCGGATCGCATTTATTGGTGGCCCACCCTGTAGCGCGACTGCTCGGCTTACACACAACACTGTGACCGCTGCCAATGAGTTGACCACTTGGTCCATCAGCCAGCAACGGAGCTCGTCACCCTAGCCGAGCCTTATCCTTTCGCTCGCTGGGGAATCGACATCCTCGGGCCATTCCCCACGGCCTAGGCCCAGAAGAAGTTCATTATCGTTGCCATCGATTACTTCACTAAGTGGATCGAGGCCGAAGCCACAGCAAGGATCACCGAGACAGTCGTCTGGAATTTCATCAGGAAGTCGATCATTTGTCGTTTCGACATCCCCTGGGTGATAGTAAGCGATAATGGTTGGCAATTTGATTCTCATTATTTCTGAGACAGATGCGCCGACCTTAACATTCGCAATCACTTCACTTCGGTCGCTCACGCTCAGGCTAACGGGCTGGTCAAAAATTCTAATAAGACTATCTTAAAAGGCATCAAGACTAGGCTCGGCAAGGCCAAGGGCAGTTGGCTTGAGGAATTGTCGAACGTACTTTGGTCACACAGAACGACTCCCAGAACGGCAACCGGTGAAAGCCCCTTTCAGATGGTGTACGGTACCGAGACCGTGATCCCATTGGAGATTAGTAACCCCTCCCTCCGAGTCATCTGCTTCTCGTCCGAGGCAAACGACCAGAAACTGCTCGAAACCTCGACCTAGCAGATGAAGTCCGAGAGATTGCCAGCATCAGAGCAATGGAATACTGACGCCGCCTCACTCGATACTACAACGCCAAAGTCTGAGACAGACACTTTCAACCGGGAGACTTCATCCTTAGAAAAGCCGAAGCGTCTCGACCACTTGAGGCGGCGGGCAAGTTATCCCCTAATTGGGAAGGCCCCTACCGAGTGGTCGAGATGTAGCAACCCTGATAAATGAATATTTGAAATAAATTAAAACATATATATATTACAGTAGTAATATAGAGAATGAGAATAGGATTAATCAGAAGAAGTAAAACAAAATTAAAATAACGCCTCTTATTAGGGCGTTAATTCCAAAAGAAACGCCTCTATCAAAGGCGTGACTAAAGAAAGGACGCCCACACGTGCGGTCGTCAACTCTCACGACCAAATAGGCAAGTAAAAGAAACGCCCATATATGGGGCGTGTTTCAAAAACAAGGAACGCCCTTATCCAAGACGTTTCTTAAGAAACGACCTGAACAAGGTCGTCAATTCAAGAATCGACGCCCTGACCAAAGGCGTTAATTCAGTTCGTAAACCGTTCGACCCAGAAACTTATCCAGGGTAATGGATAAGTATTAGAAAGAGTTAAAAGGTGGTAAGGACTCTATTAGGGATATATTACTCCCAATAAAAACTCTAGCCCTAATAGGACCCCCAAATCCCTATAAATAATCTACTGCTCGAACCCTTCAACGCTATTTGGCGTTCGGAATCTGCAAGGTACGTGAAGAACATCAAGTTCTTCAATTTTTCTTCTTCCTTTCATTATGAACGTAGTATGTGAAGAACTAATGTTCTTCATCTATATCTCTTCTACAGGTTAAGGAGCCCTGTCTTCCTAGGAGAACCAGTAAGTTATTCTCCTCCTTTATCTTCGGTTAGGTTATTACGAAGCATAATACCTTCGTATTCTATCCTCTGTAGGTCGTCCATCTTCATCTAGGTTGCTGTGACTTTGTTACTACAGAAAGCTTCAGAACAGTTAACAGAGCAGCATCTTCTTCTAGTTAAAATCCCTCACATTCATCTTCAATCGACTATCAAGGTAGGATTTTCTCAAGTTACTGTAGCCCAAATAATTTAAGACAAGACTTATATACGTATTGACATGACATGCATACGGTTTAATATAGTTTTATTATGTTTCTGCAATATTTTGAAAGAGACGCCCCTGTCCAGGGCGCTAATTTACAAGACACGACCATGTCCAGGTCGTCAATTTCATATTTGACGCCCTGTACACAGGCGTTAATTTCATGTAAATCTTCAGAACGGATTATCCATGCAATTACATAAAATCAATCAATAATTGTTAACGGTTAAAAGTCAATAAGCAAGAAACATCAAATCCAATATACTGCATCTGAATTCCTGCCAATTTTCCTGTCATGACTATATGATTGTTATCCTTGATTATCGTGCAAATCTTGCTAATTCCTGATATTTCTTGAATTCACGACCTAGACTAGGTCATTTTTCCCTGTGGCAACGCCCCATCATAGGGCGTGAATTAAAAATAAACGCCCCTTACTAGGGCGCGTATCTGTTAAAATCCTGGAATATATATTCTGAGAAAATAAGAATTTAATGATTAACGCCCCTGCCAAGGGCGCGTTTTTGATAATTTCTGAAAATAAATATGTTCTGAAAAATATTGTAAATAAAAGACGCCTGCTACAGTAGTCGTCAACTCTTGAAGAAACGCCCCTGACGAAGGCGCGTTTTAGATAAATTATTGAAATTATTGAAAATTCTGCAAAAACGGACCATATGTAAACGCCCTTCTGTTAGGCGTTAATTACTTGAGAAACGACTTGACCTAAGTCGTTATTTTACTATAAACTGATTTTTCCTCTGATTTGCTAACCGATGGTTTTATATATCATAATATATATATATATATCGGCACTATTCTCCACTCCGTGAGTATAGTCCCACTTTTCACGGTGTTTTGTCGATCACACTCAATTCTCATTGACATACAAGCTCTCCATTGGACATTCCGTTCCTTTGGACTAGCGAGTTAGTCATAGAGACCTCCGTAAGACTCCTCGTAGCCTTGGATTCCCTCAAGGCCGACTGAGCTGGTTGTACCCTAAAAACCCATTACACTATTGATGCCATGTCACTCTAAAGAAACATGGTATACCGGCCCTTATGATTATACAAAGAGTATATCATAAGAAAATTCTTAATAGGATAATGATATCATGCCATATCATGTCGTTCTTGTAAACCCCAATTCTATGATAAGAATGAGGGTATCTTACTTTGATATGCTGTTCATGTGGACCTCAATTCTATATAAAGAATGTCCATATTGATTTGTCATGGTACCTAAGTTAAGGGAACCATATTCTACCTAGTTTTATCGATATCGTGATTATACCGTTATTATCGCCATTCTATGTCCTTTGTCATATTTTGGACTCTATTCTATCAAAGTTGTCATACGTGTCTACAAGCTTGATTATTGAAATTCTATGTTGGCTATAAACAAGAGTGGATGTCAAAACACATGATAAATGCCTGCGCATATAGGGCCCGATCTGGTCCTGGGAGGAGCACCCGAAAGTACTTGTGCCCATGGGAGTTAAAATGATAAGGTATCTGGCATTATACCGAGTACTTGACTTGCTTGATTGGACATTCCACAAACATCTTGTACTTGAATCGTACTTGACTTTACATGAAATGCGTGGCCCGAAAGGGGTAATTTACTTGCTTGATACATGATAGCCAAAGTTCTTGACATGACTCGATAATGGTACTTGCTTGAATATCTTGAATAACTTGTATCTTGTTCATGAAAGTTCATCTTATTTCCTTGATATTACATTCTCTCTATCTTGTCGTTTCATGCGAGCATGCATAGCTTTATTGCATTCATGAAAATGTAATTACTTAAACCCCTTGCTAGTACTTGAGATATAATTTCCTACTGAGCGTTCGCTCATTCCGTTTGTCCCTTTTTACTTTTCAGGTAAGTCCGACGACGATGGAAGTCAATCGGATGGGAATGGTCAAGAGTGAAAGTGATAGAGCTTCTACAAGTGTCGTCTAGTCTTTTCCATAGTTTCTTGAGTCAAATATGTATTCTTTTCCTTTTTGTTAAACAGAGTATTGGATTTGTAATAGTCTATCCATTATGAAATAAAGGATTGGGTTATCTTGCTATTTTGCGCATCTCTGTCTTTGTGTCGAATACACGACCACTCTGATTGACATGATTGATATAGACACGTCGCGCATCTCCGGGTATCTTCCGCGCTCGGGGCGTGACAGTCTTTGTGGTATCAGAGCCTAAGGTATTCAATTCCTAGGAAACCCAAGTCCAAGGATAGGTTTCAAAACCTTTAACCAAGTGAGAGTGGGTAGAACCAAGGGTTAAATGATCAATGAGTCCTTTATAAGATCATAGTGATATAATACTAACATAGCTATTGTAATTGTAGGATAATGGCTGCCGAACGTGCTCAATGGCGCAATATGCAGCGTACCCTTCAAGGGATGACCCAAGTGCTACAACAGGTAGCACAAGGTGGTGCTCCACGAGCTGGAAGCTTACACCAAGCATTCAAGAATATGAATCCCCCGAAGTTCATGGGATCGACCGATCCAGACGATGCCGAGCATTGGGTTCGGGAGATTGAACGTATATTCCGTGTCATGCAATGCACGGATCAGGACAAAGTCTTATTAGCTACTTTCCAGTTAGAAAAGGATGCTAGATGCTGGTGGGAGTCGATTGAAGCTACTATTGACCCAACTCAAGTTACATGGGGTGAATTCGTTGAATATTTCAACGCCAAATATTTCTCTGATAGGGTCCAGGAAAAGAAGGCCGCCGAATTTGCCGCATTAAAGCAAAGATCTTTATCGGTGGCTGATTATGAAGCACAGTTTTCTAGACTGTCTAGATATGCTAAGCATTTAATTAGCACGGAAAAGATGAAAGCCCGTAGATTTCTTAATGGGCTTAGGCCCCACTACATTACTCAACTGGCGCCTATGGATATTCAAGTTTATACTGAAATAGTGCGCCGAGCTCAGTTGCTTGAAGATGCCACGGAACTATCTGATAGGATCCGTGGGAAAGACAAAAAGGAGCAAGTCACAAGTTCGGGTTCTTTTAAACCCAACTTTAAGAAGAGGCCCAATAATGGAGGTTCTTCCTCTCAAGATCAGAAATTCAAGAAGACCAAGCCTTTCTCTATCACCACTACACCTTCAAACGCAGTTTGCAAGCATTGTGACAAGGCTGGTCACAAAACAGAAGAATGCTGGAGGAAATTAGGAGCATGTCTCCGTTGTGGGAGTCGTGAACATCGGATTCCCGATTGTCCATTAATGAATGACCAAGACGGTGAGGGTAAACGCCCAGTGACAAGGAACGCGCGTCTTCATGCAATCCAAGAGATCGAACCAGAAGAAGAAGGCGGATTGGTGGAAGGTACATTAAAAATTTGTTCCAAATATGCACATGTCTTATTTGATACGGGTGCATCGCATTCCATTATTTCCACGAAGTTTGCTGAACCACTACCTCTAGAACCAGAATGGATGAAGTTAATATTGTCTACTCCTCTCGGAAACGAGACGGATATCACACATCATTATCAAAACTGTGAGGTATTAGTTCGAGGAAAGAATTTTCCTATTGATCTTATCTGCTTAGATCTAAAAGAGTATGATGTTATACTAGGAGCAGATTGGTTATCCAAATACCAGGCAACGGTTGATTGCCGTGATAGCAAGATTGTTTTCAAGGAATTTCCGGAACTGACTTATACTAGTCCTAAGAGTCGAAGCAAATCCCCTCTTATTTCGGCTCTTCGAGCAAGCAAGTTCGTCAAGAAAGGATGTGTATCCTTCCTTGCTTTTGTCACTATTAAAGAAGCTAAAGAAACCAAGATAGAGGACATTCAGGTAGTGCGAGAATTTCCAGACGTATTTCCGGAAGATTTGCCGGGATTACCCCCTCAAAGAGATATAGCCTTCACCATTGACTTAGTCCCTGGTGCTGGTCCTGTTTCAAAGGCACCATATAGAATGTCCCCTGCTGAACTCAAGGAGTTAAAGGAGCAGTTGCTGGAACTAATCCGAAAAGGGTTTATTAGACCAAGTACTTCCCCGTGGGGAGCACCAGTCTTATTTGTAAAGAAGAAGGATGGATTCATGAGATTGTGTATCGACTATCGACAGTTGAATCATCTTACTATCAAGAACAAGTATCCACTGCCGAGAATCGATGAGTTATTTGATCAGATTTCAGGATCCAAATATTTTTCCAAGATTGATCTCAGGTCGGGATACCATCAATTAAGAATCAAGGACGATGACATTCATAAGACTGCATTCAGAAGCAGGTATGGCCACTATGAATTTGTTGTTATGCCTTTTGGACTAACAAATGCCCCTGCTGCCTTTATGCAGTTGATGAATAGCATATTCAGGCCTTATCTAGATCAATTTGTGGTGGTTTTCATTGATGATATATTGATATATTCCAAGACTAAGGAAGAACATGAAGAACATTTGAGGATTGCATTGCAAGTCTTGAGGACAAATCAATTATATGCTAAACTCAGCAAATGCGAGTTCTGGCTTGAAGAAGTGGCTTTTCTCGGACATGTCATATCCAAGGACGGTTTATCTGTAGATCCGTCAAAGGTTGAAGCTGTGAGAAACTGGGAAAGACCCACTAATGCAAGCGAGATCAGAAGTTTCTTAGGTCTTGCAGGCTATTATCGACGATTCATTAAAGATTTCTCTAAGATCGCCATACCACTTACAAGATTAACTCGTAAGGAGATCCGATACGAATGGAGTAAGGAATGTGAAAGAAGTTTTCAAACTCTCAAGGATCATCTCACTACAGCTCCAGTCTTAGCTCTACCGATAGAAGGAGAGAAATTCGAGGTCTACACTGATGCTTCTGGCATTGGCCTCGGATGTGTCCTAATGCAACAAGGAAAGGTCATAGCATACTCTTCACGTCAGCTGAAGAAGCATGAGGAAAATTACCCTGTCCATGACTTAGAACTGGCCGCGGTAGTATTTGCCCTAAAGATATGGAGACACTATCTCTATGGAGTACAGTTCACTGTATACTCCGATCACAAGAGTCTCAAATATCTATTTTCACAAAAGGAGCTGAACATGAGACAAAGACGCTGGCTAGAATATCTCAAAGACTTCGACTTCAATATACAATACCATCCCGGAAAGGGTAATTATGTTGCTGACGCCCTTAGTCGAAAGCCGAGAGCAATGATAGCAAATTGTATGATGCAAGAATGGAGGTTACTTGAACAATTCTCCGAGCTCAATATAAGCTTGGACACGGAATCCAAATTTGTCACACTATCTCATGTAAGCATACAGTCAGATTTGTTATCTGAGATACAAACACTTCAGGATGATGATCCTATGTTAGTAGAAATCAAGGGCAGATTAGAAGGACAATCTGATTTTCAACTAACTTCTGATGGAAGATTATCGTTCAAAGATAGAACTTGTATACCTGATTGTCCGGAATTAAAGAAGAAGATCTTAGATGAAGCTCACCGATCAAGGTACACTATTCATCCAGGATCAACCAAAATGTACCAAGATGTAAAGAGGAACTTTTGGTGGCCTAATATGAAAAGAGAAATAGCGGACTATGTATCACGCTGTCTCACATTCCAACAGGTCAAGGCGGAACACCAAAAGCCTACGGGAAAACTACATCCTCTAGATATTCCTAAGTGGAAATGGGAGGATATTGGTATGGACTTCATCATGGGTTTGTCTAAATCTAAAGGAGGACATGATGGAATCTGGGTTATCATTGACCGATTGACTAAATCGGCACATTTCTTGCCAATCAAAAGCCGATGGTCAATTGATGTGCTAGCTGCACTATACATCAAAGAAATCGTCAGGATATATGGAATTCCTGTCTCAATCGTGTCTGATAGAGATCCCCGTTTTACTTCTCATTTTTGGAAGGGATTACAACATTCGTTGGGGACGAGACTCAACTTTAGTACTGCTTTTCACCCACAAACGGATGGTCAGACCGAGCGAACTAATCAAGTTGTTGAAGATATGCTGAGAGCATGCATTATTGACTTTGGAGGAAGCTGGCATGACCACTTACCTTTAGTGGAATTTGCATATAATAATAGCTACCAAGCTAGTATCCAAATGGCACCTTTCGAAGCCTTATACGGAAGGAGTTTCCGATCTCCCATATGTTGGAACGAAGTTGGAGAGAAACAACTATTAGGTCCAGACATGGTAAGGGATACAACCGAGAAGATACAAGTAATCAGGGAAAGATTACAAGTTGCTCAGACCAGACAAAAGACTTATGCAGATACAAGAAGAAGAGATCTTGAATTCCAAATCGGAGATCATGTATTTCTCAAGATATCCCCTGGACGTGGCATACGAAGATTTGGTGTTAAGGGCAAGCTTACGCCAAGATTCATCGGACCATTTGAGGTACTCGAAAGAGTTGGCGAGGTTGCTTATCGCATCGCGTTGCCTCCTCAGTTGTCCGAGGTACACAATGTATTTCACATATCTATGTTGAAGAAGTATGTGCACGATCCATCTCATATTATTGAACATGGAGATCTGGTGATCCAGAAAGATCTCACATATGAACAGAAGCCTATGAAGATATTAGATCGAGAAATACGAGCTCTAAGGAATAAGGTTATTCCCATGCTCAAGGTGCAATGGAATAAGAATCCTGAACGCGAAGCGACATGGGAGACCGAAGAATCTATGAAGAAACGATTTCCCGAGTTATTCTAAGAGGTATATGTTCTACGCTCTCCACATGTATAATTATATATATATTGAATTTGGGGACCAAATTCTTTTAAGTGGGGGAGGGTGTAGCAACCCTGATAAATGAATATTTGAAATAAATTAAAACATATATATATTACAGTAGTAATACAGAGAATGAGAATAGGATTAATCAGAAGAAGTAAAACAAAATTAAAATAACGCCTCTTATTAGGGCGTTAATTCCAAAAGAAACGCCTCTATCAAAGGCGTGACTAAAGAAAGGACGCCCACACGTGCGGTCGTCAACTCTCACGACCAAATAGGCAAGTAAAAGAAACGCCCATATATGGGGCGTGTTTCAAAAATAAGGAACGCCCTTATCCAAGACGTTTCTTAAGAAACGACCTGAACAAGGTCGTCAATTCAAGAATCGACGCCCTGACCAAAGGCGTTAATTCAGTTCGTAAACCGTTAGACCCAGAAACTTATCCAGGGTAATGGATAAGTATTAGAAAGAGTTAAAAGGTGGTAAGGACTCTATTAGGGATATATTACTCCCAATAAAAACTCTAGCCCTAATAGGACCCCTAAATCCCTATAAATAATCTACTGCTCGAACCCTTCAACGCTATTTGGCGTTCGGAATCTGCAAGGTACGTGAAGAACATCAAGTTCTTCGATTTTTCTTCTTCCTTTCATTATGAACGTAGTATGTGAAGAACTAATGTTCTTCATCTATATCTCTTCTACAGGTTAAGGAGCCCTGTCTTCCTAGGAGAACCAGTAAGTTATTCTCCTCCTTTATCTTCGGTTAGGTTATTACGAAGCATAATACCTTCGTATTCTATCCTCTGTAGGTCGTCCATCTTCATCTAGGTTGCTGTGACTTTGTTACTACAGAAAGCTTCAGAACAGTTAACAGAGCAGCATCTTCTTCTAGTTAAAATCCCTCACGTTCATCTTCAATCGACTATCAAGGTAGGATTTTCTCAAGTTACTGTAGCCCAAATAATTTAAGACAAGACTTATATACGTATTGACGTGACATGCATACGGTTTAATATGGTTTTATTATGTTTCTGCAATATTTTGAAAGAGACGCCCCTGTCCAGGGCGCTAATTTACAAGACACGACCATGTCCAGGTCGTCAATTTCATATTTGACGCCCTGTACACAGGCGTTAATTTCATGTAAATCTTCAGAACGGATTATCCATGCAATTACATGAAATCAATCAATAATTGTTAACGGTTAAAAGTCAATAAGCATGAAACATCAAATCCAATATACTGCATCTGAATTCCTGCCAATTTTCCTGTCATGACTATATGATTGTTATCCTTGATTATCGTGCAAATCTTGCTAATTCCTGATATTTCTTGAATTCACGACCTAGACTAGGTCGTTTTTCCCTGTGGTAACGCCCCATCACAGGGCGTGAATTAAAAATAAACGCCCCTTACTAGGGCGCGTATCTGTTAAAATCCTGGAATATATATTCTGAGAAAATAAGAATTTAATGATTAACGCCCCTGCCAAGGGCGCATTTTTGATAATTTCTGAAAATAAATATGTTCTGAAAAATATTGTAAATAAAAGACGCCTGCTACAGTAGTCGTCAACTCTTGAAGAAACGCCCCTGACGAAGGCGCGTTTTAGATAAATTATTGAAATTATTAAAAATTCTGCAAAAACGGACCATATGTAAACGCCCTTCTGTTAGGCGTTAATTACTTGAGAAACGACTTGACCTAAGTCGTTATTTTACTGTAAACTGATTTTTCCTCTGATTTGCTAACCGATGGTTTTATATATCATAATATATATATATATCGGCACTATTCTCCACTCCGTGAGTATAGTCCCACTTTTCACGGTGTTTTATCGATCACACTCAATTCTCATTGACATACAAGCTCTCCATTGGACATTCCGTTCCTTTGGACTAGCGAGTTAGTCATAGAAACCTCCGTAAGACTCCTCGTAGCCTTGGATTCCCTCAAGGCCGACTGAGCTGGTTGTACCCTAAAAACCCATTACACTATTGATGCCATGTCACTCTAAAGAAATATGGTATACCGGCCCTTATGATTATACAAAGAGTATATCATAAGAAAATTCTTAATAGGATAATGATATCATGCCATATCATGTCGTTCTTGTAAACCCCAATTCTATGATAAGAATGAGGGTATCTTACTTTGATATGCTGTTCATGTGGACCTCAATTCTACATAAAGAATGTCCATATTGATTTGTCATGGTACCTAAGTTAAGGGAACCATATTCTACCTAGTTTTATCGATATCGTGATTATACCGTTATTATCGCCATTCTATGTCCTTTGTCATATTTTGGACTCTATTCTATCAAAGTTGTCATACGTGTCTACAAGCTTGATTTTTGAAATTCTATGTTGGCTATAAACAAGAGTGGATGTCAAAACACATGATAAATGCCTGCGCATATAGGGCCCGATCTGGTCCTGGGAGGAGCACCCGAAAGTACTTGTGCCCATGGGAGTTAAAATGATAAGGTATCTGGCATTATACCGAGTACTTGACTTGCTTGATTGGACATTCCACAAACATCTTGTACTTGAATCGTACTTGACTTTACATGAAATGCGTGGCCCGAAAGGGGTAATTTACTTGCTTGATACATGATAGCCAAAGTTCTTGACATGACTCGATAATGGTACTTGCTTGAATATCTTGAATAACTTGTATCTTGTTCATGAAAGTTCATCTTATTTCCTTGATATTACATTCTCTCTATCTTGTCGTTTCATGCGAGCATGCATAGCTTTATTGCATTCATGAAAATGTAATTACTTAAACCCCTTGCTAGTACTTGAGATATAATTTCCTACTGAGCGTTCGCTCATTCCGTTTGTCCCTTTTTACTTTTCAGGTAAGTCCGACGACGATGGAAGTCAATCGGATGGGAATGGTCAAGAGTGAAAGTGATAGAGCTTCTACAAGTGTCGTCTAGTCTTTTCCATAGTTTCTTGAGTCAAATATGTATTCTTTTCCTTTTTGTTAAACAGAGTATTGGATTTGTAATAGTCTATCCATTATGAAATAAAGGATTGGGTTATCTTGCTATTTTGCGCATCTCTGTCTTTGTGTCGAATACACGACCACTCTGATTGACATGATTGATATAGACACGTCGCGCATCTCCGGGTATCTTCCGCGCTGGAAGGCAACTACATTACGCAAGTTCTACTTTTGAATACTGAACATTGTGCAAACGACATGAGATAAGACAAAGGATCCTTTATTTTATTCAAACAACCAGCTTGTACATCAGGAAGGCCGAAGCCAGGAAAACATATGTCAAAAAAGTAAAAAATCCATCTGGTGCCGCCGTATGAGCCCATCGCTCGGCTGACTCGGATGACCTTCCTGCGTCCAGCCACTGACTCTACCTCGTGTAGAAACTGGCTCGGATAAAGGATAGTCGACCCCGTTGGCTCGGGCAGCTCGGGACAAAGGTGATAGAGGGATTAGGAAGGAGAACATTCCAAGTTGAACTTGGAAGAGAAGGGGGAGAGGGAATGCATATGAAAGCATCGTCCCCGCCAACCTGCCAACTCTTTGGAAGACAAAGAGTGCAGGCACCCTCCGAAGAGTGAAAGAAAGGAGGAGCAGAGTAGAACGGGGAAAAAGAGGCTGCGAGAAAGAAAAAGAAACCAGCAGAGCTGGACGAGGAGGCAGGGGAAGGCCCGAAAAGGAGGGAGCTTAGTTGGCTTCCTCCTCCCCTCCGTGAAGCAAGCAGGAAGGGACGAGCGGCAGGGATGTCTGATGCCCCCATCTGTCCACCATCTCGCCCCCCTGCAAGCGCCGCCAGAACTGATAAAGGGAAGATGACGTGCCTCCACACGTCGAACCCTCTTTAAGTCATTCCGTCGACCGTCGAACCCTCTTTAAATTTGAAGCAGCAAGAACTCTCTACCCCCCGTCGTCGGCAGCCTCATCTTCCGGAGCGTCTTCCATGCTCCAAGTACAACGGCACAATGCTACGTGAAGAAGGAATGCGGAAAGACTGTCAGGGAAACCCCTGAGTGGTGGAGAGGAAGGGACGCCCTTCAGACCTTTTATAGGCAAAGGGAGGCTATTTGTCTTAAATGATTCTCTCCTAGAAAACACGCCAAAGGGATCTCTCCCTACGAACGGTCACCTCAAACTTCTCATTTTCCGCCACAGCGAGATACACGAAGCGGCCATGCATTCAAAGCATGAGAAAATGGAAAGACACCCTGTCAGGCGCTCACCCAACCATCAGGCAAGATCCACACAGAAAGTATCGGCTCTTTCCAACCACCGCAGATACGCTGAACAAAATACGGCAATGGCGATGCGAAATAGATAAATCTTCATCATAACGCTATTGCCTTATTTATTTCTACACAAAAGAGGAAGTTTTTTCCTTCAAAGAGAGAAAAGACATACAAAAAGAGGAAGCGAAGCAGATACATCAGGCCTCCGGCCCACCTTGAAGCTCGGAAGTAGAGGGCTCGAGCGGTCTGCCCCCGACATATTCGACGATGGCCGACCCTAGCACTGACCCCACCGGCGTGGGAACTGCCTCGGTTGCGTGCCCTCCAGAGGCATCCGGAGTTGGCGACCCCTCGGACGATGAGCCCCCGTGATCCTCTTCATCCTGCGCCGAAGCGGAGGAACTGGCGGATGACAAGTCCGAGTCATAACATTGCCCGGACAGGAAGTCAACTACTCCGGACGCCTGCTCCTCGGCGTAAGAGACGGCCCGGTCGTATCCCTACTTGAACCCCTTGCGGATGGCCCGGTGAAGTCCTAACTCGTAGTAGGGGAGGGCAGCCTCCTTGAGGTCGACCACGTAGGCCTCTGAGCTCTTGTACTGCTCGAGAGCGTCCGCCCCAGCCGATCCCACCCTACCAGCGAGTTCAGCCTCCTTCCGCTCCGCCTCGGCTGACTTTTGCTCAGCCTCAACCATCCCCTCTTCGGCCTCCGCCACCTGTTTCTCTGCCTCGGCCCGATCAGCCTCGGCCTCCCGCCGAAGGCACTCGGCTTCCTCTGCTCGGTCTACCAGCTCTGCACGCTCGGACTCCCACCGGCCATCCAGCTCAACGCGTGCAAGGCGCTCCTCTTCGAGAAGCCTGCTCTTCCTCTCGAGCGATTCGCGGGCCTTGGCCAGCTACTTGGTTAGCGCCTAGGTCTCCACCTGGCTCGATCGCGCCAGCTCCCTGACTGAGGAAAGCTCCCGCCGAAGCCCATCACGCTCCTCAGTAAGCCGAGCCAACATCCTGTCAGACCCACCAAGGGTCCAGGCCAGGTTCGCTCGCTCCCACTCCGACCGAGCGTACGCTTCTGCCAGAGTAGCCCCCATCTGGGCCAGGGCCAGGCCGCCCTCCATAACCCCAGCAAGGGCCACAGACGGAGAGTACTGCCTACCTCCCCCCCTCACCTTCGCAGCTATACCGCGGCATACCTGGTGCAGAGGGCCCAAGATACCAAGCCTCTCCAAGGCCGTCGGAATGGAGAACCCCCCATCGCCTGGCGCCCCACCGTGTGGCTCTGATTGAGCCCTAGCCTCTGTCACCTCTCGGGCCTCGGCCGGATTTTCTTGCGGCCCCTCAACTTGGACCGGCTCGGCACCTGTGCCGCCACCGGCAGCGCCAGCTTCGGCCACGGCCGCTGCCAGTCGCAGGAGCACCCTCAGCCTTCTCGGTTCCGGCCAAAGGAAGAATCGAGCCCGCATCGTCACCACCGGCAGGGGCAGCCCCAACCTCCTTGGCCCCCTCTGGCCTGGCGGGTGGGAGAGCTCACCCGGTAGGGTCGGCCCCATCATGCTCGATGGATGGGCGAGCCGCGGTAAGGTCACCTTCAACCACGGGTATGACCCCGACCTTCTTGGCCCGCTTCCTGGTCCTCGCGGCAGCCCGGATCATACCCTCCACTGGATCCTTGCGCTTGGATCCCTGCGGTCTGGAAGATTAGTAGTGGGCCGCTCCCTTGCCCTTATCTCTGGTTCGGGAGCGACCCACGGGAGTAGCCGATTCATCAGCAGCCGAGTCATCACCAAGCTCGATCACCTCTGCGGCCTCCTTCAGAGCCTCCCGCCTGGTGTCTGCACGAAAAGGAAGACATATTCAAGAAAAAGAAAGATGATCCCCACATTCAGAGGAGGAACCTAGTTTGTGGCACCTGAGCCCGACGGATGCAGCCGCGTAAGAAGACACCGCTCGATATTCTCTGGAGTAACCAGCTCTTCGGTGGATTGGCGGTGCTTCAGCAAGATGGCTACGTATTTCTCCACATGTGGAGGAAACTCATCCGGCCTGGGAGGGATATTCGGGTGGAAATTGGGGATTACTGGGCACCTCCAGGTTTCCTCCACTGAACAAATCCCCACCCAGAAGAATTGAGTCTTCCACCTCTTATGCGAGGAATCCTTCGCCGCCAAGGAGATACAGCTCCTATTCCGCCTTGCCTGGATGAAATAGAAGCCCTTCCTGGTCGAAGGATGTGCTTTCAACTCAAAGAAATAATGAAAGAGGTCTATGGAAGGAGGAACTCCACACTAGCGACAGAGGATGCGGAAGGCGGAAAGGAGGAGATAAGAGTTGGCTACCAACTGAAATGGCGCCAATAGGAAAAAATTAAGAAGCTGAAGAATAAAAGGTTCGAAAGGAAGGTAGAATCCACCCTTCCATGACAGAAGAAAAGTACATATGTGGCTTGTATGAGAGTCCATGCTCGTCTCGTGTGGGGAAGCTGCGACAAAGTGGAACTTATGGGGCATGTGATACTGGTGCTCCAGCCTTCTCACATCCGCTTCCCCCAGTTCGCTACAGTTTGGAATCGGCGCCTTCACCACTAGCTCATCCTCCCACTCCTCAGCGTCCGAGCGCTGGTCCGCCATGGAAACCGGAGAAGAGTTTGAGGAAAGGCGATCTCGAGACCCTGAAGATTCCGGGGGAGGAGGAAGCCGCCGGACTGCCTCTGTGGTTATCTCCGCCAACTCCTCGAACACCGCTGCAAGCCTCTGCTCTTCCATCGCGTCCTCACGACGCATCGAAGAGCCCCAAAAGCAAGAACGGAGGAGAGCCAAAACCCTAAAGATGGAGGAAGTCTGGAAAGACAACAAGCGCCCAACGCCTATATCCCCACGCGGGAGGCGGCGCGTCGTTCTGACCTCTAAGAAAAGGGGGCCCCTTCAATTCAAATCCGTCAAGATCATCATTAACACGGGCCCAGGTGACCACGACACGTGCCTTCCTAACACCGCCAGATCTCCACCCACCTGAGCCATGCTGGTCCAAAACCTCAAACAGCTACTCTTCCGAGCTTACTAAAGCTCGGGAGTAGGAGGGGGACAAGTGGAGAGGGGGATTTCTGTAGCCCATCTAAGAGCAGCCGAACTAGGCCCATCAGGACCAAACGAGGCTCGGCTCATCCAAGTGATAGCCCCATAGGGCCCACTTAGGCTAAAAAGCCCAATAAAGATTACTCGTGATCCCACCCTTCCTCGGCGGCCCTTAGGCTCAGAAGGCCCGAGCGGCAGAACGGAGAAAGACCCATGCCCGAGTTATCCCTTCATCGGGATAGAGGCAAGCGCTCTGCGCCCACTCCGACCTGACTTCATCCAAGCTATGCCTATCGCCCGGACAGGGTTGGCAACTTTTATGCTCGTACCGACTGACGATTGCTTATCTACGCTGCCGTTGAGAGCCCTTTATGAGCAGGAGTTTATGAGGATAAGGGACCCATGATCCCACGATGAGGACGTAAAGATCCCACGATGAGGACGTAACTCCCGCCTGAAACTCCTCAGCTTACGGGACTCATAAGGTGAGCACACTATATAAACCAGGGACTCCCTCCAGTGGAAGGTAAGGGCAATACACGCCTAAAATCCCCTGAGCAGGAACCACTTCACCACCTTGGTGTTGGGGGATCTCGTGTACCTCTTTCTACCTCCCTCCATATCTTCCACCATTGCTCTACTAACTTAGGCATCGGAGGATTTTCTCCAGGGAGCCATCCCTGGGCCTCCTGATCCGTTTCCCTTTCTCTGCAGTTCACTATTCGGTGATCATTCTCCCAGCTCAGGACAAGCACGAGATCACGCCCCTTCAACAGTTAAAGAGGTATCAGATCCTAGGCATAAGTCAGTCCTAGTAAAATGTCATGTCATAGGCTAAGTCCAAGGATTAAGGACCCATACCTATGAACAAGGAAAAAATTCCCGAACCCATGTGAAGATTGGGTAGAGTCCGGGATAAGATAGCTAACTAGAAAATATCCCTAGGTTAACTTCCTTCAATTCCATAGGAGTTAATTACTTGTTTATGTCTTTCAGGCACTTCACTCTTATAATGGCCGCTGAACGTGCCGCTAATCGTGCTAATTGGGAAGCGATGCAACAAACAGTTGTGGGTCTTACCCAGGACCTACAAATTGTGGCCCAAGCGCAAGGGCTGGTGCGGGTAATTTGCACTAGAATTTTAGGAGTATGTGATAGCACGAAGAGTGAGCTAGAAGGGGGGGGGGATGAATAGATCACTCCCCAATTTAAAACGATTTGAATTATGAGCGATGAAATCCTAGTTGCAGTAAGTGAATCTTACAGAATAGCCCACAGAGAGAGACACTAAGTAGAAACTAAACGAGAATGAGTTGAAATAGAACCGTGATCGAACAGCAGATGGGCTTGAACCACAACAAAAGATCAGCGGAACGAACCACATAGAAGCAGTCAACCAAGCACCCAACCACAAAGGAGACAAAGTGTTTTTAGGTGGTTCGATTGCGAACAGCAATCTACGTCCACCCCTTACTCCACAGGAGTAAGGCTTCCTTGCACTAAGTAATATAAAGCACAACAGACTCAGTCTACAGACATCCGTTCTCACACAGCTTGTCACAAGGGAACAAATCCCTCAACACCGGTCCTGCTACCCACATGATCTGAACATGACCTTGTCCCAGCAAGATCAAAATCGGAGGACCAACCTCCCTTCCTCTAAACCAGAGGGTATACACGAGTGAAGTGCCTTCACTCGCAACTAGAGAACCAATCTCCCTTCCTCTAAGAACACTTAGAGGGTAACAAGATAGTATATAAGAAATTGGAGAAACAACTTGAAAATGAAGAAATGAGAAGAAATCAATCACTCAAAATATCAAAAATGTAGCTTCCAGAGAAGTAATCTTCCAAGCTCTAAAACCTAACAATGATCACTCAAACACTTCAGGCTCTTCCCTCGTATTGGGAAATTCTTCAGTGGCTGCAAATGCTCTCTTTCTTTTTCTATTCTTCAGCAGCTTTCTCTTATAGCCTTCGACCTCTTTTATAGCTAGAAGGAGGCGTGTGGTTAACACGACTCCCGCCCATTCCTTCTGTCAGAGCAGATCCCTTTTCGATTCCACGTGGCAGGATCATCCTTTCTCTTTGTTCCCTCGGATCACGAGCCCTTAGTCCTGGTACATTGACTTCCATGTGGAGTACCCTCACTGGTTTTGGGTTCGGCGAACACCTGCTCGACCAGGTGATAGACCTGCCAAGCAAGAGAAGACATTAGTGGAAGCTACACTGATCACAAGCATGCACAGACCTTAATTGAGCTTAAGCCAAGACATGCATAGGCCTTACGTGCGTGCGTGAACCAAGGTTGCACTGACCTTATGCAACCCAATGCAAAGATTGCACGAGTATTATTGCACAAGATAAAACAAAGCACAGACACTAACATGCCTTCCACAAGAAAAACTACACCAACGATGAAATGCACCGAGATAGAAATTGCACCTAGTTCAGGTGCCCTAATGCAAAGAATACACAGACTGTGATGTGCATAATAGAAGATATGCAAGACAAGAAGATGTGCATTGACCTGTTTAGCACAAAATGAACCCTGCACCGACTTAGTATGGGTAAGATAATGTAAGACTTGCATAGACGTAAAATGCTTCGTAACACAAACATGCATGGACATAATTGCTCAGGACTGGAATAGAGCACAGACTCAAATCATGCCAAAGACAAAAAATTGCACTGACGTTGATCATGCATAAATGACATTTGCACCGACCTCGTATATGTGTGCAGACATCGAATGCACTGACTTGATGCGTGCAAAGTATGCACCGACCAGTGCGAGCCAAAGCTTGCACCGAGGTTATACCTATAGCTTCTTATGCACGGCCTAGGCAAGAAAGAGTGCACAGACTTTAAATGTGCATGGACTTTATGTGCACGGTGCGAGAATTGCACCGACTTGACTAATGCATGAACAGATGATGCAGTGACTTAGTCGCGTGCAGCAACTAAGATTGCACCGACTAGATGCTTGCATGCACAGACTCTACTTAGTGGAAAAAATAGCATATGCATGGACACAATGCAGGATGTACTAAGTATGCACGGACTATCTGAGTAGAACTAGAGAATGCAGTATCTGAAAAATGAATAAGTGGAATGTATTGATATAGATTATCAAGATTGACTTATAGTGTGAGACATCATAAAAACTATAAGAGTGCAACAATCTCCCCCTTTTTGATGATGGCAACACTATGAGTCAATTTATGTCAATACAATCAAAGTAGAGTGATCAAGCAGTAAGCACACTAAAGGCTACCAATGCAAGACACTCTCTCCACCATATGACTCTTCCTCCTGTCTCTCCCCCTCAGATGCATACCTGTCTCTCCCTATCATGACTCTCCTCCTCTTGACTCTCTCCCCCTTAAACTTGACTCACCCTCACCCTCTCCCCTTTAAACTTGACTCACCCTCTCCCCCTTTGACATCATCAAAAGGAGATGAAAGAGATATGCAGCCGTTGGAGAGTGGATGGGAAAATGCAGTACGTTCACAGTGAGAATAACCCATGATCATATCTTAAAAGATTAAGTGGGGCACTAAAACAAGTGTAGATTCTTCAAATCAAGTTATCAAGAAAGACTTAAAAGAGAGTGAAGTTTATCTGCGTACAGAAGATATGATGAGGAAGCAAGAGTGTACAGATATGCCAAAAAAGATCTGATCAAAACTATTAGAGATAGACTGTAAGAGACTGATCCTCAGAAACATGTACTTGAAGTATTGAGGACAAACAATCCACAAGCTCGCACAACATGAGGGATTTTAGTAAACCATATTTTTCTTTAAGAAGCAGTATATAGAGCATTGAGTAAATTGGTAAATCACATCTTTGACATTAGGGAGACACCTTGATCAGAGGCCGAACTCCCCAGTTACTCAATGTGAAAACCGTATTACCTCTCTTTTTAGATAATAGAGTTAGTAATTGTGGCTTTTTACGTGAGGAGACACCTTGATCAAAGCCCAGACTCCCCAGTTACTCACCAATTTATTACCATTGCTATGTCATTATCAAAAAATTTCACTTCTTAACAGAGATAATCTGACACCTCATGACTAAGGAAAGTTTTCATTTCTCTTTGATGAAACACTCAGTTTCTCAGTGATCAGACCATTGCTCTGAGCAAGTAAATTTTTGTTTTGTTTTTATCTTTTTTTTTTATATGAAGTGTTTGAAACCAATACCTACCAGAAACACTGATTCTTAAGGAATGAGATCCTTGAGGTCTAGGTTTCAAGTTTTTAGCAGAGTTCATGACATATTAGTTTAACTTGTTCCATGATCATGAAATGTGTAAGGAGATATACTTCAAACACCTTATCCAAGTCTTTGCTAAGTTACTAGATAAAAGATTCTAGCTGTGCTTTAGTGGTTCAAACTTAAGGATTTAAGACAATTATGGGATTCTACTTACTGTGAATGAACTGTATTAAGTCTTTCATAAGAAACAACAACAACATACATCTCCCAAGTGCTTCTGAATCAGTCAACCTTCACATACTAATCAGCTACCCCTCACTAAATGCAACAATTTTAAGACAAACACTCCTGCACAGGAACAACTCCCCCTCACATTATGACATGGTAGGCAGACATACTCATGCTGAGTGGTTAAGAGCTTAGAGAAAAAACAAATTTTATTCATGGAAGCAAAGTAGTTGATTCAAGAGAGTGTAAGTGTAAGTGAAAAACATGAGGGCATTTTATTCATGAAGCTAAGATTTAAAAATAATTAACTCTCTCCTTAAGGATGTAAATTTGTCATTATCCAGTGGCTTAGTGAAGATATCAGCTACTTGGTTTGCAGTGCCTACATGGATTAGTTCAAAATTTCCTTTGGAAACCTCATCCCTAATAAAATGATGTCTTATTTCTATGTGTTTGGTTCGAGAATGCAAAACAGGATTCTTGGCTAGATTGATGGCACTAGTATTGTCACAATACATAGGTGTGCACCCCAAGTCTACTTGGTAGTCCTGAAGTTGGTGTTTAATCCAGATGACTTGTGTACCACAACTCCCTGCAGCTACGTACTCAGCCTCTGCAGTAGAGAGGGCCACTGAGTGTTGCTTCTTGGAGCCCCAAGAGACTAAACATCCACCTAAAAATTCACAATGACCACTAGTGCTTTTCTATCTAACTTACACCCAGCATAGTCAGCATCTGTATAAGCAACAAGATCTAAAGTGTGTGATGCAGGAAACCATAAGCCTAGGGTGTGTGTAGCAGATAAGTATCTGAAAATTCTTTTTACAGCTGCTAAGTGTAATTCAGTGGGTCTAGATTGATACCTAGCACACATTCCTACACTGAATTGTATATCAGGTCTCGAGGCAGTTAAGTAGAGCAAGGATCCAATCATACCTCGGTATAGTTTTGCATCAACTTCTTTACCTGATTCATCTGCATTCAATGAGGTGTTGGTACCCATTGGTGTTATGATGTGTTTCAGATTGCTCATGCCAAACCTCTTGAGAATGTCCAATGTGAACTTGGTCTGGTTGATGAAACATCCATCCTCTAACTGTTGTACCTGATTGGGATTGTCTGGTGTTTCATTTGGCTAAAACTCATTTTCTTCTTTATCTTCTAGGAATTCTCCATCATGCTTTGACTCCCTGTTATCATTTTCAATATTAGTAGCACCTTTTGTTTCATCAAAAATGACATGTGGATACTCTTCAATTTTTTGTTCAGCAATGTTAAAAACCCTAAATGCTATAGAAACTTCAGAGTATCCTAAAAATATTCCAGGACAGCTTTTAGCATCAAATTTATCTAGATCCTTCTTGTCATTATTATGGATGAAACATTTAGCACCAAAAATCTTGAAATGAGCCAAGTTTGGTTTCTTACCTTTCAATAGCTCATAAGGAGTTTTCTTGTGAACTGGTCTTACAATGGCCCTATTGATTGTATAAGTGCTGTATCGGCCGCCTCTGCCCAAAACTTCCTTGGTAGTTGACTCTCAATCAGCATAGTTCGGGCCATCTCTACAATGGTTCGATTTCTTCTCTCCATAATTCCATTCTGCTCTGGTGTCCTGGGAGAAGAAAACTTGTGCGTTAGTCCCTCAGTTTCACAAAGATCAGAAAACATGGAGTTTTCAAATTCACCTTCATGGTCAGATTGAATTGAACAAATTTTATGTTTTCCTTCTTGTTTGACCTTATTGAAAAACTGTTTGAATTTTTAAAAAGCATCATTTTTGTTAGTTAAGAAAAAAATCCATGAAAATCTAGAGTGGCCATCAATAATCACATAACCAAACCTACTTCCATTAAGACTCTGAGTTCTAGTAGGACCGAAGAGGTCCATATGAAGAAGTTCCATTGGTCTGGAAGACAATGGCTCAGATCTTAGTTTAAAAGACTTTCGAGTCTATTTGCCTAAAGCATAGGCATCACAAATTTTTAATTTTGAGTTGAAATTTATTTTAGGTAAACCCCTAACTAGATCAAATTTCACCAATTTATTTAAGGTAGTGTAGCTAGCATGACCTAAGTGCCTATGCCAATTGAAAGCATTATTTTCAAAATCAGCAGACAAATAGAGATTTAACTCAGATTTATCATCTAAGTCCACAATGTAGACGTTATTGACCCTATTTGCTACAAACTTCACATTATCAAAATTTATTTCCAGAATTTTGCATGAATCATTATCAAACACAACTCTGTGACCCTTGTCACATAGCTGACTAATACTGATCAAGTTGTGTTGTAGACCTTCCACTATAAGAACTTTCTCGATAGAGGTAGTGGGGGACTTACCAACTGTTCCAATGCCGACTATTTTACCTCTATTCTTCCCCCCGAACTTGACCAGACCCTCTACCTTCATCTCCAGCTTGCTAAATTTGGATCGGTCACCTGTCATGTGCCTGGAGCAGCCGCTATCTAGATACCACTTGTTGTTCTCGACTGCTAGGCAAACCTGCATGGAGCAAATTAAGCAAAGTGGTTTGGAACCCAAGATAGGTTGGGTCCAAAAACATTATTCAATTCTCTAAGAAAGCACTTTGGAATCCATACTTGTCTCATGGTGTTTTTTGTTTGTACTCTATTTGCAGTTTTATTGAAGTTATGACTCAAGTTCTGTCCACTTGATTTATTGATGTTGAACCTGTTCCTGTTGGTGGACTGAACATTCCTTAGGTATCTACTATACCCAAACTATCTAGAGGAGTTTGGTTTATTAAACAATTTCTGTGAATATGCAGGACCTCCCCAGTTTGTTTTGTACTGACCCATTTTGTTAGGGCGCCTTTGACATCCGAGCCCGGTTGGCCTACTCGACCCCGGAGGGTCGAGTATGCCAACCGGGGTCGGTTAGGTGTCTTGTGTGTGAGGAGAGAGCGGTGGGCCCCGCTCTCTCTCTCATCCGCTGGGTTATCCTAACCCGATATCAAAGACGCCCTTATATAAGTTGAAGTTTCTATTTTGACTCACATAGTTTGACCTGTTCTTGTTCTGGTGAATGGGCATAGTAGGTTGCTTCACGAAGTTCATTCCTATTTTAGATTGTCGTCCAGCATTGTTTGTTGAGTTTTCTTTTGAATGTTGAACCTTTTGAACATTGTTAGAATTGGATGGTGTATCCAGTTTTTCTTTCCCTTTAGCTGGGCAAAATGTTGTAGTTTTGAATTCAAATGATCTTTTCTGTGCCAGATTGTAGCCCAATCCATCCTTATTGAAATTAACCCTAGCACCCAACATAGTATCTAAGTTTGACTTTCCTTGAACAATTTTTATAGGGTTTTTTGTTTATCTTCCAACTCTTTCTGCAGAGTTTCACAATTTTTTAGGAGTTCAGAATTCACTTTCCTCACAGCTTCATTTTTCTCAATGATTAAGTTGTTTTCACTTTGACTCTCTTGAAGCTTTAACTTAAGTTCATCAAGCTGTTTATGAACTTCCTGGTTTTCAGACTTGAGGTCATCATTTTCTCTCCTGAGAGAGATCATCTCTTCTAGTTCTTCCTTGACCTTTTGATTTTCTTTGTTAGTTTCGATCTATTCTTCAGTCATAGCATTCGGTTTTCTCTTTACAATCCTATGCTCTTTACTCAAAGCATTAAACTTAGCTAGCAATTCGGCATAGGAATCTTCCCAATCATCAATTGTAAAGTTCTCAAAAATGTTTGTTACCTCTTGGTCGCTTTTGGCCATGAGGCATATTCCTTCTTCATCTTCCTCTGAAGAGTTGGCCTCTGGGTCTTCCTCCTCATCACTCCACGTGCAGACCATAGCTTGAGGTTTCTTTTTCTACACCTTGGAGGCCTTCTTCTAGAGCTCAGGACATTCACCTTTTATGTGTCCTGTCTTCCTGCAGTGATAACATGTAATCTTCTTAGTGCTTCTTATTTTATCATTATTGGAATCAAACTTCTTACCAGAAGAGTACGACCCTTTTCTTCTGAATGTTTTTCCCTTCATTCTCAGAAATTTTCGAAACTGACGAGTGAGCATAGCCTGCTCCTCTTGATCAAGGTCTGACAGACCGTCAGACTCTCCACTGCTACTACCACTGTTGCTGCTAGCTTTATTGGTGGACACCTTGAGGGAAATGTTCTTGCCCTTCTTCTCACTTCCTTCACCATTCCTTTTGAAGTTCATTTCGTAGGTCATTAGGGATCCTATCAGTTCAGTGACTGTCATTTTCAACATGTCTCTAAAATCTTCTATCACTATGGCCTTAGTGTGCCAAGCATGGGATATAGACCTAAGATTTTTTTTGACAATGTCACCCTCTGAAATTTGTTTCTCAAGCCCATTAAGACTGTTAGTAATCAAAGACAACCGGGCATACATTTCAGTGATCGTCTCCTCAGATTTCATTTTAAATAATTCATATTCTGAGGTAAGCATGTTTACCTTAGTGGCCTTCACTTGGGATGTACCTTCGTAGATCAGCTCCAATTCATCCCACATCTTTTTGGCAGTCTTACAGGCTGAGATCCAGGTGTATTCATCAGGGTGAACCGCGCACTGTATGATGTTCAGGGCCGACCAGTTGATGGTTGACAGTTTGACGTGATCATCCGTCCACGCATCTTCATTCGGTGGAAGCTCATAAGGCCCTACAGTGATAACTCTCTAGAGCTTGTGGCTTTGGGCTCTCATACACACATCCATCCTATTTTTCCAGTATAAATAGTTAGTAGCATCAAAGAAAGGAGGGCGACTTATGGACTGTCCCTCAGCCATGAAGCTTCGAGGACCGCTAGATCCAGGATTACCCTGGCCATTAGACCACATGATGGGTAACCCGCTCTGATACCAATTGATAGCACGAAGAGTGAGCTAGAAGGGGGGGATGAATAGATCACTCCCCAATTTAAAACGATTTGAATTATGAGCGATGAAATCCTAGTTGCAGTAAGTGAATCTTACAGAACAGCCTACAGAGAGAGACACTAAGTAGAAACTAAATGAGAATGAGTTGAAATAGAACCGTGATCGAACAGCAGATGGGCTTCAACCACAACAAAAGATCAGCGAAACAAACCACATAGAAGTAGTCAACCAAGCACCCAACCACAAAGGAGATAAAAAGTTTTTAGGTGGTTCGATTGCGAACAACAATCTACGTCCACCCCTTACTCCACAAGAGTAAGGCTTCGTTGCACTAAGCAATATAAAGCACAACAGACTCAGCCTGTAGACATCTACTGTCGCACAGCTTGCCACAAGGGAACAAATCCCTCAACACCAATCCTGCTACCCACAGGATCTGAACCTGACCTTGTCCTAGCAAGATCATAACTCGAGGACCAACCTCCCTTCCTCTAAACCAGAGGGTACACACAAGCGAAGTGCCTTCACTCGTAACTGGAGAAGCAATCTCCCTTCCTCTAAGAACACTTAGACGGTAACAAGACAGTATATAAGAAATTGGAGAAACAACTTGAAAATAAAGATGTTGCATCCCCTAGTTGATGTTTGGTGTATGGTTTTAATGATATCAAAACGATTGTGCATGTATTTGCATGTGTTTCATTGAGCAACATGTGTATATTGTGATTGATGAGTTGAAAGATGGCTTCAAGATTCATTCTTGAAAGTCATATGAATCTTTGGTGTTTAAGGAACTAATGCTATATTTATCTTGGTTTGTAGGATCAAATCCATGGCTCATGTTTTGGAACTCAAAGGAGTGCATCAATGAAGTTCTTCTTCAAAAAGGGAGTTACCTTTCTCATTGCATTGCATTTCATCCTTACATGATTTTATATCAATGTTCCTCGTGAGATAATGCTTCATAAATGTTAGTTCTTAATCAACAAGAATGCCATTTGAATGAATGTGATTTCATGATATTATGCATGCTTTGCATTTGGCATAATTGTTAACACTTGTGTAATAAAGCATTTTGATGTTGAAGATTTTATTGCCTAGTGTTTGAATGGTTGAGCTCCCATGTCATTTTACTTGATTAAGTGAGAGATCCATGTTCATCATATCAAAACCTTGTCATATGGTGAATGTGTTTTTGATGGTTGAATTGAGAAGTCAAATACATGCTTGAATGTGTTCAATGATGTATTTTTATGTGAACTAGTTCAAAGAGTTGATGCTTGGTTCATGAGTTTTGATTAACATATAACCTCTTGGTTTATCATGTTTTATAGATTCAAGGATGGTTTTTAAACCCTCCCATGTCAAGTGGATGATGGTAACATCTAATCATTTTTTATGCTAAGTTCCGGGTCGTTTTCATGAACATAGTTCATGAGATTGCATTGCATTGGAAGTGTTTTATGCATCCTTAAAATGAGATTTTTGAGCCTTTACAATGTGCTTAATATTTTCTCATAAATCTTGTTGAAATGTGGTTTAGATGGTCTTAATACTTTGTTGAATTCATGGTAATTTATTCTTGATTTTTAGGAATTTTTCCGGCACTTAAACGTGACTTAAATCCAAGTTTTCGGACCCTTCAGGGAAGGGGTCGACCCCCCTGGGCTGATAGCCCATCCACCTGCATGGGTCGACCCCCACTGCAAGGGTCGACCCCTCCGGAACGGAATTTCCGGGAGACTTTAAAACCCATTCTAAACCCTTCTAAACATTATCATTCTACCCCCCAATGGTTCCTAATGTTATTAGGGGGTTTCTAACATGTATTGGGAGGGTTTTATGTGTCTTTTGTCCACTCCTCTATATATATGAATGTGAACTCCGAATTTGGGTGAGGAGAAGCCCTAATGCATTTTGTTCTATCTTGTAGGTGGAGAAAAGGGGCAAAACAACCAAGGAGCTCTTAAGGAAGGGTTATCATCTACATCCATGAAGATTTGGAGCTCGTGGTAGAATAAGAAAAGAAGCGTCTCGGAGAGAGGAACAAGAGGATGCCAAAATCGCCATCATCCGACAACGAATCAAGAGGAACCAAAAGAATCGAAGAAGAGGGAGCTCTCTACATGCTATATCTTCTTCATTTCAATCTTTAGACTTTGTTTGGGATTCATTGTATCTATTTGTCTACGCTTCATACATTTCTGAAAGAATATTGTGTGCGGGTGTTTGGAGAAAGGGGTTCTCCTAGTGGTTTGTGTTTACGCATGTGCGTCGTGTGGTGCGGAGCATATCCGCGTGTGTGCTTAGGCATATTGTGGGGTGTGTTCCCCGTGTGTGGTTGGGAGTTTACTCCCGTGTGGTTGCGTAGGCGTCGCCCTACACGTGTCTGTTGGAGTTTTACTCCGAGTGTGGGGGGGGGGGGATTTATCCCCGTGTGTGTGTTGGTGCGTCGTCTCCGTGTTGGGGATTTATCCCCAAGTGAAGCCTCACCGAGTTTGGTGAGGGGTGGATGTAGGGAGCCCGTCGTGGTCCCGAACCACCTTAAAAACCCTTGTGTTGTGGTTTACTTTGTGGTTGTGCTTAATAGCTTAATCCATTTATCTTGATCGTGTGCGAACGGTGAGATTGAGAGAACTAAGTTTGCATTGCTTAGTTTAATTTCTTTAATCATGTTCAAAGTTGTTAATTCCCCTTAGTTAGATTTTAATTTACCATCGTTCGTGGGAGACAATTCAACCCCCCCTTCTTGTCTACTCGCCTATCCGGGGACCAACAATTGGTATCAGAGCCACGGCTCTATCTATAGGGTCTAACGACCTTTAGAGTGATCCCTCGGCGAGTTTCATTTAGCAACATGTCTAGTTTTACTCTTCCTCCTCGTTTTGATGGACATGATTTTATTTCTTGGAGAAATAGCATGTGTGCTTACCTTGGCTTTAATGAATGTGAAATTTGGGAAGTCATATGTAACGGTCCACATAAACTCCCATCAAATGAAGCTAAGTGGAATGACAAGCATGTGAAGAAAAATGAAATCAATCTTCATGCTTTGAATGTTTTAAGGAACTGTGTAGAATCTAATATTCTATCTTAAATTTCTTCGTACAGGTCAGCAAGAGATTTGTGGGATCAATTGGCAAAGTATGAAGCCAATGAAAAGACTTCACGAGTCAGCTCAAGCTTCATGGCCAATGATGAAGAAACCAAAGAAAGCTCGGAGGTAGGATCCGAAGGTGAGGAAATTTCCTTTGAAGAGCTAATGGAGCTTTATGAGGAATTGTTAAGTAGATATAAAAAGATCAAATCTGAAAATAAGAAATTGACCAAGAAAAATGAAGATCTTCTGAATTCCCCTGCTTCATGTGAAAATGCACATGCTAACTCCTCTTGTGAAAACTGTAAAACTTTGGAAAAAGAAAATGAAGCTTTGAAATCAGAAAATGAATGCTTGGAAAGACAAAATGAAGATATGGAATCTAGAATAGATGAGCTTGATAAAGAAATTTTTGACATGCGCAAAGAACACACCTTGGTTGCAAAATGTGATAAATCTTTGAATCTTGAAAATGAGTGTGATGAATTGAGAGAACAGAATAAATTCTTGATGTCTCAAATTTCCATGCTTGAGAAAAATGGAGAGTCTCTTAAGATCAAGCTAGCTTCATTGTATGATGATGATAAGATGTTTGAAAAACTTCTTGATTCTGAAATTGATAGCAAGAGTATCATGAATGAGAATGAGGAACTTAAAAGGAAAAATGGTGCCATGCAAATTCAAATTTCTCTACTTGAAGGTAGCTTGAAAAGTCTTGATAAATTTATAAAAGAAAACATGTTGTTGAAATCTGAAAATGAACAAATGCTTGCTAGGATTTCAAAACTTGTTGAAACTGAGAAAGTCCTTGAGAAATTGACTGAAAAATTACATTCTATGAATGTTGAAAACAAAGAACTCAAGGAAGAAAATGAAAGCTTCAAATCTGTGAATTGCTTATTGAATGAGAAAGTTTGTGCATGTGAAGAAGAAATCACGAGTGCTGAATTGCATGTTTCTGCTATTGAAAAAGAAGTGCAAGGCTTAAAAGATGATTTGTCTAGATTTGTCAAAGGGAAAGAAAAGTTGGATAAAATATTGGGTGCTAAGATGAACTTTCAAAAGGAGGGTCTTGGATACACCCCGGTCATGAAAAAGTCTTTTGAATCTAAATTGAAAACTTCTTTTGTTCATGTATCTGATATTCCGAGTACTTCCAAAGCACCACCTCCAATTGCACAAATGAAGAAATCTAAAAATAGAATTGAGAAAATGAAGAATGTCAAACCAACCATGCCAAATAGATTTCAAAAATCAAAGTCTAATGTTGAATGTTTCTATTGTGGTATGTTTGGACATGTGATGGATGATTGTGTTGTCATGAAAGAGAATGACAAACTAGTATGCAAAAAGAAAAATATCTCATGCTTTTATTGTCACAAACTTGGCCATGTCATGGATGATTACTTTGTGAAACAAAATGATGATTATTATGCCATGAATGCTAAGTTTAACTTTCAAAGAAAATTCAGAAGTGAACATGCTTCCCATGCTAAAAGGTTTGCATCCCATAAGAAAAATTCATTCACGAACACTCATGCAAACAATAAAAAATCATTCCGTAAACCTACAACTCCTTGTTACTTTCATTGTGGGAAATACGGTCATGTCATGAATGAATGTTGGTTTTTAAAAACTAAGAATTTTCATGTTTCTAGAATGAATGCTAGGTTTAATTTTGTTAAATCTAGACCTTTTAAAAATAGAAGATGGAATGATTTTGAAAATTCATTTGCTCTTAAAAGGAAATCTTTTGGCAAAAATACTTTCCCTCAATACTTTTATTGTGGAAACCATGGACATGTCATTGAGGATTGCAGGATCATGAAGGATGATGATATGGTGGCAATGAAAAAGTCAAAGAAAATATTTGGAAGAAATGCTACCAACATCCAAGGACCCAAGAAGGCTTGGGTGTCAAAATCTGACAAATGAGTCGGTTGTTGTGAAGGTGTGCCTTGAGGTAAATAAAGAATGAAAGGTGTTCCAATAAAAAGGAACAAGACACACTCATATGGTAAAATCCCAACTTTGCTATTTCAATGTCAAATTTGAGGGTTTTGATGCTTTGAGATGATATTTTAGTATGTTCTCATGTTATGCTTTAAATTCTTCATAAGTCACATATGTCTTCAATGGATGAATATTTGGTATATCAAATGGTGGTTAGAGAATGTTGGACTACGTTCAACTGGATACTTCCACTAAGCGTGATGGTGGTCTTTACACCTATGTTCTCCGCCTAGTACCAAAATTTAGAAATTGAATTATTTGGCTTATAAGGAACCATGTGTTTTGAATGAAATCAATTTGCCTTTGATTTGCATGTGCTTTCAAATTGAATTTGAAAAACCTTCTTGTTTCAAAAGGGTAAAATTTTTGAACTGTGGAATTGCTTGATTAAATGCAATAAATGGTATTGAATGTTGACCATGGCTTATCTTAAAGCTCATTGACCTTGTGTGGTTGCCTTGCATGAATGACAGGTTGCTTGATTTGTTCAAACTGGAACACATGTCTCATGCAATACTGTTTTGAATGATCAAGGTTGAATGTTTGGGTTGTGAGGAAAATGGCTTTCCATGATGAAATCTAACATAAACTGTTCATGGTTCAGTGCTAGATTCATTGAAAATTCATCTCATGCATTCACTTGCTTCATGTCTCTCTCAAATGCTCAAGTCATTACAAAAACTGAAAACTTGCATAAAAAGAATGCATTGACATTTTTACATATACATACTATGCATATAAAATGACAAAAAGATGCATATTACATATTCATGCATATAGAGCATATGCATATATTTCATGATAATCGTATATCTTGACTCATGAATGCTTGCATGAATGTTTCATGAATCCTTGCATGCTTGTAAGTATTTACCCTATGAAACCATTTCTTGATATTTCTAAGACATCACCTCCTTGATAAATAACAATGCAGTGATTTTATTCATATGTGATACATGCCATATATTAAGAGGGAGGATTTGATTTCGATCGTGCATACATTTAGGGGGAGTCATAGCTATGTCTTGTAGAATTCATTTTATACATGCAAAACAAAAATTTACCCCCACACTCTTGCACATAATGAATTTAATGACTTTCATTGATAAGGATTTAAGAAATTCCTTCCAACACTTTAAAGGGAACTTGAATCTCTACATGGACATTAAAGAGTAATCGTGAGGAAAAAGCTGCCTACCCTACAAAAAATTCAAGAAGTGGAATGTGGATCCGAGTAACCGGGAATCCCCCCTGAAACAAAGGAGGAAACTCGTGTCAAAAGGAGAAGTAAAAATTCACATGTGTGACGAATCCAAGTAGCCGGGAATCCCCATTGAGACATATGAGGAAACTCGCGCCGAAAGGTGAAGTCTATTAAAAGAAACAAAATAGGGGTTGTGCGAAGCTACCGATAGTCAAGAATCTAAAGTGAAAATGTAGAGAGGAGATTACCTTCTAGTGTTCCTTAGAAAATCTAAAAATCCATATATTTTGAAGCTCATTATTCATTACATCACATTTCACATTGGCATTTTTGTGATGTATGTATTTTATGAATTTGCCTACATTCATGGTTTATGTAGTACTTCTAGTTGTGTATGCACAAATCTCTTAGTTATGATTCACGTCTTACACTCTTGAATTTTAATCACTGCTCATTTCTTAACATGTGCCTCATTTAGGGGGAGTTACTATATGTAATATTTGTGTGCATGACGATTGTGCTTGTGTGCTTGCATGTTCGTGCATTCCCCTTTGATCTAATTCTGAACATAAATCTTACATTTGAAGGAAAGAAGTCATCATGTGTATATCTGCATATTTGGCATTTTTAGCATGCATATAGTTCATACATGATATCATCTTGAGCAATTCATAATTTTCAATAATTGGTATAATTCATTTGAACACATCATGTTGCATGAATGCTGAAATGAGTTCTTCCAACCTTTGGTATCATATCTTTGGGGCCAATTTTTTCAAGAATGGCAATTGTAAATCTTTGGGCCTTTAATTTGACCCCAACAATTGGTATCAGCCAATTTGACCACCAATTGGCATCTGAACAACATTTGGTATCATACTTTTGGGCCTTTGATTAGTATCACTTGGTATTTGCATTGGTATTATATCTTTTGGCCTAACATGTCCATATCATGTCACATAATCCCCTATCTTTTTGTAGATGACAAAAAGGGGGAGAATATTTGTGTGTGCTCAATGTCTTATGAATGTTGTTGTTTTGGGGAGAATATTTGTGTGTGCTCAATGTCTTATGAATGTTGTTGTTTTGGGGAGAACTGGAGAATTGATCTATGTGCTCATTGTTCATGCTCTATGCTTGGTCTTTCATAAAGATGCTTGCATATCTGTTCTATCACACACATCATTTTGTCATCATCAAAAAGGGGGAGATTGTTGCATCCCCTAGTTGATATTTGGTGTATGGTTTTAATGATATCAAAACGATTGTGCATGTGTTTGCATGTGTTTCATTGAGCAACATGTGTATATTGTGATTGATGAGTTGAAAGATGGCTTCAAGATTCATTCTTGAAAGTCATATGAATCTTTGGTGTTTAAGAAACTAATGCTATATTTATCTTGGTTTGTAGGATCAAATCCACGGCTCATGTTTTGGAACTCAAAGGAGTGCATCAATGAAGTTCTTCTTCAAAAAGGGAGTTACCTTTCTCATTGCATTGCATTTCATCCTTATATGATTTTATATCAATGTTCCTCGTGAGATAATACTTCATAAATGTTAGTTCTTAATCAACAAGAATGCCATTTGAATGAATGTGGTTTCATGATATTATGCATGCTTTGCATTTGACATAATTGTTAACACTTGTGTAATAAAGCATTTTGATGTTGAAGATTTTATTGCCTAGTGTTTGAATGGTTGAGCTCCCATGTCATTTTACATGATTAAGTGAGAGATCCATCTTCATCATATCAAAACCTCGTCATATGGTGAATGTGTTTTTGATGGTTGAATTGAGAAGTCAAATACATGCTTGAATGTGTTCAATGATGTATTTTTATGTGAACTAGTTCAAAGAGTTGATGCTTGGTTCATGAGTTTTGATTAACATCTAACCTCTTGGTTTATCATGTTTTATAGGTTCAAGGATGGTGTAGCAACCCTGGTAAAATAAAAGGAAGATTTCAAGAAAGATTAAGTAAGTAAATGATAAGAACCAAAATGAATGAGTAATAAGTCAAATGTAAATAACGCCTCTCAACAAGGCGCTATTGAAATAAGAAACGCCTTCACCTGAGGCGTTAATTCAAAAAGTGACGCCTATACCAAAGGTCGTCAAATTTCAAAACGTCCAAAATGAATAAAAGGAAAGGGAAAGAAACGCCCTCTTCTTGGGCCCGAATTACAAAAGAAACGGTACAGGTCAAGACCTCAATTAAAATGCACGCCTTAACCTAAGGCGTAAATTGCATTTGTGTTCCATTCGAACTAGGAGACTATCTAGGGTAAGTTTTAGGATTGCTACGTGTTCGATTGATTATGGTAAGGACTCTATCAAGGAAACTAGAGTTCTAATCAAATTCTAACCCTAAGGGATTCCTGAAACCCTATAAATACCCCTTTCAGTCGAACCTATTAGCTATTTTGGTCAAAGGTGTTCTGTTGCTGTCTCGTGCGTGAAGAACAGATTTGTTCTTCTTCCTCTGCCTTCAGTCAGAGAATATAAAGATTTTTAATCGTTCTTCATCTTCTTCTATAGGTTGCCTGCAGCAAGTAGAAACTCTCTCATCTATTACTCACCCTCACTGCACCCCCTGTGTGCTGCTGATATTGATTGTGTTCGGGGGGTGTTGTTTTCATAAGCTTCAGGAGGCTCTATTTTGAACAGAGTATCGTTCTCTCTTCAAGTTTCTTCACATAATTACACCCATATCATCATCAGGTAAGTTTTCTCAAGAATTGTAGCCCAAACTAGCATAAAAATTTGTGATAATATCATCTGTAATTCATGCATATAGTTTTACTACGTTTTAGAGGTTTTCTGTGAAATTTTGGCAAGAGGCGACCCAAGTCAGGGCGCTAATTCATGAACTGACGCCCGAACTAAGAGTCGTCAATTTTAAGAAATTGATAAATACGCACGTTTGAAACTTAATATCTATGAAACCTGTAGTTAAATCCAATACATGATCATATACCTTGAATCCTTCTATTTTTCTTGTCCAGTTCATATATGTGGTTCCTGCAAATTATTTATCATGAAAAACCTTTACTGTTCATATTCTTGGAAACCAAATGGAATTAACGACCTCCAGTAGGTCGTCTTTTATGAAAGTGACGCCCCTGGATAAGGCGCGTTTTATCAAAAATATAGAATTAAGAAAATGTCAGAAAATAGAAAATTATAATGGACGACTGCTCCTGAAGTCGTCAAACTGAAAATAAACGACCCAGTGAAAGGCGTTAATTCATTAAATAGTGACTTAGGTTAAGTCGCTAATTTCCTATATAAATTATTTTTCCACTATTTTTCTGTGAACCGAGGGTTTTATTTATATATATATATATATCGGCACTATATTTCCATTCTGTGAATATAGTCCCATGTTTCACGATGTTTTATCGATTACCCCTCAACTCTCGGTGACATACAAGCCCTCCATTGGACATTCCGTTCCTTTGGACTGGCAAGTTAGTCATTGGGACATCCGTAAGTCTCCTCGTAGCCTTGGATTCCCTCAAGGCCGACCGAGCGGGTTGTACCATAAAAACCCTTTACACTATTTTGCCATGTCACTCTATAGAAACATGATATACCGGCCCTCATGATATGCTATGTGGATATCATGAGAATATTCTTAATGGGATGTGGAAATCATGTCATTATTATGATGTTCTTGTGGACCTCAATTCTATATCAAATGACATGACCATCTATATATGAAAACTTAATTGTCATGGTACCCAATTAGGGAACCAACTCCACCCAGTTTTATCGATACTCGTGTTTATATCGTTATTATCGTCCTTATACATCAAGTTCAATTTCGAACTCTACTCTATCTTGAATATCCATATGCTTTTTATTGAAATTTCATATTGGCTATACTATAAAGTGGATGTCTAGATCTATCTTTAATGCTGTGCATATAAGGGCCCGATCTGGTCCTGGGAGGAGCACCCAAAAGTACTAGTGCCTATGGGAGTTGTAATGATCACGGTGTCTAGCATTGCACCGAAGTACTTTTTCTCTTGATCTTTGGCATTCCACACACACACTCTCTCTTTCCTGCATGCGTGACTCGACTTGCGTGACTTTACTAGCATGGCCCGACACGGGCAAAGTACTTGCGTGAAATAGCCAATAATCTATAAAGTCTCTCATGAATATCTCTTGTTTAAGACTCGCTTGGATGTTTTACACGACGTGTTATTCTATTGATTAGTTATTTCTACATGCATAGCCATATTACATTTACATGTGAAAAATTGTAATTACTTAAACCCATTGATAGTTCTTGAGATATAATTTTCTACTGAGCGTTCGCTCACTCAGTGTTTCCCTACTTTTCAGGTAAGTCCGACGACGAGACCCAATCGGACGGGGAAGGTCAAGAGTGAGAGATTAGAGCTTCTCAAAGCGTCATCTAGTCTTATCTTTTCTATATTTTCTTGAGTCAATTTTGTACTTTTCTTTTTATTAAGTTTAGTATTTTCAAGAGATTGTAATAGAAATACTTTTGTGAAGGAATAAAAGGATTGGGTTATCTTTACTCTTGCGCATCTCTGATTTGGTGTCGAATACACTAATACTCTGATTGACATGATCGATATAAACTCGTCATGCGTCTCCGGGTATCTTCCGCGCTCGGGGCGTGACAGTTTTTGTGGTATCAGAGCTTTACCCCAGCCGGAAGTGTGGGAACTAAGTGCCATGCAGGACAAAGTGCTACGCTATGGCAGCCACCTCTTGAACCCGCAATGGGACAAAGTGCTACATAGTGGCAGCCACCGCTTGAGCTTGTAGGGGCCACCCCTAGAATCCTACCTGCCTGGGGGTTTGATTGTGTGCTATATGTGCCCAGCGACGAGGACGTCGCCTATATAAGATGGGTAGATTGTAATACCCTTAAATATAGCTAAGTTGTACTCTATATCACCGAGGCGCCTTTTGAAGTATCGGCTCAGTTCTTGTAAAGAACTCCGAAGTTAAGCGTGCTTAATGGGGAGCAGTATTGGGATGGGTGACCTGCCCGGGAAGTCCTCCATTCTGGAGCCGATCACTGTTAAAAAGGGACAAAACCGTGAGGCCGGTAGGCCAAAGCGGACAATACCTCGACGGTATAGAGTACGGGGCGTGACACTACCAGCCATCTTTGTAGAGGTCATGGGTTGACCGCTACCTGTTGGTAGCGGTCAACCCATGACCACTACCCCCATACTTTATGCGCCGCTTTGATAGGGGGTTATCCCCCACTTGTCCAGGGGATAACTCCCATTTTGTACTTTTTTTGGTTTGACAAAGGGATACAAATATTCGGATTAGATTGAAGGATAACCCTCATCTAATCTAGATAGTGTGACTCACCTAAATAGGCGGAACAGTTTAACCCACCTCTCTTATCAAAATAAATGGGAGTAAGTGGAGTGATAGATTAATCCAAAGAGGATATCCCTCTATTTACATAACCCTCTGTCAAAGAGGGGCTATATATATATATATTATAATGCCTCAGATAGCGGTCTAGGGTAGACCGCTACCTGATGGTAGCGGTCTCCCCTAGATCGCTACCTCCCTTTTTGTGCCCGTTTCGCCCCGTCTCGGCCCTGTTGCCTAGCGGTCACCCCCAAGACCGTTTATCTTCCCCTTGCGGTCCTCCCATGACCGTTTCGTCCCTGGCGGCCCTACGATAGACCGTGTGCTCAACAGAGAATCCAGATTGATCTGAACTCCGATTTCTTCGCCGCAGGACTCTTTGAACTCCTATTTGAGACCACTTTCAAGGGAGATAACCCTCCACCTCGGTTTCCATCAATCCAGGACTCTTACCCCTGATATTGTCTCGAGGTTTATGCATCTAAATCTCTGAAAGTGGGTCATTATCTTCTAAATTCGACCTAGGGTTTCTGCACTCCTATTTAAAGCACCCAGTTCGTAGGTCGCGGGGGGGGGGGGGGGGTGCTCTTCTTTATTTCTGGGCGAAGCCATGCTGTGACGCAGACTCAATTCTTTGACCCTGGCTTGAAGAGGGAAGTATTAGCTTTCATTTCCATCTCTCTGGGCTTGATTTTTTTGTTTCTACTCTTAGTTATTCCCCTCCTATTTTCCAAAATCATCACAAATCTCTATTTTTTGCTACATCTACATTTTTCTCCATTTTGCATAGCACATTCCCGTGGTTATGCTACGTATTTTCTCCTCCTCTTTGTTTCATTCTCATCACAATACACACACTTTTTATTTTCACCCTTCCACAGGGGATAAAAACCTCCCCCCGGTGCATTCCCCCTCAATTTCTACCCCTATTTTATAACTTTAGAATTGATACTACACTTGCATATTCTAATGGGTTTTTCTCGTGTTTGACTTTGTTTTACAGGAGAGCATGCATAAGACATGAGTCCCTCTTCATCTAGCCAGCTGGAAGGAGAGGAGGTTGATTCCACATCATTCCCCGCACCTGTTTCTTAAGCGCGATCAAGTCTTCATCCTTTTCCAAGGTACACGACGCCGTTCCTCTCATCTTTTCATCCCTTTGACGTTGTTGCAACCTTGGGGGCGATCACGGTCCGTTCATCTCTTCCTTATTGCCCCTCATTCATACTTTCATGCTTATTATGTTATTTGCTTAGTTTCGGGGGTGGGGTAGATAAAACCATCCACAACTCTGATTTTTTGGCGATCACGGTGGGACATCTAGTGCCCATCACGTTACTCATGCTCTCTTGTAAGTTGGGTGTGTGCATGTGCATTTTTAGATAGTGTTTTATCCATTTTCCTTCTGTTCAGGGTGTTAGCGGCCATCACTGGGCTGCCCCACCTCTCTGCTATCTTTGCAGTCATCTAGTAGACCGCTACCTCATAGAAAACGATCATCCAGAAGACCTCAACCTGCTTTCTGGTAGGTTTGCGCACAGGCTCATGGGGGCATCTTTCTTGGGCGATTTAATTGACCTCCTGGGGTCGGATCGCTCTCTTTTTGTGCCCATTGTGTAGCCCTTTGTATTATCTTTCAGTTCATATATCATTTGCGTCATTTGGGTCATGTTTGCATAATTTAATTGTGTCCTCATTTTTTAGTTTTCTGCATAAAGTCTGCAGGTAGGTCCAGAGACAAATTCACATATGCATCTTTGAATAATGATTTGATTGGGTTTTTGAGGTCTGATTGCTTGCTTCTTGCTTCCATCTTGTTCCCCTTTGTATTATCTTCATTTTTATATTTTATTTACAATATTTGGGTCACGTTTGCATAGTTAAATCTTGTCTCTATTTTCGAGTTTTGTGCATAAAATCTGCATGCAGGTCTAGGGGCAGACTCACAGGTACGCTTTGCATTGATGATTTGATTGCCTTCCCGATTTTGATTGTGCTTGTTTTTGGTCCTGCCCGGTTGTCCTTCTTATTATCTTTGTTTTCATATATTGTTTGCATCCATATCGTTGCGTTTGCATAGTTTAATTTTGCCTTCATTGTTCACTTTTATGCTAGATTTCTGCATGCACTCCGGTGCACATAGGGTCATGCATTGCATATTGTAGTTACATTCCCCCTTGGTAAGTGATCCTCTCACCTTCATATTCTTTGGAGTCGACTAGGTGATCTTATCTGGGACATCTGTAAGTCCACGTGAGCTGTGGATTCCCACAAGGACGCCATGCCGGTTGTACCTTTCCACCCCTTAGGACTTGCATTTGCATCCGTGTGAGAGAGTTAACTTTAGTCAACATAAAGTTTGGACCTTATTCTCACAGGATTCCTATCTTGAGAGAATTATTCTTAATTCAAATCATTAAAAGGTCCATTAAAACGTCAAAAATATTTCTTATCATATTAAATTGTTTGATTTGGGTGAAAACTCTCACATTGCATTGTGTGTGTTGTTTGGACTTGTCCAAGCCCATTTGTGGTATTATGTTGCATTCCCTCATCATCCACATATTCTTTTGTTGTTAGGCCCATTTAGATTATCTCATTTTGTGTGTCCATTGCTTAGTCCCATTGTCCTAGGTCTATTTTCCCTTGGTCTTGCATTAGTCTTAGTGAGTCCCCTTCATGCCCTTGCTTCCCCGATTGTATTCCCATTGATATCCTTGTAGAAAGTCTCCACTTCCCTCATGGAGCACTACCGTCATCCCATGTATCCTTCTCCTTCCAAGTCTTATTCCTATTCCCGCATGGAATCTTCTTCCCACGCGGGTCCATCTTCCTGTGGTTCCTTTGACCCATCTGAAGAACATGCTAACCTTATGGCCCATCTTTCGAGCCTTGTTCACCAAATGGACCCTGCCTAGGCCCAACGACTCATTGCAAATCATCTTAATGGGCCTTCTTCTCATAATGGTCCTTCTTACCTTCATGGGCCTCCTTCCTCTCCTTATGCTGGCCCGATTTCTAATGGCCAATTTCATCCTAATGGACCTCCACCTTCTGCCCATGTTGTTGCTCGCCCAATGGGTCCTCATGTTAATGCTCTTTCCAGGCCCATGTACCCTTCTACTCCCGGAATGGGCCCATTTTCTTCTCAGTCTGGATCCTCTTATCCAACCCACTAACATCATTCTGGTTCATATTAACAACCTCTTGCTCAAGCTGGCCCACGCCATTCTCGATCTCTCCTAACCCAGGAGATGATTGCTCAAACCCAACGCCAGCTTGATGAACTCCAACGTCGGATCGATCCCAATTCCTCCTTAAGTGTTCCATTTGCATTTCAAAATCTTCAGCTTCTACCTCCTTCGCAAATTCTCGCATATTGCCGTTATGGTGGAGTCGGTGACCCCTATGTGCACTTGAAGGAGTTCGTTTATGAGTCGGCCTAGTTTCGACATGACCAATGCTTCATGGCATATTTATTTGCTCTGTCTTTGGAAGGTCCATGTCGGGATTGGTTCTTCTCATTACCGCAAGAGCAAGTTGTGAGCTTTCAAGCTGTCCAGGAGAGATTCATTCAGTAGTTTCAAGACCAGGTTGGGCCCAAGTATTCTATGGTGGATCTGGCCCATGAGAAGATGAATCTCAACGAGGAGTTCTCCACTTTTGCTGACCGCTGGCGTCGCCTGGCCGCGTAAGTCTCGGGGCACATTCCGTAGGGGGAGCAGATCAAGATGTTAATTTCCAATGCAATGCCTGAGTATCGCTTCGTCTTGGACCTAAATGATATAACCTCCTGGCAACAACTATACAGTCGATCCCGCTTCGTCCACCAACAACTGCAAGGTTCCCTTGACCCCGAGTCTTCCCCACCTTCTACGCCCACTTACACCTCATCATCTGCATCGACCGCCTCTTTCGCACCCTCCACAAGTCAGCCTTCCGCTACATATCCTTCCATGAATCCTTATGCTTCCATGCATCAACCTTCCATGAGTCAACCTTCCTCTCCTACATACCCGTACACTCCCACATATCAACATTCCATGAGTCAACCTTCCGCTCCTACATCCCCATATACCTCCACATACCAACCCTCCATGAGCCCACCATCCACAGGTCAACCTTTCACCCCCGCGTCTCTGCCTACATCTCCAACTCCAGTCAAGGGAACGTCACACCCCGAGCAAGTGGATGCCGTCTACATACCCCCTCCTCCCACTCGCCATGCGTCATTTCCTTCGTCTTCCACTAGCCATGCGACTTTGCCCACGCACCCCCCACTTTTGTCTCCACATCCTACCCCTCAGCATCCACCTTGCCCGAAGCGGGATCCTCGTTCTCCATTGCTAGAGTGTTTTACGGATATTTTCAGGGCTTTGATGGCCACCCACTCGTTGCCACTCCCTCTGGTTATGCCTTTCCGACCCACAGTCGAGAATTTTCTTCAATTTTGTGATTATCACAGCCAGCAGGGGCATTTAGTCGAGGACTACCCCGAATTCCGGGAGTACATTTATGGGTTGGAAGATCAGAAAAGGATCGATTGGTCTGAGATTCATAAAGTCATCTTATATCTTCGTAGCAAGCTACAACACCAGTAAGCGCCGCCCAAGCAGCCGTCTCCATCACTACAAGGCCAGGGGCACCCCTATGATTCTGCATCTTGCGTTGTGCCCGCTCCGTCATCTACTCCATCACCCGTTCCCTCACCTAGGCCATCGTCGACCCCATCATCTCCACCTATCCTATCTCCACCGACCTCATCTCCTACGCCTTCTCCACAACCCACGCAAACCCGAGCCTCTACTCAGGCTAGAGTTCCCACTTCCTCCACTTCTTCCACCACTACTTCCATTCCCAATGCTGCCCAACACATTGTGTCAATACGCCGACAGTGGGTGCCGTGCTCCTTCTCTTCATCTTCCCCATCACCAACCCAATCTCCACTACCCTCATTGCCTGCATCACCGTCTCCACCATCTTCTCCACCGTTACCTTTGCCAGAGTCTGAGCAAGCTTCACCTACACCTACGCCTTTACTTCCGCCTGTGCCTGAGCTTATCATTACCACCTCGCCTTTGCCACATTCATCTTCTCCTTTTCCCTCACCTTGGCCATCACTAAAACCCCCTGTTGAAACCTCCATGCCTACCAAGCCAATTCTTTCAACTCTGTTGGGTCCCGTGCAGTGGAAACGGATCTAGAAGGGGGGGTTGAATAGACCCAATCAATAACTTTGGACTATTTAAAACTTCACTCCCAAAAGCATAAACCACTCCTATAAAGTAAATGGATCACTTAAGCACAATGCACATCGGCATGAAACGGAATGGCCTAAATGGAAATGGCGGTCCAAAGACTACACCGGTTGACCTGCGTGAACATGGTGGTTGCTTGGAGCCCCGCCAAGTCAACTGGAGTGTATGCTATGGTGATCAACCAAAGTGCATGTATGTGCACGCAAGGTGATCCTCATTTGCTGGAGATTACTCTCTGGTGCCTATGTGCAAGGGTGCAGCAGGCACCCAAGGGAATGTGAGTGTAAGCAAGAGATAAAAGATATGCAAACAAAATATTACAAACCACAATGCTTAAGAGTGTAATGGAAATAACTCGGATTACAAATGATGAAGTGAGCACACACCAACCTGTGAATGGGAATAGACAATATGGAGCAATCACACAAGTATACAACCGACAACACAAGGATTTTTAAGGTGGTTCGGTTGCAAACCCGCAACCTACGTCCACCCCTCACCAAACCCGGCGAGGCTTTACCACACGCTGAAAACGCAGCACACTTCCTACACACAAACCGGTAGAGATAATTTTCCACACACACACACACACGAGGACGAGGTCCTCCACACACACACACACGAGGAGGAGGTCCTCCACACACATACACACAGAAAAAAGAAAAACACAAGAAGAAAAACACTACAAGTGCAGTAGAAAAGTCACAAGAACAAGAAGAATAAACACCAGCTGAAGCTTTGGATGATGATTTGGAAGCTGGTGACTGTAACTATGAGTTTTAGATCTGAAGATCTATTTCTTCAAGCTCAGGTACACTGCAGGGCTGCACTCCCTCAAGGCTTCTTTCTTTTTCTCTTCACTCTTACTTCTGTTCTTTTACAGCACTGGACTGAGGTCGACAGGTACTGGGCTACTCTCACTCCCTTCTTTTCTTTCTAATAGGTTTTCTTCTTGGATGATCAGGGACGTGGGTTTCTTCCAAGGCAGTAGCAAATTTTCTTGCATGGAGTCCTTCCTTTTTATAGGCGCAATCACCCCTTTCAGAAGGAGATCTCAGGCTGTATGTGATTGGATCTTCGTAAATAAACATTTGTCTTCAAGGACCTTTTGTCTTGGCAGCTTCTGGTTGGCCAAGGAGGTAGCAGAAAATTTTCACCCATTTTGTTGCTTTGGTTGACCTGAGAAGGTGTGAGAGGAGCCTCCCAAGGAGGATCTGTAGGATCTTCTTTTCCTGTAGGCAGGACAGTCATGACATCCTTTTGTCCTACGCAATCTCAGTGGCAGAGCATGTGATTGGGTGGAGACAGAAAGCTGGTTACCAGGATTGGAGACTTTTCTTAGATATAGTAACTTGATTTTCTACTGAGCAAAAAGACTAATATAGCAACCCATGATTACCAGGATGGTTGACTGACCAAAGGAGACCTTTCTAGACCTCAAAATATGGGTTTTTGGACACTTGCGATTCCTATTTATGCTCTCTGGATCCAATTCAGAAAACTCTATAGGTTTACTAAGAATGACCTTGGGAGCTGCTCACTGAGGCATTTCGTCGAACAGTTGTTCTTGTTCATGAGGTCGGTGCAGCTGGCTTGGAATGCCTTATGAAGTCGATGCACATAAGATGCGTGGCCCTTGGCAGGGTCGGTGCACATTTGGAGAGCCTTCAGTTGAGATCGATGCATATTGGAAAAACAAGGTCGGTGCAGATCTGAGAGACAAGGTCGGTGCACATTTTAAGGTCGGTGCACATTTTTGTTCCAGCACATATAGGTCGATGCACATTTAGAGCTTAGCATACCCAAGTCTGTGCACATTTGTATATAGCATGACCAAGTCTATGTACATTTGCAAACCAAGTCTGTGCACGTCCATTTGCCAAGTCTTTGCTCATAAGGAAGGTCAATGCACATTTGTAATTCTTCAATAGAGGTCGGTGCACATTAAGAGCTTCTTCATTGAGGTTGGTGCATACTTGAGATTCGTTCATTGAGGCCGGTGCACATCCAAGAAACAAGTTCGGTGCACATTTCTATATAACAAGACAAGGTCTATGCACATTTCATAATGATGCATCTCAAGGTCGGTGCACATTGGGTCGGTGCACATCTGTCTTTAGCGTAGACGTCGGTGCATATCTTGAGCAGGGTCGGTGCACATTTAGACAAGGTCAGTGCATGTTCCTTAACAAGGTCGGTGCACATTCCATGCTTTGAACATTCAAGGTCGGTGCAACTTTCTTGTATGAAGAGCAGGGTCGGTGCAACTTTCATTTTTCCTCATATGAGGTCGGTGCACTTTTCAGTCTGAGCCATATGAAGGTCGGTGCACACTTTACCAGCTCGCAGGTATGGTCGGTGCATGTTTCATATTTCCTCCTATGCAGGTCGGGGCACCATATGAAGGTCGGTGCACACTTTACCAGCTCGTAGCTAAGGTCGGTGCACATAGAGGAACAGGGTCGGTGCACATTTTGAACTTCCTCAGAACCTTTTGCCAATCTTTCTGCCTAGCTCTTTCTTGCATCTTGGAGCAATGACCCTTGGTGAGATCTACCTTGATTTTTGTGCAACCTCTTGCCTCGGTTTTTATGTAGTCAACTTGTCTTGATTTCAGTGCAATTAATTTGTCTTGATTTCTGTGCATTTGCAACTTGGTCTGAAACTTATATATGGAGGCATCATCAAGAGCAATTAAGACTCACAAATGAGTCATGGTTAGACATCATCAAAACTCATAGTTAGACATCATCAAAACAACATATATCCAACATTCTCCCCCGTTTTGATGATGGCAACTATGCAACATTGTGAGTCACAATGGGAGTATGAGTCATCTCATAAACACTAAGGTCAGAGAGAGAGCACATGAGATAAGAAATTATGGAAAACTTCTCCCCCTTTGCCATCAGCAAAGAGGGCTCATAGTAAGGCCAATTGCAAGGCCAGAGAATGAGCACATGAGATAGCATGAGATCAAAAAAATATGATAAGTGAATTCCATTCAGCAACCAATAAAGACCGTTAGCATGAAGGGCAGCACGCCAAGATGTAAACTCAAGTCTTGCAGATTTTTGTTAGGGTTTGTCACTTTTTAATATTTTTTAGGTTTTTAGATTTTTGAAGTTACCTATGCAATGCATGGAAATGGAGAATGCAAATTAAGCAACCATGTACATGATGAAAGAGCATATACCAATTGCCAAGAGAGGTGATATATATATCAACATGGAGACATTCATCATCAAGGTAACCATGAGGGAACAGTTGTTGGGTCCCTGTTAAGAGTGGAAGAGCTTTCAAAGGAACAAAGAGAGGTCATTGCAGATGACGCAAGAGTGTTAATCAAGAGCCCAAATTGACGTGAAGGCAAGTGCCACGACAGCCATACAGAAATCTGGACACGGGGAGTCAACCATTTTAGTCGACACTTGGAATTATAGACCAACTAGAGTCAAGAAATCTCAGGATAGGAGTACTTCAGTTCTTAAGCTAAGTTCATAAAGCAGAGTTAGAGATTTTTTAAGAAATTCAATTTGAGTTCCAATGATAAAGCCCTTGATTTCAGATTGATTTAAATTTGATGAATTCTGAGTTTCTTAAATAAAAGCATTTTGAAAAGTCTGCATTCAAAAATAATAGAAATGAACCAGAATTTCAAATTAAAACTAGGTTAACCTCCTCTCACCTTACTCATTCAATTCCATTAGCTCCTGTGAGAGTGACCACAGAAAGTATTGAGGTTAAACACCTAGACGTTTTTGATTTTAACCAGGGGGTGCTAACAACTTTCACTATTTCTTTTAAAGCCATAGTTCTACATGTGACCAAACGAAACTGTTCTTCAATTTACAAGAGCATTCAGGTGTGGCATGAACCTTTTGACGTGAGGATGCACGTTGATTAGACGCCAGCATCCCCAGTTACTAAGTGTAGCTCACCATACTGCTTCAATTTGAACAGAGGTAGCAAGGCACTTCATGACTAAATCCATTTCATTTCTTTGATGAAAGGCTTTGTTTCTCAGTAACACAAATGCCATTGCTCTGCGTTAAAGCACTGAATTCAGTACACACCTTTTTTTCGTGAGAATATACGTTTATCAGACACCAATATCCCTAGTTACTCAGTATGACAGAAGTTCATTGCAACATTAAGTGTAGCCCTTTTTGCAACAATTAGGACCCCTCTTTGAAATCTTTAGATAAGACAAATGTTTAAAAACAATACTACCTGAAGTTTCTCAGTCAAGGGTGCCTTCGTATTTAAAATAAACTTTCAGATTTAAGAAGGCATAGCAGTACAAAAATTGAAACATTGGTTAAGGTCTATTAAGATTGAATACAACCACTATCATGAAAGTTCAGTTCAAAACTCATAAACCCATTAAACTTAAACCAACTATTTTGACTAGGGCAATCAAGAAACTTCATAGAAGAATATTCCTCTTATAGAGGTACTCTGCTAAAAGAACCCAACTACAGATAGAAATGCTCCCAAGAGTTCAAGGAGTAGGCAGCCAGATATCTGAGTAAGAGAGTGATGTTCCAATTGAGTTCAAGCAATTGAGAACATGAGGCAATTTGGCAGATTCCAGACAATCTAGAAGACTTCATGGACAACAGAAGTATTTCAGACCCAAGGTACAACCATAGGATATTAACATTATTTTGCATAGGTCTGATTTGAACAGGGAGTGCAAATGAGTACACAGTGACATAGAATATGGAACACTCCCCTTGAGGATATGCAGTGAGCTCAGACTGAAGGAAGCTTTCAAGTAGAATGAACTGAGAGGTCGACCGGTCAAGGTTGAACATGCTCCCCCTAAGATGATGCATTCCATGCAAATGTCAACAAAAATGTGCAATGATGCATGCTGAATTTTGATGATGACTCCCCCTAAATTTGTGCACTAGTTGGCAAAGGAATGTGCAACCTCTGACATGAATGAATGCACAATGCGTTGGAAATGCTGCCAATTGATTATGCATTTTTGTGTCCTTTTAACATGATGTGTATTGAAATGCATGAGATCACAAAATGATGCAATTATGGATCATTTGCAATGCATTCCAAACTGTAATGCAGATTGGATATTTTAATGTGCTGATGGATACATGCTACTTACTCCCTCTTTCCAAATGTTCTAAGTGTGTGAATTAGACATAACAAGATGGCAAGGGAGTATGAGTAAAACATGCTAGTCATGCAGTGCTGGGTCCTTTGATCATGAAATGTATGATTGTGCATGAAATTCCAAGATTACACTTAATGACCATAACAGATACATATTCTTCTATATGCAATGCACTCCTACACCAAGGTGCTCACACTTAGACTCCCCCATTGTTGAATGCTCATGGAAGGTAAGATAGACAATCAGCATGTTATTTGTCCACATGAGTGATGAGTTGGGATATGTGCAACCATGGAAGACATCATCAAGAACAATGATCAACATGGCTGTTAAATGATAGAAAGGATTAAACAACAACTCAATCATCAATTCAATTCTATCAGCATGACAAATTTTTCATGGATTACGCAACTGAATTAATTGATCTCTGGTGCATGGCGGAGGTTCAGATCTGAGACCCTGCTCACACATAGTGAGAGTTTCGAGCAAGCTTAACTTGCCTTTCTGCACATCACCATTTGATATACCAGAGGTCAAACATGTGTAGGCAAATAATCTAGCTTAGATGTTCATCTCACACCATGGGGGAAGTTTTAGCATTTCAAGAAAACAAATTTCAGCTTTTCAACATTTATGGACACAAGGCAGACTTATGATGCAATATTTATATGACAAGCCTAAACATGCAAGATGATAAAAATTAGAGAGTTTATTTACATACCTATGCCTTGAGCGTTTATTTACCTGATCATCCTCGATTCAGTTCCAAGGCACCCTGCACCCAAAAGTCCCATTTGAAAGCTTTAGGTACCCTAGCGTGCTTAGGTCCTTGCAGGTTAGTTCCATGTCCTGCAGCATGACTTATCTCATTTTGGGCAATCAAATCATCCTCCTTCATTGTATGACAGTCATATATTTCATGCCCATTTTTCCCACAATAGAAACAACGCACAAAAGATTGAGCATCCTTCTTATGTGCATGTGGGTGTGCATTAGGCTTCTGTGGGTGAGCATGGAAGTTAGCATTCCTGGAATGAAGTTGGTACCTTCCCCTTAGATGCCAGCAGTCTTGGACTATGTGGCCAATTTTACCATAGTGGAAGCAGCGAGGAGGCAGACTTCTTCTTCTTCTGTCTGCTATTGAGTGTGCCGACCTACCTTTCTGTGTGTGTCGACACATCTGACTACCCATGGGATTTTGAGTGGAGTTGTGCTGAGCACATCTTCTGCCAACATTGACCTTTTCCTTCCCTTGCCCTTTCACATGATTCCCTACTCTAAGCTCATCATTCCTCAGGATAAAATAGTCATTCAGAATGTGACCATGTCTACCACAATAAAAATAATGGACATTCATTTTATAGGGGCATGGAACATGGTATTGGGTTTCCTAACATGCATGCTGCATTAACACACTCATTTTTCTATTTTTGACTGAATGTGATGTGACACCACCCTGGGACCTATTTTGCAAGCATACAAGTTGGGCAGCGGACTCACACTAGCGAGCTCACTCGCTTGGCGCACATTAGTGCCCGAAGGCAACTCGGCGATGATGGAGAGGGTCCGAGGCGGGACCTTGAGGCTCCAAAGGTTGGCTACCTTGGGGAGAACCCCAAATGCACCTGGGATGCCCAAATCATGGGTGGCCAGCACACCAAGGGTGTGGGATGTAATGGTTCACTCACAACTCGCCCGCGGTGGTCACTCACAGCACTAGCAATTTAGGGCCGAGCTCTCATTCACCGTCCGACGAAACAATGGCGATAATACTATGCTAGCAATAAATTGAAACCAGACAAGAGAGGGACCGAGGCTCACCTAGCCGGCGTGAAGACGCCGACTCCCGCCGGAGATGGGGGCGAGCGGGGAGGCGTGGGTATGCACCCGCACGCCGCCTCGACGGAGCTTCAAACCTGCGACCTGAATTAATACATGAACTACACCTCTCGCAGGAGGGGGATCATAGGGTGGGGGTTAACTGAGATTACACCCAAAACTACCTCCACACAGGGAGCGGCCTTCAGCCGGCCAAGCGGGGAGGGGGTGAGACCGACGAAAGATGAAGTTGGACGCCGATGTTGATTCTGCCCACTGTCTGCGCTTCTGGACAGATAGTCGCTTCTCTGGACGCTGCGGCCACTCCGGATTTTTTCTGAAGATGAAACCAATGGGAAAATCTTCGCAGCAGGACCGGGAAGATACCGAAATTTTCTGAATTTCTTCTGGTACCTCTGCTGGTCGGGGTAGGGGCTTGAACAGGGCAGCAGGTCCTCTGTTCTGACAGCTGCAGGTTGCTAACAGCAGGAAGCAGAGGGTGCCACGAACTCTCCCGAGCTCAGAATCAGGTGCCGTCAGAGCCTTTGGAACCGTTGATGGGTCTACTTCGAAGCCAAACCAACGGGGATGCCAAATGAGGTCGGAGTAGTCCGGTGGCTTCTGAACACTGGATGAGGGTCGGTGCAAACAGAGTGGAAGCAGAACCGTACGATCGGGGGAGAAAATTGATAACTTTCTGGTCCGGTCTTCAAATTGAACTCTGCTTCTTGGTGATGGTAGAGGACTCGAAGTAGAAGACTTTTTCTGAAGAACACTTGATCTGATTCTCAATAGGTTCATTGCAAAAGAGCTTCCACTCCGGCTCGGGCCTCCTGCCATGGAAGATTCGCGCAGTCGGGGGAGAAAGGCTCTCCCAGGCAGCACCGTCCTCGGACGAAGATGAAACCACCGCCGTTACGAAGAGGACAGGAAGATGCTTCCAACGGTACCTCTTGGGACTTCAGATTCGTCGGGATGTGGTCGGGGTCGCCTCTGCAAGCAGGTGGTCTTCTGCAGGTCGCCAGCTGCTTGGAGGATCTATCAATGGAGGTGGGAGAGGTGATGGAAAAGAGCAAGGGAGAATGGTGGAGATGAGAGAGAGAGGGGGGGGCGACCCTAACCAAGGGGTGGGGTCTTGGGGGTGCCTTAGGGCTGTGGAGGGAAGGTGGATTTGAATTCAAATGGCCTAGGGAAGTGGTGGGTTGTATGGGGGAGAGGGAAGGGTGCTTGGGGAAGGGAAGAGGGTAGTTGGTGGTTGGAGGGTGGAGCAAGGATTGGAGGATTCCACCTTGGGGTTGGGGGAGAGTTAAATGAGTGTATGGGGAAGGGGGAGGGGTCTTAATGATAGGTGAATGGGGAGGAGAGAGAAAATTTCAAAATTTGGGTGAGGGGAGAGAGAGAGAGGGGGGGACCCCTTAGAGAGAGAGAGAGAAAGAGAGAGATAATGAGAGAGAGATCTAGAGGGATGTGGAATTTTGGATTTCAATATTCATGCCAAAAGTTGTTACATATGAGAGGAGTGGGGGCCTATTTATAGGCATTGGACTTTTCCTAGGATGAAAATGACCCTGACTAAACAACTATTGACCAAACACTCCAAGGGAGGGGCGCCCCTGGGCCTAGCCCATTAGTTGGGCCCAATAGCCTAACAAACCAACATAATGACATAAGACTTTGGTAGATAACCTACTAACCTAGGTACATGACTCAAATAAAGGGAAAATTATATGATGATGACTCAAATAAAATATAAAAATTACATGACTAGACTCATAAAATTATGACGAACACAATGGCGCACGCTGATGAGCAATCCGAGCCTCAAAAAAAAGTGGAGGGGCGAGGGATGCCCCCATCATACCCCCGGGGTGGGGAAAACTCGACCCCTTTGAGTATGGGTCCAACGGGGAAGTAGTACACCAACATGCAGCTCTGGGAGAACCACTATCTCCAAACTCAACCTTCGCTCATAGCCGGAGAAGGGCGCTTCAGCTCGTCAAAGTGACTTGGACACACCCTCATGCTGGCGATGGGATCTTGCTTGCCTAGTATTACCGCCGTGTGCTCACGTCGGGCTCTCAGGCTAATTTGTGGTGGATCTGCGAGGGTGTCTCTCGCAAGGATGGGTGTAAGCTCAAGGCACTCACTAGGATCCACTGCGGTGCCCTTAGAGGGTGCCGGATCTGCCACATGAGAAATGGGGTGAATCCCAAAATCAATTAGTAAGTCCAACCCGCAAGTCGGGTTGCCAAAATCATTCGGAACTTGGCAAGGTCCAAGTCCTCGTGCCCTCAAATTGGAGGTGACCCTAGGGTAGAGCCACTCCAAAGTCATTATCGTCAAGTTACCAACTTGAAATTCCAAGTGGCGCCCATGAGTTTTTGCCCGCTTGTTGTGAATCTCACTGGTTGTTGCTTGATACTGGCTCAGATGCATATGCCATGCACTATGATGCGGTGTGAGTGGACAATGTATGGTATGCAAAGGTGGTCCAGGGCAACCACATATAGACCTATCATGCATTGATGTTATGAAGACTTTGAATGATTTGGGAGGATCGGGGCATCCATAGGTGTCCCTCTTATGGGTGAGTGTGATGAATGTTGGAGGACCCGTACACCCATGTAGGTTCCTAGCATACATAAGACCAATGGTGAATTGGGGAGGACCGTTACACCCAAATAGGGGCCACTCATGCTTCCTACTTGACATGTGGGTGGTGTGAATGAATGGACCCGATTTTCTAATCATGCCAAGTGGTGTGTTGTGCCAAGACTTATGCACTCCTATCGTAGAGATGACTTCCATGTGCATGGGTGTGGGGTGGCCCTTGAGCTTCCACTCGTAGGGATCAAAGGGATCTAAGAAGGTGGGCATTATGGCGAGGAGCTCTTCCTTGTTTCCTAGGCATATGTTGTTTATGGCGATGGTTCCCTTTGTGGGGCCCGAGTCTTGGAAGTGGTGGTTTTGGTCCAACATGGTTGGTTGGGGTAGAGAAAGGTGGGTTGTGGGTAAGGTGGGTGGGTCACATGGGTAACTAGGCTCCCATTGGAAGAAATCAAAGGGGTCATGGATTGGGCTTCCTAGAAGAAGGAACTCTATGTCCACAAGGTCCATACAAGGTGGGGCATCCTCCTCTAATGAAGTAATTTGGCCGAAGCTCTTGGGAGGTAGATCGACCATGAGGGGAGGGCTTGGCTTTCTACCCGAGATATGAAGCTCCAATTTAAGGAGAAGGTCGGGCTCATCGGGTGTGGGGAGGAACAATAGAAGGTCACTAGTGTAGCAACCAATGGTGCAAATTGAGGTGATAGACCCAACACATAGGTGTAAGAGGTTAAGGCTCCTAGGTTGTTCGGTCATGGGGGTCAACATGCCAGTCAACTCTAATTGCTATGCTAAGCCCTTGAGAAGGTCCCCTAGTGTCTCCACTTGATAAGATGATTGGATGGTGGTGCGATAGGAGTTGAAGGGCACTATGGGGAGGTGTTGCTCCAAGGATGGGTAGGCCATGATCGTGTGAGATGGGCCTTCTTTTAACCATCTAGCCAAGGACCCACTTATGATGAGTTCACTCCCTACTAGAGGAGAGGGCATAGAGTTAAGATAGTAATGCAAAGCTTTGTCCTCATCTTGGGCATGTGTTTCTTTCAAAGTGGGGGTTGGATCTGGGGTGTTCACCACTATGGGGTCGGGTGTTAGGATTATGGGTTCTTCTACCAAGGAGGTGGGTAGGTACTTTGTGGGTGGGGTGATGATGATCGGGGCATGGTGCATCCGGGGTGGTGAACGAGGTCGGACTTGGAGTGGGGTTGGGAGTAGTGGTGGCCTAGGTTGGGTTAAGATTGGGGTTGGAAGAGGAAGGCGGGGTGGGTGTGGAGGCTTGGTTTGATTGGTTTTGGGAGGTGTGTCCTTTTTAGGGGGTGAAGGAATTGAAGGGTTCCTTGGGCTTTGGTGATCCGAATAGGAAGGGGACACATATCTAGCCCTAAGGTGTTCCTTCATGTTTTCCCAAGTGGTGATGGGATCTTCCCTTCTAATTATCCTTAAGCCTTCAATTTTCAACCAATGAGTTTGAGCCCTTTTGGTTAGTTGCATTTTGGCACATCGAACCTTCCTATCCTCGGACATGGGATTCCTCCCAAAGTAATGGTCCATTGATGCCTTCCAATCTAAATAGTCATTAAGATGAGTTCCATCAAAAGTTGGAGGTGGGGGACATGTCCTTCCATTGTCCGTACTTGGGGCGGGCCCATTTTCTCCAAGTTGGTTGAGTCGACTCGATATGTTATCAAGCCGCTCATTGGCATAGGTCAAGGCCTTCATGAGGTAGTTGACATGGCCAGGGAGGTCATGTGGGTTAGTGGTAGGCATCCCTTGGTGGTTTGGACTTATGGAGAGGGCCAATTGGTAAGGTCGGTATGAGGTGGCCATACTAGTGGACAAGAGCGATGCACTGGAAGACGCTAAATGCATATGCGCGCCCTAGGACCAACTTGATAGAGACAAGTTGTGAACTTGCTCTGATACCACTTGAAGTGACACCACCCTTGGACCTATTTTGCAAGCATACAAGTTGGGCAGCAGACTCACACTAGCGAGCTCACTCGCTTGGCGCACATTAGTGCCCGAAGGCAACTCGGCGATGATGGAGAGGGTCCGAGGCGGGACCTTGAGGCTCCAAAGGTTGGCTAGCTTGGGAAGAACCCCAAATGAGCCTGGGATGCCCAAATCATGGGCGGCCAGCACACCAAGGGTGTGGGATGTAATGGTTCACTCACAACTCGCCCGCGGTGGTCACTCACGGCACTAGCAATTTAGGGCCGAGCTCTCATTCACCGTCCGACGAAACAATGGCGATAATACTATGCTAGCAATGAATTGAAACCAGCCAAGAGAGGGACCGAGGCTCACCTAGTTGGCGTGAAGATGCCGACTCCGGCCGGAGACGGGGGCGAGCGGGGAGGCGTGGGTATGCACCCGCACGCCACGTCGACGGAGCTTCAAACCTGCGACCTGAATTAATACATGAACTACACCTCTCGCAGGAGGGGGATCTTATGGTGGGGGTTAACTGAGATTACACCCAAAACTACCTCCACACAGGGAGGGGCCTTCAGCCGGCCAAGCGGGGAGGGGGTGAGACCGACGAAAGATGAAATTGGATGCCGATGTTGATTCTACCCACTATCTGCGCTTCTAGATAGACAGTCGCTTCTCTGGACGCTGTGGCCACTCCGGATTTTTTCTGAAGACGAAACCAATGGGAAAATCTTCGTAGCTGGACCAGGAAGACACCGAAATTTTTCAGATTTCTTCTGGTACCTCTTCTGGTCGGGGTAGGGGCTTGAACAGGGCATCAGGTCCTCTGTTCTGACAGCTGCAGGTTCCTAACAGTAGGAATCAGAGAGTACCATGGACGCTCCTGAGCTTGGAATCATGTGCCATCAGAGCCTTTGGAACCATTGACGGGTCTACTTCGAAGCCGAACTGACGGGGATGCCAAATGAGGTCGGAGTAGTCCAGTGGCTTCTGAACACTGAAGGAGGATCGGTGCATACAGAGTGGAAGTAGAACCGCACGATCGGGGGAGAAAATTGATAACTTTCTGGTCCGGTCTCCAAATTGAACTCTGCTTCTTGGTGATGGTAGAGGACTCGAAGTCAAAGACTTTTTCTGAAGAACACTTGATCTGATTCTCAATAGGTTCATTGCAAAAGAGCTTCCACTCCGGCTTTGGCCTCCTTCCAGGGAAGATTCGCGCAGTCGGGGGAGAAAGGCTCTCCCAGGCAGCACCGTGCTCGGACGAAGATGAAACTACCGCCGTTACGAAGAGGACAGGTAGACGCTTCCAACGGTACCTATTGGGACTTCAGATTCACCGGGATGTGGTCGAGGTCACCTCTGCAAGTAGGTGGTCTTATGCAGGTCGCCAGCTGCTTGGAGGATCTATCAATGGAGGTGGGAGAGGTGATGGAGAAGAGCAAGGGAGAACGGTGGAGATGAGAGAGAGAGGGGGGGGCGACCCTAACCAAGGGGTGGGGTCTTGGGGGTGCCCTAGGAGTGTGGAGGGAAGGTGGATTTTAATTCAAATGGCCTAGGGAAGTGGTGGGTTGTATGGGGGAGAGGGAAGGGTGCTTGCGGAAGGGAAGAGGGTAGTTGGTGGTTGGAGGGTGGAGCAAGGATTGGAGGATTCCACCATGGGGTTGGGGGGGAGTTAAATGAGTGTATGGGGAAGGGGGAGGGGTCTTAATGATAGGTGAATGGGGAGGAGAGAGAAAATTTCGAAATTGGGGTGAGGGGAGAGAGAGAGGGGGGGACACCTTAGAGAGAGAGAGAGAAAGAGAGAGATAATGAGAGGGAGATCTAGAGGGATGTGGAATTTTAGATTTCAATATTCATGCCAAAGTTGTTACATATGAGAGGAGTGGGGGCCTATTTATAGGCATTGGACTTTTCCTAGGATGAAAATGACCCTGACTAAACAACTATTGACCAAACACTCTAAGGGAGGGGCGCCCCTGGGCCTAGCCCATTAGTTGGGCCCAATAGCCTAACAAACCAACATAATGACACAAGACTTTGGTAGATAACCGACTAACCTAGGTACATGACTCAAATAAAGGGAAAATTACATGATGATGACTCAAATAAAATATAAAAATTACATGACTAGACTCATAAAATTATGACGAACACAATGGCGCACGCTGATGAGCAATCCGAGCCTCAAAAAAATGTGGAGGGGCGAGGGATGCCCCCATCATACCCCCGGGGTGGGGAAAACTCGACCCCGTCGAGTATGGGTCCACCGGGGAATTAGTAAACCAACATGCAGCTCCGGGCGAACCACGATCTTCAAACTCAACCTTCGCTCATAGCCGGAGAAGGGCGCATCACCTCGTCAAAGTGGCTCGGACACACCCTCATGCTGGCGATGAGATCTTGCTTGCCTAGTATTACCGCCGTGTGCTCACGTCGGGCTCTCAGGCTAATTTGTGGTGGCACTGCGAGGGTGTCTCTTGTAAGGATAGGTGTAAGCTCAAGGCACTCACTAGGATACACCGCGGTGCCCTTAGAGGGTGCCGGATCCGCCACATGAGAAATGGGGTGAATCCCAAAACCCATTAGTAAGTCCAACCCGCAAGTCGGGTTCCCAAAATCATTCGGAACTTGGCAAGGTCCAAGTCCTCGTGCCCTCAAATTGGAGGTGACCCTAGGGTAGAGCCACTCCAAAGTCATCATCGTCAAGTTACCAACTTGGAATTCCAAGTGGCGCCCATTAATTTTTGCACGCTTGTTGTGAATCTCGCCGGTTGTTGCTTGATACTTGCTCGGATGCATATGCCATGCACTATGATGCGGTGTGAGTGGACAATGTATGGTATGCAAAGGTGGTCTAGGGAAACCACATATAGACCTATCATGCATTGATGTTATGAAGACTTTGAATGATTTGGGAGGACCGGGGCATCCATAGGTGTCCCTCTTATGGGTGAGTGTGATGAATGTTGGAGGACCCGGACACCCATGTAGGTTCCTAGCATACATAAGTCCAATGGTGAATTGGGGAGGACCGTTACACCCAAATAGGGGCCACTCATGCTTCCTACTTGACATGTGGGTGGTGTGAATGAATGGACCCGATTTTCTAATCATGCCAAGTGGTGTGTTGTGCCAAGACTTATGCACTCCTATCGTAGAGATGACTTCCATGTGCATGGGTGTGGGGTGGCCCTTGAGCTTCCACTCGTAGGGATCAAAGGGATCTAAGAAGGTGGGCATTATGGCGAGGAGCTCTTCCTTGTTTCCTAGGCATATGTTGTTTATGGCGATGGTTCCCTTTGTGGGGCCCGAGTCTTGGAAGTGGTGGTTTTGGTCCAACATGGTTGGTTGGGGTAGAGAAAGGTGGGTTGTGGGTAAGGTGGGTGGGTCACATGGGTAACTAGGCTCCCATTGGAAGGGATCAAAGGGGTCATGGATTGGGCTTCCTAGAAGAAGGAACTCCATGTCCACAAGGTCCATACAAGGTGGGTCATCCTCCTCTAATGAAGTAATTTGGCCGAAGCTCTTGGGAGGTAGATCGACCATGAGGGGAGGGCTTGGCTTTCTACCCGAGATATGAAGCTCCAATTTGAGGAGAAGGTCGGGCTCATCGGGTGTGGGGAGGAATAATAGAAGGTCACTAGTGTAGCAACCAATGGTGCACATTGAGGTGATAGAACCAACACATAGGTGTAGGAGGTTAAGGCTCCTAGGTTGTTCGGTCATGGGGGTCAACATGCCAGTGAACTCTAATTGCCATGCTAAGCCCTTGAGAAGGTCCCCTAGTGTCTCCACTTGATAAGATGATTGGATGGTGGTTCGATAAGAGTTGAAGGGCACTATGGGGAGGTGTTGCTCCAAGGATGGGTAGGCTATGATCGGGTGAGCTGGGCCTTCTTTTAACCATCTAGCCAAGGACCCACTTATGATGAGTTCACTCCCTACTAGAGGAGAGGGCATAGAGTTAAGATAGTAATGCAAAGCTTTGTCCTCATCTTGGGCATGTGTTTCTTTCAAAGTGGGGGTTGGATCTGGGGTGTTCACCACTATGGGGTCGGGTGTTAGGATTATGGGTTCTTCTACCAAGGAGGTGGGTAGGTACTTTGTGGGTGGGGTGATTATGATCGGGGCATGGTGCATCTGGGGTGGTGAACGAGGTCGGACTTGGAGTGGGGTTGGGAGTAGTGGTGGCCTAGGTTGAGGTAAGATTGGAGTTGGAAGAGGAAGGCGGGGTGGGTGTGGAGGCTTGGTTTGATTGGTTTTGGGAGGTGTGTCCTTTTTAGGGGGTGAAGGAATTGAAGGGTTCCTTGGGCTTTGGTGATCCGAATAGGAAGGGGACACATATCTAGCCCTAAGGTGTTCCTTCATGTTTTCCCAAGTGGTGATGGGATCATCCCTTCTAATTATCTTTAAGCCTTCAATTTTCAACCAATGAGTTTGAGCCCTTTTGGTTAGTTGCATTTTGGCACATCGAACCTTCCTATCCTCGGACATGGGATTCCTCCCAAAGTAATGGTCTATTGATGCCTCCCAATCTAAATAGTCATTAAGATGAGTTCCATCAAAAGTTGGAGGTGGGGGACATGTCCTTCCATTGTCCGTACTTGGGGCGGGCCCATTTTCTCCAAGTTGGTTGAGTCGACCCGATATGTTATCAAGCCGCTCATTGGCATAAGTCAAGGCCTTCATGAGGTAGTTGACATGGCCAGGGAGGTCATGTGGGTTAGTGGTAGGCATCCCTTGGTGGTTTGGACTTATGGAGAGGGCCGATTGGTAAGGTCGGTATGAGGTGGCCATACTAGTGGACAAGAGCGATGCACTGGAAGACGCTAAATGCATATGCGCGCCCTAGGACCAACTTGATAGAGATAAGTTGTGAACTTGCTCTGATACCACTTGATGTGACACCACCCTTGGACCTATTTTGCAAGCATATAAGTTGGGCAGCGAACTCACACTACCGAGCTCACTCGCTTGGCGCACATTAGTGCCCGAAGGCAACTCGGCGATGATGGAGAGGGTCCGAGGCGGGACCTTGAGGCTCCAAAGGTTGGCTAGCTTGGGGAGAACCCCAAATGGGCCTGGGATGCCCAAATCATGGGCGGCCAGCACACCAAGGGTGTGGGATGTAATGGTTCACTCACAACTCGCCCGCAGTGGTCACTCACGGCACTAGCAATTTAGGGCCGGGCTCTCATTCACCGTCCGACGAAACAATGGCGATAATACTATGCTAGCAATGAATTGAAACCAGCCAAGAGAGGGACCGAGGCTCACCTAGCCGGCGTGAAGACGCCGACTCCGGCTGGAGACGGGGGCGAGCGGGGAGGCATCGGTATGCACCCACACGCCGCGTCGACGGAGCTTCAAACCTGCGACCTGAATTAATACATGAACTACACCTCTCACAGGAGGGGGATCTTAGGGTGGGGGTTAACTGAGATTACACCCAAAACTACCTCCACACAGGGAGGGGCCTTCAGCCGGCCAAGCGGGGAGGGGGTGAGACCGACGAAATATGAAATTGGACGCCGATGTTGATTCTGCCCACTGTCTGCGCTTCTGGACAGACAATCGCTTCTCTGGACGCTGCGGCCACTCCGGATTTTTTCTGAAGACGAAACCAATGGGAAAATCATCGTAGTTGGACCGGGAAGACACCAAATATTTCTGGATTTCTTTTGGTACCTCTACTGGTCGGGATAGGGGCTTGAACAGGGCAGCAGGTCCTCTATTCTGTCAGCTGCAGGTTCCTAATAGCAGGAAGCAGAGGGTGCCACGAATGCTCCCGAGCTCAGAATCAGGTGCCGTCAGAGCCTTTGGAACCGTTGACGGGTCTACTTCGAAGCCGAACTGACGGGGATGTAAATGAGGTTGGAGTAGTCCGGTGACTTCTGAACACTGAAGGAGGGTCGGTGCAGATATAGTGGAAGCAGAACCGCACGATCGGGGGAGAAAATTGATAACTTTCTGGTCCGGTCTCCAAATTGAACTCTACTTCTTGGTGATGGTAGAGGACTCGAAGTAGAAGACTTTGTCTGAAGAACACTCGATCATATTCCCAATAGGTTCATCTCAGAAGAGCTTCCACTCCGGCTCTGGCCTCCTGCCAGGGAAGATTCGCGCAGTCGGGGGAGAAAGGCTCTCCCGGGCAGCACCGTGCTCAGACGAAGATGAAACCACCTCCGTTGCGATGAGGACAGGCAGTCGCTTCCAACGGTACCTCTTGAGACTTCAGATTGACCGGTATGTGGTCGGGGTCGCCTCTGCAAGCAGGTGGTCTTCTACAGGTCGCCAGCTGCTTGGAGGATCGATCAATGGAGGTGGGAGAGGTGATGAAGAAGAGCAAGGGAGGATGGTGGAGATGAGAGAGAGAGGGGGGGCGACCCTAACCAAGGGGTGGGGTCTTGGGGGTGCCCTAGGACTGTGGAGGGAAAGTGGATTTGAATTCAAATGGCCTAGGGAAGTGGTGGGTTGTATGGTGGAGAGGGAAGGGTGCTTGGGGAAGGGAAGATGGTAGTTGGTGGTTGGAGGGTGGAGCAAGGATTGGAGGATTCCACCTTGGGGTTGGGGGGGAGTTAAATGAGTGTATGGGGAAGGGGGAGGGGTCTTAATGATAGGTGAATGGGGAGGAGAGAGAAAATTTTGAAATTGGGGTGAGGGGAGAGAGAGAGAGAAAGAGAGAGATAATGAAAGAGAGATCTAGAGGGATGTGAAATTTTGGATTTCAATATTCATGCCAAAGTTGTTACATATGAGAGGAGTAGGGGCCTATTTATAGGCATTGGACTTTTCCTAGGATGAAAATGACCCTGACTAAACAACTATTGACCAAACACTCCAAGGGAGGGGCGCCCCTGGGCCTAGCCCATTAGTTGGGCCCAATAGCCTAACAAACCAACATAATGACACAAGACTTTGGTAGATAACCGACTAACCTAGGTACATGACTCAAATAAAGGGAAAATTACAAGATGACGACTCAAATAAAATATAAAAATTACATGACTAGACTCATAAAATTATGACGAACACAATGGCGCACGCTGATGAGCAATCCGAGCCTCAAAAAATAGTGGAGGGGCGAGGGGTGCCCCCATCAGAATGTTTTCTTATTCTGATTTTTGTTGTGTTTTTAATTTTTCTGTATATTGGGATGTACTGGGGGAATTTTGGATGTTTGGGCTTCATTTGAACTAGAAACAAAAGATGTATATAGCTTACTTCCAAAATTCTTTTTATTCACAGGTTTATAGCCCAATCCTTCTCTTTGAAGGTTAACTTTAGTCCCCAATATTTTTTCCAAATTTTGTTGTCCTTCCACAAATCTTGACAGTGAATTATTCACATCTTGAATTTCATTTTCAAGGGTTGATATGTGCTAGTTTGCATTGGCTAAGTCAACTTCACACTCGGCCAGTTGTTCATTTAGCAAGTCATTGATAGTTTTGCAGTGATCAAATTCCTTTTGGAGGGTGATAGCTTTTTCTGATTCGTCACAGCTCACACCCTTCCCTTTTTCACAAGCATTCAACTTAGCAAGCAGCTCAATGTTTTCCTTCTTTAGATTTTCATTCTTATTCTTAAGATTTTGATTTTCTTCAGTGAGAGCTTTGTTTTCAGTCAAACTTTGATCATTTGATGTAGATTTAGACTCATCTTGAAGCCTTCTTACGATTTCTTCTAATCTACTGATCTCAGCTTGAAGAATTCCATTTTCATCTCTTAGGCAAGCAATGGTTTGTTTATGCATATCCAAGTCAACGGTAAGAGTGTCATTAAGCTTTTCAAAAGCTGAACAATTTTTATAGAAAGAAGTCTCACCTTGACTATTTTTCTTCAAATCCTTTTTTAGTTTTTTGTTTTCTGATTTTAACTTTTTGTAGTGCTTGGCAAAATCATCATAGGCTTCCATAAGCTCTTCAAAAGTGAAGTCCTTGGAATCAGAGCTTACATGAGTCGAGGACGGGTCACTTGACTGCTCCGGACGGTCAGCCATCAAGCATTCTTGATCTTCCGCATTTCCTTCATGGATGTCCACCAACTGGTCCAGAACTTGCTTGGCTGTGCTGTAGGTGGACACATGATGAAGTAATCTTGAACCAACTGCAGCTTTTATCAGATTAAATGCAGCAAGGTTATCATTGTGTTTGGTCTCGTGTTTAGCTGACCATTCATCTGAATTTGATGGCAGCTCACGAGGACCATTGTATATAAGAGTCCACAATTGTGGATCTATGGAATTGACATATATGAACATTCTTCCTACTGATGTAGAAAAATCTGAACCATCATAGATGGGTGGAGAAGCCATCGAAGCATGTGTAGCAAAAGAAGTCATTTGATTAAACTGCACTGGGATCTTTCTCTGCAAATCGTGGGATCTGTGAATGGCAGAGCTTGGCTTTGATACCATTTGTTGGGTCCCATGCAGTGCAAACGGATCTAGAAGGGGGGGTTGAATAGATCCAATCAACAACTTTGGCCTATTTAAAACTTGACTCCCAAAAGCATAAACCACTCCTATAAAATAAATGAATCACTTAAGCACAATGCATAGCGGAATGAAAGAGAATGGCCTAAATGGAAATGGCGGTCCAAAGACTACACGGGTTGACCTGTGTGAACAAGGTGGTTACTTGGAGCCCCGCCAAGTCAACTGGAGTGTATGCTATGGTGATCAACCAAAGTGCATTTGTGTGCACGCAAGGTGATCCTCATTTGCTGGAGATTACTCTCTGGTGCCCGTGTGCAAGGGTGCAGCAGGCAGCCAAGGGAATGTAAGTGGAAGCAAGAGATAAAAGATATGCAAACAAAATATTACAAATCACAATGCTTAAGAGTGTAATGGAAACAACTCAGATTACAAACGATGAAGCGAGCACACACCAACCTATGAATGGGAATAGAGAATATGGAGCAATCACACAAGTACACAACCCACAACACAAGGATTTTTAAGGTAGTTCGGTTGCAAACCCGCAACCTACGTCCACCCCTCACCAAACCCGGTGAGGCTTTACCACACGCTGCAAACGCAGCACACTTCCTACACACAAACCGGTAGGGACGATTTTCCACACACACACACACACACACACACACACACACACACACACACACACACACACACACACACACACACACACACACACACACACACACACACACACACACACACACACACACACACACACACACACACACACACACACACGAGGACGAGGTCCTCCATACACACACACGAGGACGAGGTCCTCCACACACACACACAAGAAAAAAGAAAAACACAAGAAGAAAAACACTGCAAGTGCAGTATAAAAGTCACAAGAACAAGAAGAATAAACACCAGTTGAAGCTTTGGATGATGATCTGGAAGCTGGTGACTGTACCTACAAGTTTCAGATTTGAAGATCTATTTCTTCAAGCTCACGTAGACTGCAGGGCTGCACTCTCTCAATGCTTTTTTCTTTTTCTCTTCACTCTTACTTCTTTTCTTTTACAGCACTGGACTGAGGTTGATAGGTACTGGGCTGCTCTCACTCCCTTCTTTTCTTTCTCACAGGGTTTCTTCTTGGATGCCCAGGGACGTGGGTTTCTTCCAAGGCAGCAGCAAATTTTCTTGCATGGAGTCCTTCCTTTTTATAGGCGCAATCACCTCTTTCAGAAGGAGATCCCAAGCTTGTTAGGGTGCTATGCCCGGATACAGAGGGGGTTGAATGTATCCTACTACGAATAATGCCCAATTCAAAAACTCAGATGCTAGGCAAGTTCCAGAATTAAGCAAATTCGATTAAACAAAATAACAAGCAGATGGAGCGTGCCTATTCAAGCATCTAGCGGAAGCAACTCAAGCAATCAAACCACTGCTCAATAGATTTTTAGGTGGTTCGGTCCTCCAGACCTACATCCACCCCTCACTCCCAACCGGAGTGAGGATTCCACTAGCTCATGCTAGAAACCGCAGACTCAGTCTGCAACAAATGCTGCCAAACAGCTTGACCAGGGGAACACGCTCCCCTCTTCCTCCCAACCGGAGGGACACCCCAAGTGACTTTCAGCCACTTGGAAACCAGAGACCTAAGTCTCTCTTCCTCCAGACCAGGAGGGAACCAACCGGTGACTTCCAGTCACCAGCAAACCAGAGGTCGAAGACCTCTCTTCCTCCCAACCGGAGGGACACCTGGACTTGCAACCACAAGTCCAGAACCGGAGGGCTAGCCTCCCTTCCTCTAACCAGAGGGAACCCACAAGTGACAACCTATTACTTGCAACCCGGAGATCAGATCTCCCTTCTCCTGAATTAACAGGAGGAACCCGATCCCCAACAGGGCAATCGGAAGACCAAAGATAATCAGAAAAACAAAGAAAAAAATAATAAACGAAAATAACACAGCAATCAGAAAGCTGTAAAAGATGAAAACACAAATGTGGCTCTCAATGGAGCTGACTGGCCTGGATCTGATCCACGGTCCAGTAGGAACAAGTCTTCAGATGAAGCTTCCCATCTCTCGTTCTCTCTTCTTCTTTCTCTTCCTTTTCTTCTCTGCTTCCTTCTCTCACTCGCGAGCTCTCTCTCTTTCTCTTTTTAGTTCTGCAGCTTCTCTCACTCTACCACTCTTCTTTTTCTTCTTCTTCTCTTCTCACTGGCACTATCTCTCTCTCTTTTTCTTCTTCTGCTCTCACTCTCACTCTCTTCTCTACTCTCTTCTTTTCTTCTGGATCGAAGGGCTTTCTACTCTCAAGGCTTTTTTTTTTTGATGATTTCTTCAGAGGATGAAGACCCATATATATAGCAGCAGCAGCATCATCACCCCCGACGTGTGACCTCCACATTTCCAGCCCTAAGTATTCGGACCACGTGGCAGTCTCTCAGCAGGCTTCATTTCAGCCTCGGATCACGTGCTGCCAGTCACTCGGGAATATTTCCTCGGACCACCTTCTTCTTCTCCTGCAAGGAATTAACACGATTAAAACTCAGGGCACCAGAACCTAAAACTGCACGAGGTGTATAGAAACAACAAGAGGTGCACTGCACTAAGGACGACACGAGATACAGTGGTGACAAAACAAACACTACACAGAGAACGACACGAGGTCATAAACACAAGAATAACATGAAGACACGAATTCAAAGAAACAACACGACATAATAAACAGCAGAGAGAACGACATGAGGTGAAACGACACGTGATAAAACAAAGAAAGCAGGAATATGACTCGAGTAGCTACAGTAGATGACATGAGAACACAAGATTACTACAGTACGAGACAAGGAGAGCATGACACGAGGTCAGATGAAAACAGCACGAGGTAAAACGAGAACGACACGAAGTGTCACTGTAACAAAACAAACACTATGAAGAGACCGACACGAGATACATACTAATAACGCTTATCACTACAGAGAAAACGACACGAAGTAAAAAGCAACTCGACATAACAAATAGCAAAGAGAACGACACGAGCTGACCACAACACGAAGATGAAAAACAGAAACCAACACGAAGTGTGGTTTCAACACAAGAAAGACACGAGGTCTAGGAAGAACAACACGAAGATGGAAATAACAAAGAACTGACTCGAACTGAGGACGACATGGAGACAGCACAAACACGGGCTTGGACTTAGAGAAGAGTGCACGAAGTAAAATCAACACGAAGATAGAAGACATGAACGGCTACAACGACACGTGATTAAACAGTGAAGGCAGGAAGACGATTCGAGTAACTACAGTAAGTGACACGAAAATACAAGAGCAAACACAAAGAGGATGACACGAGATGAGCAACTAGATACTGAAGAAAACGACACGAGGTTCACAGGAAAAACGACTCGAAGTATATTAGAACAATTCGAGCTGCTTCAGTAAACAGCACGAAGACAATCAATAACAGACACTTAAAACAACACGAGGTACGAAGGGACGACATGGCGTGTTGAAAACACAAACAGCATGAAGTATGACAGAAACAGTACGGACATACAATGTACTACCTCATAGCAGATTTCATGTTAATCAATATGCATCAGACGACTGTGTATGGACTTGAAGACCCTTAGCCAATGTATAGACTTCATGTAGAGACCAATGTGTAGACTTCACGTGAAAGCCCAATGTGCAGACTTGACGTTGTACAGACTTTCCAAAGAGAACGTAACGCTCTATAGACTTGAACTGAAGACCAATGTATGGACTTCAAAACAGATGCTAAGGCCAAGAGGAGTGTATAGACTTTCACGATGTATGGACTTGATGATCTTCAAAGCACAATGTCCAGACTTTGCCACTGTATGGACTTGAAGAAACAGTGTAACGTATGGACTTGATCTCAAGAAATGTAAGCGATGTACATGCTTAGTGAATGTGTAGACTTTGCCTTAGATGCTAAATGAGACGCTAAAGTCTGTATAGACTTAGCCTAAGACAATGTATGAACATATCAGCAGAGAAGTAATGCACAGAACAGAAATCAAGAACAGAAATCAAGCACAAGCCAATATATCACAGCATGACTCAAGCATACACATGCGTTCTTCACAATTCAGACATGGCGCACTTATGCAATCTCCCACAAAAAAGGTCAGACAAATTCAAGACAATGTGGTGACTCATTCATGTTGCTATCATTAAAATATCACATCATCAACAAAGCACAAGGGGCACAACAATCTCCCCCTTTTTGATGATGGCAACATAATGAGTCACACTGACTCATCAAACTATTCTCCCCCTTTGACATAATCAAAAAGAAGGGAAATGGTTTGATAGTCAAAAGCAGCACAACAATGCAGAGAATGAGTCAAGGTTCTTTAAAATGAAGATCTCCCTTATGACCATGGAACAGTTCTCCCCCTATCAACATGCATGATTGACTACTCTCCCCTTAGATGAAAATAAACCATAACTCCCCCTGAGGCACAGGAATGGACTCTAGTTATCCAATAAATCAATCTGAAATCAGCCATTACAAAGAATCTGAATTCTGGTGAAGATACCACAGAATCAGAACTTATTGCAGAACAAGATGGAAGATTCCAATAGTGTAGAGAGAAATACATCTCAGGAATCAATCTGAAATCCACCATCATAAAGATTCTGAGGTTCAGAAAGCTGCAAGTGAACAAGGTAATAATGGGAGTGGCACCTCACATTTGTATGGTCAGAAAAATGCAAATAGAATCAGTCAACTGATAAGAAAGGAGTTGACTATACAGTTTTTGTTGATCATGCATAAATCTGATCATGAGGGATTTGAATGCAAAGTCACAAATGATATGAACATGATTCAGTATGACAAGGAATGCTCCCCCTGAATAGATGCCACTTGATATGCAAGTGATGCATGACATGGAAGCTCCCCCTCAATAAGTGGAATCTTATGAGATAGATGAGAAGGAGACCACAGGGCAGACAAGGAGAAGTTCAGGTCAATGATCTAAGGAAAGTGAGCAGAAAGATTTTCAAAGAGATATCAATCTCATAAATCCAAAACATAATTTTTCAAGGTCTTCCATTATAGGGACTTATGAATGAGTCTTTTGAACAGCATGGTTTAAACATGATGTATGCAGAGTTTATCAATAAAATTCTGTATTGATATCTAAAACCATGTTTTAATAAAGATGAACCAAGCCCTCATATTTATCTTGATTAATCTCCCTTTCTCTTACACAATCAAATCTATTGACTTCTTTCAGAATTACATGCACCAGTATTGAAGTCAAGCAATTATGAAGTCATATGATTTTGTCTAGGGTTGTAGCAATTTGATTTTAGCATCAATATTCAGATATTTCAATTTGTTCAATAATTTTTCATGCTATAAATTTTACGAGCACTCTAGTTCAGTTCACACCTTGTAACTAGAGGATATACCTTGATCAGAGGCCAATATCCCTAAGCACTTAGTGTGACTAACTGTCATGCTATATATGAATAGAGATAGCATTTACACATCATGACACACTCCAAATCATTTCTTGATGAGTGAGTTGTATTTCTCAGTGTGCATGCCATTGCTCTGCCTGAATTTCAATGAATTCTTAATCAGAGTTAACTAAGGCACCTCATGACACAGTCCTTCGGACATGTGTTTCTCAGTGACCAATGTCATTGCTCTGATAGATATTACCCTTTAGACATTTCATAAAAATTCATTTACTTCAAATCAATAATAGTTTCATGTACTTAACCAGTTGAAGTCATGTATTCAAAAGTGCAGATTTCAGAAGTTTTCAAGATACATCATGAAACAGATGGTTAATGTTTATTAAACATGCTTCAGATATTTTTTTTAAAGAGATTTTAAAGTCAAACTCCATGAACATTAAACTTAAACCACATGAGTTATTTCAGACATTCATAAAACTGTATAATAAAAGATTTCTAGTTCAAAATTTTCAGATTTATGATCGAGATAGCCCATTGAAATCTTCATGAAGGACTGATTGAATTCTGAACCCAAATCATACCAATTGATAGGAGGAATACCAATTGTTAAGAGGGATTGTGAAGCTCAAAGTTTTTTAGAATATGATTAAGTTAGGTCAAATAGAATCAATGAAAGGGATATGCACAAAAGACAAGATATCAGGAGGTCAGGCAAGTTCCAGGATGTTCGAAGTTAACAAGCAATGAACTCTGACATAAATGTATGCACATGACTACCTTTATGCAATGTATTGACTCCCCCTGACAACATGATGCAGGTCACACTTCAGAACTCAAGAAACCTTCCTTCATACTCAAGATTGAATGGATCTTCACTACAAGATGAAATTCTGGAGGTGAAGGCATGAGCTACAAGAGCATTTCAACAAGAGAGAGAGATGAGTGAGGACCAAACTTCAGTGCCGCTGAACCTTCTTAAAACATTCAACCAAGTTCAGCAACAGTATTTCAGACAAATCTGACAGTGCGTTGACTCACTCTAATGACTATGTTAACGCACTCAACCAACCAGTGTAGTATTCTGTCTTTTGATACCAAGTGATGACTTTAAGCTGGGGCTGCGATAACTCAATCCATCCTCAGTGTCAACCCACTCATGCAGCTAAACTTGCTTCACAAACGGTTTTTCAAGAAAAACGGCCTGAAGCGACGACCCCATCTTCATACAGCGTTGACCCATTTATTCAATCAGGAGCTTCATCTCAGTGCATCGAGCAACATTTAAGCAGAGATCTCCAACCCAAGCTAACTCCCCCTTAGAATATGCATGAAGTCAAGCTCCCCCTTACAGAGTGCGTGATATGCATTTCAACATACAAGAAGTTTGACATATCATTCATCATGGCATTTGTGTGCAATGCATTTGGAAATAAACTCAATCATTTTCATGAGCATTTCAGATTTTTCAATTAGTTTCAGTTAGACAACGCGCAAGAGAATTATCATGATATGCAGTGCATTCAGATCACACAAATCAGAAAACAAAGTTTTCAGAATTTACCTGAAATGTAGTCATGTGGTTTTCATTCTTGAGTGCCTTGGTTGATTAACCCCCTTTATTCATTTCCAAGACACACCTGCAAGGATTAATCATTTTGATCCTGCAGGAACCCAAGCAGTCTTGGGTCCTGAAATGATAGTGGCACCTTTGAAGGGTGCTTTCCACCATTTTCCAGCATTATAATTATCAGAGTTCATTAACCGACAGTTAGACATGACATGACCAGACTGTCCACAGTAATGACAAGAGTCACCAAATTTCATGTTCTTTTTATATGAGTAATCATGAGCATGAACTGGATAAATCTGAACATGATTGGCATTTCTGTTATCATGAAATTTTTTCTTTCTATTTACTTCAGAAACATTCCTTTTCTTGACATGCCAACATTCTTTGACTAAATGACCAGCTTTTCCACAATGGGAGCATTCAATATATTTACTTTTAGAACCAGGGTAGGTTCTGTCAGAGGCATAGTTCTCATGAAACTTAGTGTAACTAGAAACATTTCTTTTCGCATGGAATGTAACAAATTTAGACTTGAACTTCTTCCCTTGACTGTGCCAACAGAGAGCAGCAATGTGGCCGAATTTGCCACAACAATAACATTGAATTTTTTTTTCTGATCAGTAGAAGGTTTCCTAAGATGATTTCTAGGATACATTTTAACAACATTTCTTTCATCATTTCTCAATGTTACACACTTATGCATAATATGTCCAACCTTCCCACAATAGTGACATGTTACTACCCTTTTATTCACATTCACTTGATTGACAGAACTAACATTCTCATGAGAGTGTGAATGTGTGTGTGAGCAGTGAGCAGCATGCACATGTAAATCAGAGACGTATTTGGACTTATTCAATTCAGCACTTTTCTTTTGTTTTTGAATCTTTTTCTGTTTCTTATCTGAATTTTCAGCCTTCTCAGCAGTGAATTGAAAAATAGAAGAACTAAATTGATTAGCTTGTTCAGAGCTTTTCACGAATACAGTTGACTTCTTCTTTTCATTCACTTTCTTATTAACATGCACATACCCAAGTCCTTCTTTCTGAAAATTCACTTTAGAACCAAGCAGCTTATTCAAATTATCTTTTCCTTTAACAAATTTTGACAAAGAATTTTTCAGATCTTCAATCTCAGAATTTAATGAAGCAATGCTCACTTCATACTTGGATAACTCAGATTCACAAACAATCAGCTGTTGTTGCAAAGCATCATTCAGGTTCTTCAGAGTTTCATTTTCTTGTTGAACCATTATTTCAATGTTGTTCTCATTTTCCTTCACAACAGTTTTTCCTTTCTCAATTGACAACCATCTTTCAGAGAAGACAGTATTAAGAACCGTTAGCTTCTTATTTTGATCTTTCAAGTATACATTTTCTTCTTTTAAAGAGTTGATTTGTTCTTTTTGAAAACTGTCATCAGAATCAAAACCTTTAATCATGTCTTCGAGAATGGCACATGTTTTGCAAGAATTATTTTCACCGATGAGTTTGTTTCTAATATTCTCATTTTCAGATTTCAACCTGTTTAACTCATCTTTTTCTTTAATCATGTCAGATTTCAAGTTTTCATTTTTAGTTTTCAGACTTCTGACTTCAGAATTTTTTTCTTTTCTTAATTTTCTCTTTTCTGATTTAACTCTTTCATATTTTTCCAGTAGATGCTCATGCAGGGCAACTAAATCATCATGACTAATATCCTCGGTCTCAGAGTTTACCTGGGATGAGGACTCATCTGATTGATCACTCCTTGCCATGAGACATTCTTCTTCATGTTCCACATGTGTTGTAGTCACTCTATCAAACATTTCCTTTGCAGTGCTACAATCTGAGAAGGAGGAAAAATCATCAGAACCGATTGCAGCCTTCATTAAATTTAGAGCTCTCACATTATCATCATTTTTCAACTTGTGAACATGAGTCCACTTGGACTTATCCTTAGGAAGTTCATGTGGACTGTGAGAGATAACCTTCCACAATTGTGGATTAATAGAGTTAACATGCTTGTGCATACGATATAGCCAGAATTTAATATTTGAACCACTGAATAGTGGAGGATGAGCCATGACAGCACAACAGATTAATGCAACAGGAATATTGATGCACTAAAAACAAATTAGCACCGAAAACCAGAGATCGAATCTGCAGGTCGTTGGACCTTGTATGCAGACACACGCTCTGATACCAACTGTTAGGGCGCTATGCCCGGATACAGAGGGGGGTGAATGTATCCTACTACGAATAATGCCCAATTCAAAAACTCAGATGCTAGGCAAGTTTCGGAATTAAGCAAATTCGATTAAACAAAATAACAAGCAGATGGAGCGTGCCTATTCAAGCATCTAGCGGAAGCAACTCAAGCAATCAAACCACTGCTCAATAGATTTTTAGGTGGTTCGGTCCTCCAGACCTACATCCACCCCTCACTCCCAACCGGAGTGAGGATTCCACTAGCTCACGCTAGAAACCGCAGACTCAGTCTGCAACAAATGCTGCCAAACAGCTTGACCAGGGGAACACGCTCCCCTCTTCCTCCCAACCGGAGGGACACCCCAAGTGACTTTCAGCCACTTGGAAACCAGAGACCAAAGTCTCTCTTCCTCCAGACCAGGAGGGAACCAACCGGTGACTTCCAGTCACCAGCAAACCAGAGGTCGAAGACCTCTCTTCCTCCCAACCGGAGGGACACCTGGACTTGCAACCACAAGTCCAGAACCGGAGGGCTAGCCTCCCTTCCTCTAACCATAGGGAACCCACCAGTGACAACCTATCACTTGCAACCCGGAGATCAGATCTCCCTTCTCCTGAATCAACAGGAGGAACCCGATCCCCAACAGGGCAATCGAAAGACCAAAGATAATCAGAAAAACAAAAAAAAAATAAACGAAAATAACACAGCAATCAGAAAGCTGTAAAAGATGAAAACACAAATGTGGCTCTCAATGGAGCTGACTGGCCTGGATCTGATCCACGGTCCAGTAGGAACAAGTCTTCAGATGAAGCTTCCCATCTCTCGTTCTCTCTTCTTCTTTCTCTTCCTTTTCTTCTCTGCTTCCTTCTCTCACTCGCGAGCTCTCTCTCTTTCTCTTTTTACTTCTGCAGCTTCTCTCACTCTACCACTCTTCTTTTTCTTCTTCTTCTCTTCTCACTGGCACTATCTCTCTCTCTTTTTCTTCTTCTGCTCTCACTCTCACTCTCTTCTCTACTCTCTTCTTTTCTTCTGGATCGAAGGGCTTTCTGCTCTCAAGGCTTTTTTTTTTGATGATTTCTTCAGAGGATGAAGACCCATATATATAGCAGCAGCATCATCATCACCCCCGACATGTGACCTCCACATTTCCAGCCCTAAGTATTCAGACCACGTGGCAGTCTCTCAGCAGGCTTCATTTCAGCCTCGGATCACGTGCTGCCAGTCACTCGGGAATATTTCTTCGGACCACCTTCTTCTTCTCCTGCAAGGAATTAACACGATTAAAACTCAGGGCACCAGAACCTAAAACTACACGAGGTGTATAGAAACAACAAGAGGTGCACTGCACTGAGGACGACACGAGATACAGTGGTGACAAAACAAACACTACACAGAGAACGACACGAGGTCGTAAACACAAGAATAACACGAAGACATGAATACAAAGAAACAACACGACATAATAAACAGCAGAGAGAACGACATGAGGTGAAACGACACGTGATAAAACAAAGAAAGCAGGAATATGACTCGAGTAGCTATAGTAAATGACACGAGAACACAAGATTACTACAGTACGAGACAAGGAGAGCATGACACGAGGTCAGATGAAAGCAGCACGAGGTAAAACGAGAACGACACGAAGTGTCACTGTAACAAAACAAACACTACGAAGAGACCGACACGAGATACATACTAATAACGCTTAACACTACAGAGAAAACGACACGAAGTAAAAAGTAACTCGACATAACAAATAGCAAAGAGAACGACACGAGCTGACCACAACACGAAGATGAAAAATAGAAACCAACACGAAGTGTGGTTTCAACACAAGAAAGACACGAGGTCTAGGAAGAACAACACGAAGACGGAAATAACAAAGAACTGACTCGAACTGAGGACGACATGGAGACAACACAGACACGGGCTTGAACTTAGAGAAGAGTGCACGAAGTAAAATCAACACGAAGACAAAAGACATGAACGGCTACAACGACACGCGATTAAACAGTGAAGGCAGGAAGACGATTCGAGTAACTACAGTAAGTGACACGAAAATACAAGAGCAAACACAAAGAGGATGACACGAGATGAGCAACTAGATACTGAAGAAAATGACACGAGGTTCACAGGAAAAACGACTTGAAGTATATTAGAACAATTCGAGCTGCTTCAGTAAACAGCACGAAGACAATCAATAACAGACACTTAAAACAACACGAGGTACGAAGGGACGACACGGCGTGTTGAAAACACAAATAGCATGAAGTATGACAGAAATAGTAAGGACATACAATGTACTACCTCATAGCAGATTTCCTGTTAATCAATATGCATCAGACGACTGTGTATGGACTTGAACACCCTTAGCCAATGTATAGACTTCAAGTAGAGACCAATGTGTAGACTTCACGTGAAAGCCCAATGTGCAGACTTGACGTTGTACAGACTTTCCAAAGAGAACGTAACGCTCTACAGACTTGAACTGAAGACCAATGTATGGACTTCAAAACAAATGCTAAGGCCAAGAGGAGTGTATAGACTTTCACGATGTATGGACTTGATGATCTTCAAAGCACAATGTCCAGACTTTGCCACTGTATGGACTTGAAGAAACAGTGCAACGTATGGACTTGATCTCAAGAAATGTAAGCGATGTACACGCTTAGCCAATGTGTAGACTTTGCCTTAGATGCTAAATGAGATGCTAAAGTCTGTATAGACTTAGCCTAAGACAATGTATGAACATATCAGCAGAGAAGCAATGCACAGAACAGAAATCAAGAACAGAAATCAAGCACAAGCCAATATATCACAGCATGACTCAAGCATACACATGCGTTCTTCACAATTTAGACATGGCTCACTTATGCAATCTCCCACAGAAAAGGTCAGACAAATTCAAGACAATGTGGTGACTCATTCATGTTGCTATCATTAAAACATCACATCATCAACAAAGCACAAGGGGCACAACAAGGCTGTATGTGATTGGCTCTTCGTAAATAATCATTTGTCTTCAAGGACCTTTTGTCTTAGCAGCTTCTGGTTGGCCAAGGAGGTAGCAGAAAATTTTCTCCCATTTTGTTGCTTTGGTTGACCTGAGAAGGTGTGAGAGGAGCCTCCCAAGGAGGAGCTGTGGCATCTTCTTTTCTTGCAGGTAGGACAGTGTAGCACCCCGTATAAAAATGATGGAAAATAATAATAATAATAATATATAGACTTTTTCCCCAAGTAAATAAAAACTTTAGATAACTCTACAAGAAGATAACTCTATAAGAGGGTTAAATAAAAGTTAGAATACCCAATGAGGGCCACTATATAAATATACAATTAAAGCCATCATCACGTAATGGGGTCTCCTATTCCAATCACAAGATGAAAGGACGCCCCTATACCAGGACTCCATTCACCTTCCTATTCCAAACGACTATTCACTTAAAATAGGGCCTCTATACAAGGGCGTAATTTTCTAAAGCCACACGATTTTAAAGTCCACAGTATATATATATCTCCCTTTACCAACCAATCACATACATATACATATACAATAACACCTTTTAATACCTAGCATGGCACGGAACAGGAAACACACCTATAGAATAATACATCTTAATACCCAGCATGGCATTGAATAGGAAACACACCCAGCATGGCTCAAAATAGGAACGGTAGTCTGGGAAATAGTGCCCCTGACCTGGGCGCTATTCCCAATAGGGCGCCCCAGACCAGGCGCCATTTCTTTTTGGGCAAAATAAATAAATATATATTATATATATATGTAAGGCCCAAAGGATATAATGCCCACCTGCAGAGGCGTTATTTCCCTAAACATAGACTACATGAGAAGTCGCCATTTTCCTTGCCAGCAACCTGCCAAACCGAATGCCATTATGTCATCCTTCCAGAAGTAAACATGAACAGCCTCTTTGTGCTGGCAACGTACCCTCTTACCCGGCAATCGATTGAAGCATTAATTGCTTCTTTTTCACTGGCAATGGACCCTTATGTTTTTCTTTCCCTATAATTATACCCAACCTTCTAAAGTTAGAAGATGATTGCCACATCTAGTTCGTCTCCACCTGCAAAAGACGGTCTTTGTAGGAACGTACGTGAAGGGAGATCTTCATCCTACATGCTTCTTCCTGCGGTTGGATCGTTGCAGAGAAGATTAGTTTTCTTATTATCCCTTCTACGTATTCACGTCAAAAAGGTAGGTGTTCGCAAGATCTGGCTTAACTAGTAGTTAATATAGGTTAACATGCATGCTAGTTAAACCTTTCATAGTCACAATCTGGTCACCTGAGTAAGGGGTATATCAACAGAATTAGTGGGAAGGTTAGGCTACGCCTATCTGAAATACTAACTCTTGCATGAGTAGATCTATTATCTTACCTCCGTCAAGTACCCCATGTACATACTGATTGTATAGTTGGTCATTACTCATAATCTATCCCAATTTCTTGTAAATTAATCCATGTTTAAAAATTTATATCTATGAGATTAAAATCAAAAAATTGTTGCATGAGCATGACCTTACAATCCTTCTATTTTTCCATGTCTATCTATGTCTCTACTTCCTGATTCCGTGAACATGTTATAAATCATGAATAGTAAGGTTACGTGATTAGTAGCCACCATGTTCAGAAATTTATAGATATTGAAACAAATCATGAAACTCTTGCATGAGTATGACTTTGAAATCCTGAGATTTTTCTCTATTTTATCATGTCCTCATTTCCGGATTTCGTGAAAAATAGACCAATGAACAGTGTTATAAGTCTAGTGGGGCACCCAGGGGAAGGGCGCCCCTAACTAGGGCGCCATTCAATGGGGCGCCCCTGGCCAGGGCGCCATTTCACTATGGGGCGCCCCTACCCAGAGCGCCACTTCCAACAGGGTTAAAAACACCCTGATTCTATTGGTTATCTAGCCCGTTAAACCGGTTACCTGTTAAACACTATTGATTAGCCTATTAAACCTGTTAAACTTGTTACCTGTTAACCTGTTAATCTGTTAACTACTTACCTTGTCAAGCTTGTAGCTTGTTAAACGTGTTAATCACATAAGCCTGGTAATTACATATCCTGTCAAACCTTGTTAATCACATAGCCGTCGTTAAGCTTGTTAATTCTATAGCTTGATAATCCCGTAACCTGTTAAACCTGTTTACAAAATGTGTAACCCTGTTATCCTGTTACATACACAGTTATTGTTAACCTTCTGAAATAGAGACCCTCCGTGAAGTCTCTATTTACTGAAATAGAGACCCTCCGGAAAGACTATTTGATGTGACACCAAGCGGGGAGGGGAATTCGAGCTAGAAGTGATGAAAAGGCAGCCGATGCTGATGCTGTCACTCTCTGCGCTTCAGGACAGACAGTCGGTTCTCTTGACACTCCGGCCACTCCATATTTTTTCTGAAGACGAAACCAGTGGGAAACTCTTTGTAGCTGGACCGGGAAGACACCAGAAGTTTCTTGAGATCTGTGGACGCCGATTCTGGTCGGGGCAGATGGTTGAACATAGTGGCAGGTCTGTTGCGCAGACTGTAACAGGTTCTTAGCAGTGGGAAGACGAGGATGCTGCGACCGCTCCCGAGCTAGGAATCAGGCACCGCTGAAGTCGTTGGTTCCGTTGACGAGTCATCTTTGTAACGAAACTGACGGGGCTGCCATATATGGTCGGAGATGGCCGGTAGAGCTTGAACACTGAAGGTGGTCGATGCCGACAGAATGGAAGCAGAACTGCATTCCTGGTGGGAGAAAATTGATAACTTCTGGATCCGGATGCCAAACGGAGCTCTGCTTCTTGGGGATGAAAGAAGACTTAGAGTATAAGATTTTTCATGAAGAACTCCTGCTCAAATTCCAAGGAGGTTGGCCGCCTCAGATCTTCCACTCCAGCTCTGGTCTTCTGTCCGAGTAGTTTTGCGCAGTCGAGGGAGAATGGACCTTTTGATCAGCCCGGTGCTTGGATGGAGACGAAACCACCTTGCTTGGAAAGCTCTCTGGACGACCTTTCCAGAGATGTATGCCTTGCCACCAGAAGATTCAGGGAAATGCCGGAGATGATGCAGCTTATAGGACCAAATTTGCTGCCTGCGACCTACAATGAAGTTGAAACCTTGTGGTGGCAAATGGTGGTGGAATGAGATGGAGGGAAGGGGAGGGCGACCTTGGCTAGGTTGGGGCTGGAGTTGGGCGACCTAGGGTGTGGGGGGAATGAGAGAGGGGAGGGAATTTCGAATTTGGGCCTTGGGAGGAGTTATTTTAGCCTTGGGAAGGTGGTGGGATGCATGGGGAAGGAGAGTGGGGTAGTTGCAGGTTGGGAGGTGAGGAGAGGATTGGAGGAGAGCTCTTGGGGTTGGGGTGAGTTAATGGAAGGGTGTGGGGACTAGGGAAAGAGTTATTAGGGGAGGGGAGGAGAGAGAAAGTGGTTGGGAGGGGGAGGAGAGAGAAAGGGGCGCACCCCTTAGAGAAAGAGAGTGATAATGAGAGAGAGAGAGAGGGGAATCCACCCCTTAGAGAGAGAGAGAGAGAAGTTAGAGAGAAAGAAAGAACCCAAGAGAATCCACTCCTAGAGAGAGAGAATATTGGAGAATCCACTCCAAAGAGAGAGAGATAGAAGGAGGGTAAGGGACCTCATGTTGGAGGTAGTTTTCCAAATATTTTTGATTCACTTCATTGTTTTAAAAGAGAGGTTACATGACACTTATATAGACTCCACTAAGAAGACCAAAAGACAACTCACCTAACACCTAACACCTACTCATCATAACTCTCTTAGGAAGACTAAAAGACACAAAATAAAAAAAAGACTTTTACATAATAGTTGGAGACATAATTACTACAAAACATAAAACATGACCCATTAGGCCCATACATATGGCCCAATTAACATGACACAACTAAAACATAAACATGAGACAACTAAAACATGAATATCTATTTGATAATTTTGTTGAAGCCGCTTGCCGATCCCGTCAAACCCCTCCACTTGGAGAAGGTTCGACCTCGAACCTTGATTCTCGAATCTCGAACTGTAGGACCCCGACTTATTGGGACAAATCAGACGACTTGCTCTGATACCATTTTGATGTGACACCAAGCGGGGAGCGGAATTCGAGCTAGAAGTGATGAAAAGGCCGCCGATGCCGACGCTGTCCACTCTCTGCGCTTCAAGATAGGCAGTCGGTTCTCTTGACACTGCAGCCACTCCAGATTTTTTCTGAAGACGAAACCAGTGGGAAACTCTTTGTAGCTGGACCAGGAAGACACCAGAATTTTCTTGATTTCTGTGGACACCAATTCTTGTCGGGGCAGATGGTTGAACAGAGTGGCATGTCTGTTGCGCAAACTGTAACAGGTTCTCAGTAGTGGGAAGACGAGGATGCTGGGACCGCTCCCGAGCTCGGAATCAGGCACCGCTGAAGTCGTTGGTTCCGCTGATGAGTCGTCTTTGTAACGAAACAGACGGGGCTGCCAGATATGGTTGGAGATGGCCAGTAGAGCTTGAACACTGATGGTGGTCGATGCCAACAGAATGGAAGCAGAACTGCATGCCCGGTGGGAGAAAATTGATAACTTCTGGATCCGGATGCAAAACGGAGCTCTGCTTCTTGGGGATGAAAGAAGACTCTGAGTAGAAGATTTTTCATGAAGAACGCCAGCTCAGATTCCCAGGAGGTTGGCCGCTGCAGATCTTCCACTCCGGCTCTGGTCTTCTGTCCGAGCAGTTTTGCGCAGTCGAGGGAGAATGGACATTCTGATCAGCCCGGTGCTTGGATGGAGACGAAACCACCTCTCTTGGAAAGCTCTCTGGACGACCTTTCCAGAGATGTAGGCCTTGCCACCAGAAGATTCAGGGAAATGCCGGAGATGATGCAGCTTATAGGACCAAATTTGCTGCCTGCGACCTGCAATGAAGTTGAAACCTTGTGGTGGCAAATGGTGGTGGAATGAGATGGAGGGAAGGGGAGGGCGACCTTGGCTGGGTTGGGGCTGGAGTTGGGTGACCTAGGGTGTGGGGGGAATGGGAGAGGGGAGGGAATTTTGAATTTGGGCCTTGGGAGGAGTTATTTTAGCCTTGGGAAGGTGGTGGGATGCATGGGGAAGGAGAGTGGGGTAGTTGGGGGTTGGGAGGTGAGGAGAGGATTGGAGGAGAGCTCTTGGGGTTGGGGTGAGTTAATGGAAGGGTGTGGGAACTAGGGAAAGAGTTATTAGGGGAGGGGAAGAGAGAGAAAGTGGTTGGGAGGGGGAAGAGAGAGAAAGGGGCGCACCCCTTAGAGAAAGAGAGAGATAATGAGAGAGAGAGAGAGAGAGAGAGAGAGAGAGAGAGGGGAATCCACCCCTTAGAGAGAGAGAGAGAGAGAAGTTAGAGAGAAAGAAAGAACCCAGGAGAATCCACTCCTAGAGAGAGAGAATATTGGAGAATCCACTCCAAAGAGAGAGAGATAGAAGGAGGGTAAGGGACCTCATGTGGGAGGTAGTTTTCCAAATATTTTTGATTCACTTCATTGTTTTAAAAGAGAGGTTACATGACACTTATATAGACTCCACTAAGAAGACCAAAAGGCAACTCACCTAACACCTAACACCTACTCATCATAACTCTCTTAGGAAGACTAAAAGACACACAAAAAAAAAAGACTCTTACATAATAGTTGGAGACATAATTACTACAAAACATAAAACATGACCCATTAGGACCATACATATGGCCTAATTATCATGAGACAACTAAAACATAAACATGAGACAACTAAAACATGAATATCTATTTGATAATTTTTTTGAAGCCGCTTGCCGATCCCGTCACTATTTCAGCATTGAAATAGAGACTCTCTGAGAAGACACTATTTAGTGAAATAGAGACCCTCTGCAAGGGCGCCATTTCCCTGTAACCTGGATTTTTTGGGCTTCTATCCGGCCCTTACCCAATGATCCCTGGCCATCTCCTTAACCCGGATTGGCCTATGTATCATGCATTTTAAGTAGCTTGGTCATAAATCATCATTTACATGTGATATGTCCTTGAACTCTATTCCTGAAAAATCAACCTGATGTTCCTACAATGTATACTTTTCTTAAATTTCTATATTGGCTATAAAAATGAGAGTGAATGTCTAAAGATATACATGAAACAATGATGTGAATATAGGGCCCGGTCTGGTCCTGTGAGGAGCACCCGAAGATACTTGTGCCCATGTGAGTTTATTGACCACGGTGTTTGCATTGCACCGAAGTACTTGCTTGCTTGACTTGACTTGGGACATTCCCACTCGCTCTCTCGTGACATGACTTACTTGACATGAATTACTTGGCCTGAAAAAGGGTAAATTACTTGCTTGAATGAAATGAATGAAATAGCCAATTCCATTACACTACTTGTTATTACACGAGCTTGAGATCACTTGCTTGAATATTGACTATTACTTTCTTGGAAAGACTTGCTTGAATATTGATTTCTTGGAAAGACTTGTGCAATTACTTGATAATTACTTGCTAGTTCCTTATTGATACATCTTACTGATGTTCATGTGATACTCTTTTGCTACAATTCTTGATATTCTTACTCGATCCAACATGCATCATTATACCACATGAACTTGTAATTAACTTAAAGATTGTTAGAGATTGAGATATAAATCCTACTGAGCGATTCGCTCATCTAGTTCATTCTAACATTTTTAGGAAACCTACATAGCGACCACCACCCGGATGGGACCGATACTGAGTGATGAGTGCTAGATTTGGTGTACCATCAGTTAGACATGTCTTTTTATTCCTTGGTCCTACATTATATTTCCAATTATTGTTGTATTTCCAGTTATTGTTAAAGGCTTGTATAATTTAATTGGGTCAGTTATGATCTAGTTAGATGGAACCTTTTAAACTTGTAGCCTTACTAATGATTCTAGGATATTGTCATTTGGTTTAGTAGATAATTGTCATCTTGGACTATGGTATTATGTTCAAATTTAAGTTAGCAAAAAAATTACCGAGTACTATGCGTACTCTATCTTTACATGAATGACACGATCGATATAGACGCGTCGTGCACCCGGGTATCTTCCGCTCTCGGGACGTAACAGTCTTCATGGTATCAGAGCCTAGGATTCAATTTCCTAGGTAAAACCTAAGTCCAAGGATAGATTATAGTCTAAGGATAGATTTATACCTTACCTGGTGAGATGGGTAGGGATTAAACCCTATCTTTATTATGCTTAAACCCTTTTTGTAGGATCATGGCCGCTGAAAGAGCATAATGGCGCGAGATGTAGGGCACCGTGCAGGGCCTTACACAGGCGCTATAGCAAGTGGCGCAAGGCAGTGCTAACCGTGGAGCCGGTGATCTCCATAGGGGTTTCTGCAACATGAACCCACCAAGGTTCTCTGGTTTGTCTGACCCCCCGAGGATGTCGAAAATTTGTTAAAGGAAATGGAACAAATTTTTCGTGTGATGCAATGCACGGACGAGGAAAAGGTTATACTGGCTATATTCCAACTGGAGCGGGACGCTCGATGTTGGTAGAAATCCATGGAAGTAACATTGCTCGATGACCACGTCACATGGGATGAATTCGCTGAGAATTTCAACAACAAGTATTTCTCCAACCATATCCAGGAAAAGAAGGCCACGAAATTTTCTGCATTGAAATAATGGACCTTCAAAGTAGCCGAGTATGAGGCCCAGTTTTCAAGATGGCTAGGTATGCACCCCACTTGATGTGTATGGAGAAGATGAAGGCTAAAAGGCTCCTCAACGGGCTTCGGCCCCACTACATTACACAACTTGCACCGATGGACATCCAAGTTTACTCGAAAATGGTTTGACGTGCACAGTTGCTCGAGGACGCCACCGAATTATCAGAGAGGATCCGAGGAAGGGACAAGAAGGAACCTGTCACAAGCCTGGGAAATTTTAAAGCATCATTCAATAAGAAGCAGTACTACAGTGGAGGGGAGTCCTCCAAAAGAAAAAAATTCCAAAAGGATGTCAAGCCTTTCTCCACCACCACACCTTCCAAGGAAGTTTGTAAGTACTGTGACAAAGCTGGTCATAGGACCGAGGAATGTTGGAGGAAGCTAGGGGCCTGTCTCGGATGTGGAAGCCGAGAACATCGGATCCCTAATTGCCCAGTGATGAGTGAGCAAGCCTTTAAAGATGAGAAGCTCTCGGCAAAGAAGCAAGGCCGTCTGCAAGCTCTCCAAGAGACGGAACCAATGGAAGGAGGAATCATGGAAGGTACACTAATCGTTTACTCTAAGACTGCTAAAGTTTTATTTGATACTGGAGTAACACATTCATTTATTTCCAAGAAATTTGCTGTTGCTTTTACTAAAGAGCCTAAATGGTTAGACTTAGTCATATCTACACCTATCGGGAACAAGGCCGACCTCACACATCATTACCCAAACTGTGAGATTATGGTTAAAGGAAATAATCTACTTACCGACCTAATTTGCCTAGATATGGAAGTGTATGATGTCATACTAGGTGCTGATTGGTTATCCACATACCAAGCAACTGTAGATTGCTGGAATGGCAAGATATCTTTTGTTGATTACCCATAACTGGTATACATTATCCCTTGAGCTAGATAACCTCTTATATCAGCTCTCTGAGCCAGTAAACTTATAAGCAAAGGATGTAGGGCTTTCATTGCATTTGTAACCGCCACGGACGTCGAGGAGTCTAAGCTTGAAGACATCCGTGTAGTTCAGGATTTTTCTAACATTTTTCCATAAGAATTGCCCGACTTACTCCCGGAGGGGGAGGTGTCGTTCACCATCGACCTTGTCCCTGATGCTGGACCTGTTTCCAAGGCACCTTACAAAATGTCTCATGATGAGCTGAAAGAGCTAAATGAACAACTAATGGAGCTATTAAACAAGGGTTTCATCTGGCCAAGTACTTCCCCATGGGGAGCACCCATGCTATTCGTCAAAAAGTAGGATGGATTGATGAGACTATGCATTGATTATCGGTAGCCGAATCATCTCACCATCAAGAACAAGTACCCGCTGTTGTGAATTGATGAGCTATTCGATCAATTATCTAGAGCTAAATATTTCTCCAAAATTGATCTTCGTTCTGGTTACCACCAACTTAAGATCAAAGAAGAAGACATTCATACAACTGCATTACGAAGTAGGTATGGGCATTACGAATTTTCTGTTATGCCTTTCGAACTAATAAATGCCCCGCAGCTTTCATGCAGTTAATGAACAGCATATTCAGGCGTCACTTGGACCAGTTCATTGTGGTCTTTATCGATGATATTTTGATTTATTCAAAGTCTGAAGAAGACCATGAAGAACACCTCAAGCAGGCATTGCAGATATTGAGGGAACACAAATTATATTCCAAATTCAGCAAGTGCAAGTTCTGGCTCGAGGAAGTATCCTTCTTGGGCGATATAATTTCGAAGAATGAAATTTCTGTGGACCCGTCAAAGGTCGAAGCCGTGAATAATTGGGAGCGACCAACAAATGCAATGGAGATTCAAAGTTTCTTGGAGCTAGCTGGTTATTACCGACGTTTCATCAAGGACTTCTCAAGAATTGTTGTTACTCTCACTCGATTGACTCGCAAGGAAATACCTTATGAGTGGAAGGAAGACTGTGAGAAGAGTTTCCAAGCTTTGAAAGATCTTTTGACCACTGCTCCAGTCTTTTCATTGCCAATTGAAGGAGAGAAGTACGAGGTATATACCGATGCTTCTGGTATTGGCCTCGGGTGAGTATTGATGCAAAATGGGAGAGTCATTGCATACTCTTCCCGGCAATTGAAGAAGCATGAAGAAAACTACCCAGTGCATGATTTAGAACTAGCCGCAGTGGTATTTGCCTTAAAGATCTGGAGACACTATCTCTACGGAGAACAATTCATCATGTACTCCGATCACAAAAGTCTCAAATATCTATTTTCCCAGAAGAAACTAAACATGTGACAAAGGCGTTGGCTCGAGTATCTTAAGGATTTCGACTTCACTATACAGTACCATCCTGGTAAGGGTAATTCTATAGCCGATGCCCTCAGTCGAAAGCCGAGAGTAATATTGGCCAGTTGCATGATTCAAGAATAGAAGTTATTAGAGGAATTCTCTAAACTCAATATTAGCACTGACGAGTAAGACGGGTGTAGTACTCTAGCCCATATGAGTCTACATCTGGATTTGCTACTAGAAATTCAGAAGCTACAAGAAGAAGATCCTGCACTAGTGGAGATAAGGGACCAACTGGAGGAGAGACTTGATTTTAAGCTGGCACCCGATGGAAGACTATTATTCCATGAACGGACATGTGTACCCGACTGTCTCGAATTGAAGAAGAAGCTGCTTGAAGAAGCTCACCGATCGAGATACACGATCCACCTTGGAGCCACCAAGATGTACGAAGACTTGAAAAGGACCTTTTGGTGCCCTAATCTGAAAAGGGAGGTAGAGGACTTCATATCTCGCTGCCTGACATGTCAACAGGTGAAGGCGGAACATCAGAAACCCGTCGGAAAGCTACATCCACTAGATATTCCCAAGTGGAAGTGGGAAGACATTGGCATGGATTTTATTATGGACTTTCCCAAGACTAGAGGTTGACATGATGGAATTTGGGTAATTATCGACTGCCTAACTAAATCAGCTCATTTCTTGCCTATCAAAAGCTGATGGTCGGTTGATGTCCTTACTACCTTGTATATCAAGGAGACGGTTAGATTGCATGGAGTTCCCGTGTCGATCGTATCCGACTGAGACCCACGCTTCACCTCTCATTTCTGGAAGAGTCTACAACACTCTTTGGGGACAAAACTCAACTTCAGCACTGCTTTCCATCCCCAGATAGATGGACAGACAGAAAGGACAAATCAAGTTGTTGAAGACATGTTAAGGGCCTGCATTATAGATTTCGACGGTAGTTGGCATGACCACTTACCCCTATCCGAATTTGCATATAATAATAGCTATCAAGCAAGTATCCAGATGGCACCTTTCGAGGCACTCTATGGCAGAAGTTATCGATCTCCAATATGCTGGGACAAAGTTGGTGAAAAGCAAATCCTAGGCCCAGATATGGTGAGAGACTCAACTGAAAAGATACACCTCATTCGGGAAAGGCTAAAGATAGCACAGTCCAGGCAAAAATCATATGCTGACAACAGGAGGAGAGATATGGAATTTCGAGTTGGAGACCATATTTTTCTTAAGGTATCTCCCGGCCGAGGTATTAGAAGATTCGGTGTTAAGGGCAAACTTACACCGAGATTCATTGGTCCATTCGAGGTATTGGAGAGAGTGGGCGAGGTAGCTTACCACATTAACTTGCCTCCACAATTATCAGAGGTGCACAATGTATTCCATATTTCTATGTTGAAGAAGTATGTGCACGATCCTCTCCACGTCATCGACCACACTGACTTGGTGATACAAAAGGACCTTACCTATAAGTTGAAGCCAATGAAGATCCTCAACCGAGAAGTCCAAGTTTTGAGAAGCAAGACTATCCCTATGGTGAAAATCCAATGGGATCAATGCTTAGAACAAGAAGCTACGTGGGAAACTGAGGAGTCTATGAGAAGAAAATTTTCAGAACTATTCTAGTCTGTAAGTATTTCTCACCCTCCTTGTCTCCATATATGCAATTGAATTTGGGGACCAAATTCTTTTAAGTGGAGGAGGGTGTAGCACCCCGTATAAAAATGATATAAAAATTCTTTATCTTGGCAGCTTCTGGTTGGCCAAGGAGGTAGCAGAAACGTTTCTCCCATTTTGTTGCTTTGGTTGACCTGAGAAGGTGTGAGAGGAGCCTCCCAATGAGGATCTGAGGCATCTTCTTTTCTTGCAGGTAGGACAATGTAGCACCCCGTATAAAAATGATAGAATATAATAATAATAATAATAATATATAGACTTTTCCCCCAAGTAAATAAAAACTTTAGATAACTCTACAAGAAGATAACTCTATAACAGGGTTAAATAAAAGTTAGAATACACGAGGGCCACTATATAAATATATAATTAAAGCCATCATCACGTAATGGGATCTCCTATTCCAATCACAAGATGAAAGGACGCCCCTATACCAGGACTCCATTCACCTTCCTATTCCAAAGGACTATTCACTTAAAATAGGGCCTCTATATAAGGGCGTAATTTTCTAAAGTCACAGGGCCACAACCCACAGTTTTAAAGCCCACAGTATACATATATCTCCCTTTACCAACCAATCACATACACATACATATACAATAACACCTTTTAATACCCAGCATGGCACGGAACATGAAATGCACCTATAGAATAATACATCTTAATACCTAGCATGGCACTGAACAGGAAACACACCCGGCATGGCTCGGAATAGGAACAGTAGTCAGGGAAATAGCGCCCCTGACCTGGGCGCTATTCCCAATAAGGCACCCCCAAACCAGGCGCCATTTCTTTTTGGGCAAAATAAATATATATATAATATATATATGTAAGGCCTAAAGGATGTAACACCCACCTTCATAGGCGTTATTTCCCTAAACATTGACTACATGAGAAGTCGCCATTTTCCTTGCCAGCAACCTGCCAAACCGAATGCCATTATGTCATCCTTCCAGAAGTAAACATGAACGGCCTCTTTGTGCTGGCAACATACCGTCTTACTCGACAACGGATTGAAGCATTAATTGCTTCTTTTTAACTGGCAATGGACCCTTATATTTTTCTTTCCCTATAATTATACCCATCCATCTAAAGTTAGAAGATGATTGCCACATCTAGTTTGTCTCCACCTGCAAGAGAAGGTCTTTACAGGAACGTACGTGAAGGGAGATCTTCATCCTACGTGCTTCTTCCTGTTGTTGGATCGTTGCAGAGAAGATTAGTTTTCTTATTATCCCTTCTATGGATTCACGTAAAAAAGGTAGGTGTTCTCAAGATCTGTCTTAACTAGTAGTTAATATAGGTTAACATGCATGCTAGTTAAACCTTTCATAGCCACAATCTGGTCACCTGAGTCAGGGGTATATCAAAAGAATTAGTGTGAAGGTTAGGCTACGCCTATCTGAAACACTAACTCTTGCGTGAGTAGATCTATTATCTTACCTCCGTCAAGTACCCCATGTACATACTGATTGTATAGTTGGTCATTACTCATAATCTCTCCCAATTTCTTGTAAATTGATCCATCTTTAAAAATTTATATCTATGAGAATAAAATCAAAAAATTGTTGCATGAGCATGACCTTACAATCCTGCTATTTTTCCATGTCTATCTATGTCTCTACTTCTTGATTCCGTGAACATGTTATAAATCATGAATAGTAAGGTTACATGATTAGTAGCCACCATGTTCAGAAATTTACATCTATTGAACCAAATCATGAAACTCCTGCATGAGCATGACTTTGAAATCCTGAGATTTTTCTCTATTTTACAATGTCCTCATTTCCGGATTTCGTGAAAAATAGATCAATGAACAGTGTTATGAGTCTAGTGGGGCACCCAGGGGAAGGACGTGGCAGACCAGGGCGCCATTCAGTGGGGCGCCCTGGACTAGGGTGCCATTTCACTATGGGGCGCCCCTGCCCAGGGCGCCACTTCCAACAAATTAAAAAACCCCCTAATCCTATTTGTTATCTAGCCCGTTAAACCTGTTACCTGTTAAACACTGCTGATTAGCCTATTAAACATGTTACCTGTTAACCTGTTAACTACTTACCTTGTCAAGCTTGTAGCCTGTTAAACTTGTTAATCACATAAGTATGGTAATTACATATCCTGTCAAACCTTGTTAATCACATAGCCATTGTTAAGCTTGTTAATTCTATTGCTTGATAATCCCGTAACCTGTTAAACATGTTTACAAAATGTGTAACCCTGTTATCCTGTTACATACATAGTTATTGTTAATTTTTTGAAATAGAGACCCTCCGTGAAGTCTCTATTTACTGAAATAGAGACCCTCCGGAAAGACTATATTTCAGCATTGAAATAGAGACTCTCTAAGAATACTCTATTTACTGAAATAGAGACTCTCTGCAAGGGCGCCATTTCCCTGTAACCTGGAACTTGTGGGCTTCTGTCTGGCCCTTACCCAATGATCCCTGGCCATCTCCTTAACCCAGATTGGCCTATGTATCATGCATTTTAAGTAGCTTGGTCATAAATCATCATTTACATGTGATATGTCCTTGAACTCTATTCCTAAAAAATCTACCTGATGTTTCTACAATGTATACTTTTCTTGAAATTCTATTGGCTATAAAAATGAGAGTGGATGTCTAAAGATATACATGAAACAATGTTGTGCATATAAGTCCCGGTCTGGTCCTCGGAGGACCACCCCAAGGTACTTGTGCCCATTGGAGTTTATTGACCACGGTGTTTGCATTGCACCGAAGTACTTGCTTGCTTGACTTGACTTGGGACATTCCCACTCGCTCTCTCGTGACATGACTTGCTTGACATGAATTGCTTGGCCCGAAAAAGGGCAAATTACTTACATGAATGAAATGAATGAAATAGCCAATTCCATTACACCACTTGTTATTACACGAGCTTGAGATCACTTACTTGAATATTGACTATTACTTTCTTGGAAAGACTTGCTTGAATATTGATTTCTTGGAAAGACTTTTGCAATTACTTGGCAATTACTTGCTAGTTCCTTATTGATACATCTTACTAATGTTCATGTGATACTTTTTTGGTACAATTCTTGATATTCTTGCTCGATCCAACATGCATCATTATACCGCATGAACTTGTAATTAACTTAAAGATTGTCAGAGTTTGAGATATAAATCTTTCTAAGCGATTCACTCATCTAGTTCATTCTAACATTTTTCAGGAAACCTGGATAGCGACCACAACCTGGATGGGACCGATACTGAGTGATGAGTGCTAGATTTGGTGTACCGTCAGTTAGACGTGCCTTTTTATTCCTAGATCCTACATTGTATTTTCAGTTATTGTTATATTTCCAGTTATTGTTAAAGGCTTGTATAATTTAATTGGGTTAGTTATGATCTAGTTAGATGGGACTTATTAAACTTGTAGCCTTACGAATGATTATTGGATATTGTCATTTGGTTAAGTAGATAATTGTCATCTTGGACTATGGTATTATGTTCAAATTTAAGTTAGCAAAAAAATTACCGAGTACTATGTTCACTCTATCTTTACATGAATGACACGATCGATATAGACGTGTCGCGCACCCGGGTATCTTCCGCTCTCAGGATGTGACAGACAGTCAGCACGTCCTTTTATCCAGTGCAATCTCAATGGCAGAGCATGTGATTGGGTGGAGACAGAAAGCTGGTTACCAGGATTGGAGACTTTTCTCAGGTATAGCAACTTGCTTTTCTACTGAGCAAAAAGACTAATACAGCAACCCATGATTACCAGGATGGTTGACTGACCAAAGGAGACCTTTCCAGACCTCAAAGGATGGGTTTTTGGACACTTGCGGTTCCTATTTATGCTCTCTGGATCCAATTCAGAAAACTCTGCAGGTTTACTAAGAATGGCCTTGGGAGCCACTCACTGAGGCATTTCGTCGAACAATTGTTCTTCTTCATGAGGTCAGTGCAGCTGGCTTGGCATGCCTTAAGAGTTCGATGCACATATGATGCTTGGCCCTTGGTAGGGTCGGTGCACATTTGGAGAGCCTTCAGTTGAGATCGGTGCATATTGGAAAAATAAGGTTGGTGCACATCTGAGAGACAAGGTCGGTGCACATTTTAAGGTCGGTGCACATTTCTGTTCCAACACATATAAGTCGATGCACATTTAGAGCTTAGCATACCCAAGTCTGTGCACATTTGTATATAGCAGGCCAAGTATGTGTACATTTGCAAACCAAGTCTGTGCATGTCACGCCCCGAACAAGGCGGAAATATCGGGACGTACAGTTAGGGACACGCTGGCAAGAGAGGGAACTAAATCTAAAACAATACACAAGTGCTACAAGATGGAAATGCTAAATGATCATTAATAAACCACGACTAATACAATAAACCTCAAGTTCAACTTAATACAACTGGAATAATCAACCACTAAAACTCAATAACATGACTGAGACTAAAAGCTCTCCAAAACACAACTAAAGAAGGATAACACACTACTAACACACTAGAACTGATACACTCAAGACATCACTCCTGCCCTTCCCCATCGGTAAGCGCGTCACCTGAAAAGCCTGGAAAGGGAGAAACAACGGGGTGTGAGCTAACGCTCAGTAGGAAATAACAGACATGTATAAGTGATTAACAGTTTAATTACATTTTCAAAATGTCATGCTACAAATGATAAAAACAATAAAAGATAACGATGATATCACGAAACGAAATTCAAAGATCTTGCAAGGTCAAGAATATAATGAATAGAATAGTAAGACAAGAATTTACTACAGGAGATAACGATAAAAAGTTGGCCATATCAAGACAATTCAAGTCATGTCAAGCACGTATGTAATTTCATTTTCACGTCCAAGTAATGAGCAAGTACAGTAACCACAAGTAGAGTATAGAACAGTGACGAGTGGAAAGTGAAAAGTAGTAGAAAGTAATGTAGAGAGTAGTGGAATGAGTAGTGGAGAGAGTAGTGGACAGTCCTAGATTTAACACATGTCAAGTACTGGTGCCAAATGCCACACCTAGTCATTCACCTCCCAGGGGTACACGTAGTGTTCGGGCGCTCTTCCCAGGACTAGACCGAGCCCTTAATTGTTTGCGAGGCATTGATTTCTTTGGATCAAAGATCCCACGAATCTAGACTTCCACAGTTTATGGCCAGAATTCCAAGGTTTAAACTAAGTAGCAATAACAACTTCAAGTAGGAAGGAGATTCATTTCCAGAATTTCAAGGTAAGTATAATCATCAAGGAGATTGAAATCAAGTCACAACAAGAGTTAATCGTGCTGCGCTACTGTAAAACAGCAGCAATCAAACAAGCTAAACAACATATTAATCCTAATCATCAAGTTAAGATATCATGATTTAACCATTATCATTTGTATTAGCCAAAGTGCCAACAAGATAGAACAAGTTGTCGAAGTAAAGGACAAGCTCACAGGAATGAAATAGCATGTATTAACAGAGATTTTAGTTACACCATTAACCACTAATTATGTGGGTTTCTATTTAATCTTGTATGCATTGAAATGAAGATGATAAACGGTGTGTTTTTACACTAAGTTTACATGTATGGACCAATGTTAATTGAAACTAAAAAGGGTACATGAATAGGTCATTAGTTCCTTAAAAATATAGTTTTCAATGTGATTAGGTTGAATGGATTGATTCCCCGGTGATCCGGATTGATCCCCGGGTCAAAACATCACTTAAAATGGGTTTACGGGGCATGGGTCGACCCCTGGAAAAATTCCAGGGATGGGTCGACCCCTAGGTCGACCCCTGCATTCCTGGCTACATGGGTCGACCCATGGGTCGACCCCTGCAGGTTGTGGGTCGACCCATTGGGTCGACCCCTGCAAGGCAGCAAGCTGCTGCTTTGCAGGGCTGAAATGGGTCGACCCGTGGGTCGACCCCTGGGTTTCCAGACCCAAAAAGCGATGAAATCTCCACGAATTTGGGGTCTAAAAGTATTGGGATCATAATCATAGACTCTAGGGTTAATAATATGCATCTTAGGGTCATAAAACATAATTTTAAATCACAAATTTCGATAGGAATCCAATGAAATAAATCCTATTCTATGAAGAACACAAGTAAAGTCTAGCTTGCTAGCATGCTTCTAATAACACACAAAATACTCTAGACATGATCTATAAAAATTGGGGATTTTGATGTCAAAAGAAAGTTAACATGCTATTGATTACATTCATGTATGTTAATTAGAAATTGGGCTGTTATCACCTACCTCAAATTGAAGAATGAACTCGAAACCTAGAATAAAGAACAACTTGACAGCACCTCACTAAAATCTCGATATCTCCACGGATACCTAATGAAAATTGGGGCTTTTGCCACCAATGGAAAGAGCTCGATGAGAGGTACAATTTGCTATACTCATGATCAAGATTTGGTTGATAATTCCTACCTCAATCGATTGATCAAAGAAGGATGAAGGGAAGCCAACGGCCTACTGACCGACCTCCACAAATCGAACTAGATCTCTCCAGATCCGAAATTTCAGCGAACCCCACAGCAGCCAAATGAAAGAAGACTCGTAGGGCTTCATTTTGATAGCTCATAGAGCTTCTAGAGCCTTCTGAATTGAGAGTATTTGCTGCTGCAAGCTACGTGTTTAGAAACGGCGCCGAAATCCTTGACTTGACCAAACTATGTCGGCAGCACGTTTTGTGGCTAAGTTTACCTCAAATTGATTGAGGGTAAATGTTCCTTACATTGTGGCCTTCCATTTGCCCCTGATTTCAGATCATTTGGTTGAGTAATCAGGTCGAATTTGATGTTCAAAGTTTGGGTGAATAGTGAATACGAATTTGGGTTAGGTGGGCTGTAAGTCAGGCTTAATCCATTGATTAGGCCTAGATAATGATTTAATTAGGCTTACTCCAAGAAGATAAAAGTGTTAGTCGAAGCATCTATTATTTAATTACTATTTTTATGAATTTTTAAATGGTAAATAAAATTCCACTTCTACTATTCCGTAATTAATTAAATATTGAGTTTGGAAGACTTAGTTCGCTAATTCGGCTTAATAAACGATTGTATTAGGCTTAATTGTAGAAGACAAAGTTGATAAACAAAATTAATTCTACAAGATGTGATTTTTTGGGGATTTTTAGAAAATAGTAGAAAAATGACTTATTCTATTAATTAATTAATTAATCTAATTAATTTGGATAATTCTCATTAATTTCGAATAACTTCAAATAAATTCCAAATAATTACAAATAACTTTCTAAATAAATTTCTAAAGAATTTGGGGTCTTACACCCTCCCCTACTTAAAGGAATTTGGTCCTCCAAATTCACTGCACTAAAACTGAGAGTAGAAAAAGATCGCTCACCTAGAATAGATCGGGATACCGCTTTCGCATAGTCTCTTCGGACTCCCATGTAGCTTCTTCGGTCCCACGCCGACTCCACTGAATCTTGACCATCGATATCGAACGATTCCGGAGTTGCTGATGCTCCCGGTCTAGAATCTTGACAGGTCTTTCCTCATAGGTCAAATCTTCCTTCAGTTCAAAATCCACTTGTTGAATGATATGAGTGGGATCGTACACATATTTCCGTAACATAGACACATGGAAAACATTATGTACGCCAGACAAATGCGATGGTAAAGCCAGTCTGTATGCCACCTCTCCCACTCTATCTAGAATCTCGAATGGACCAATGTACCTCGGACTCAGCTTGCCATGAATGCCAAATCTTCGGATCCCTCTCGTGGGAGAGACCTTTAAGAACACATACTCGCCAACCTGAAATTCTAATGCCCTTCTCCTGTTTTCGGCATAACTCTTCTGTCTTGACTGGGCTACTTGTAACCGGTCTCGGATAACACGAATGTTCTGTGATGATTCCGAAACAAGATCTGGTCCAAGCCACTGTTTCTCACCTACCTCGTCCCAACACAACGGGGAACGACAACTTCTACCATATAGTGCTTCAAAAGGAGCCATCTGAATGCTAGACTGATAGCTGTTATTGTAAGCAAATTCAATTAATGCCAAATGCTCACTCCAATTACCACCGAAATCAATCATGCAAGCTCGCAGCATATCTTCCACTATCTGATTGGTTCTTTCAGTCTGTCCATCTGTCTGTGGATGAAAAGCAGTACTGAAATTCAGACGAGTACCCAAAGACTCTTGCAGTCCCTTCCAGAAATGTGAAATAAATCTGGGATCTCGATCAGATACTATATTCACTGGAATACCATGCAACCTCACCACTTCCTTTATATAGAAAGCAGCCAATACATCAATCGTCCACTTGGACTTAATTGGTAAGAAATGAGCCGACTTTGTCAATCGATCGACAATCACCCATATCGCATCAAATCCACCACGAGTCCTAGGTAGACCCATAATGAAATCCATGCCAATACTTTCCCACTTCCATTGGGGTATGTCGAGTGGTTTCAATTTCCCTGCTGGTCTGAAATGTTCGGCCTTAACTTGCTGACATACCAAACATCTGCTCACAAAATCTGCAACTTCTCTTTTCATATTCGGCCACCAAAATGACCTTTTCAAATCTCGGTACATCTTAGTGCCTCCAGGATGAATGGTATATCTGGATCTATGGGCTTCCTCAAGAATGTTGTTCTTTATTGTAACCTCATCCGGAACACAAGTTCTGCCTTTAAATAATAATCTACCATCATCGGCCAACATGAAGTCAGGTCTGCTACTCAAGCTTCCCTTGATCTCTACCAACTCGGGATCATTATCTTGCAAGGACTTGATCTCTATCAATAATTCAGGTTTAAGTTGAATCTGAGCAATCAGGATCCGATCATTGTCAATATTGAGATCCAGACTAGATAATTGTTCCAACAATCTCCATTCTTGTAACATGAGACTTGACAATCTAGCTACCGGCTTCCGGCTTAATACATCTGCCACAACATTACCTTTGCCAGGATGATACTCAATCGAGAAGTCGAAGTCTTTCAAGTACTCCAACCATCTCCGCTGCCTCATGTTGAGTTCCTTTTGAGAAAATAAGTACTTCAAACTCTTATGATCTGAAAACACTGTAAAGGTTTCTCCATACAAGTAATGCCTCCAAATCTTCAAAGCAAACACGACTGCAGCAAGTTCCAAATCATGAACAGGATAATTATCTTCGTGCTTCCTCAACTGCCTAGAGGAATAGGCAATCACCTTCCCATGCTGCATGAGTACACAGCCTAAGCCAATACCTGAAGTATCAGTATAAACAACAAATCCTCCTTCACCAGAAGGTAAAGCCAAAACAGGTGCAGTAGTCAAACACTCCTTCAGAGTCTGAAAGCTTCGCTGACAATCATCTGACCAATCAAACTTATTCTCCTTGCGGGTTAATCTTGTCATAGGTACTACAATCTTGGAGAAATCTTGAATAAATCTTCGGTAATAGCCTGCCAGGCCTAGGAAACTTCTAACTTCAGTTGCACTATTTGGCTGCTCCCAATTCTTCACTGCCTCAATCTTCAAAGGATCAACAGAAATACCGTTCTTCGTAATGATATGTCCTAGAAAGGACACCTCTTGCAGCCAAAACTCACACTTACTGAACTTAGCATATAGCTGATGATCTTTCAATAGTTGCAATGCCATTCTCAGATGCTCAGCATGCTCCTCCTCATTCTTAGAATAAATCAGGATGTCATCAATAAAGACTACGACCCATTGATCAAGATAGGGCCGAAATACATCGTTCATCAACTGCATGAAACCTGCTGGAGCATTCGTTAGACCAAAAGGCATAACGACAAATTCAAAATGACCATACCTGCTGCGGAAAGCTGTTTTATAAATGTCCTCTTCCTTAATCCGCAACTGGTGATATCCAGATCGAAGATCGATCTTAGAGAAATATTGAGCTCCCGCTATCTGGTCAAATAACTCGTCAATCCTCGGCAAGGGATATTTGTTCTTGACAGTCTGCTGGTTTATTTGCCGATAATCAATGCACAACCTCATCGAACCATCTTTCTTCCTGACGAATAACACAGGGGCTCCCCACGGAGAAGTACTAGGACGAATAAAACCCTTCTCGAGTAATTCCATCCGTTGCTGCTTCAGTTCCCTCAGTTCCGTAGGAGACATACGATAAGGAGCCTTAGAAATAGGAGCTATGCCAGGAATAAGATCAATAGAAAAGATAACTTCCCGCTCAGGCGAAAGTCCTGGTAATTCCTCTGAAAAGACATCAGGAAAATCTCGGACAACAGGAATGTCCTTGATCTCAATCTGCTGCTCAGGGGTTGCACAAACAAAGGCTAGAAAAGCCTCACACCCATGCCTTAAAAGCTTATCAGCTCGAAGAGCCGAAATGAGTGGTACGGAGTTATGGTGCTTGACTCCCGTAAAAGATAAACCAGAATGTCCAGTAAAAGTCACTGAGCTAGAACTACAGTGAACATTGGCCTCATACTTGGCCAACCAATCTGCTCCTAGGATTACATCATAATCCTTCATATCCATGCAGACCAAATCTGCTGGAAAGTTCTGTTCACCAATCATAACCTTACTAGAAGGATAGAAATACTGGATTGTTGATCTAGTGCCAATAGGGGTTGAAATCTCTAACGGAGTATTCATCAAAACAGGTTCCACAGCTAATGACTTAGCAAATCTCCGTGAAATAAAAGAATGTGTTGCACCAGTATCAAAGAGAGCAAATGCGGGCTTATCGATTATAGTAAGGGTACCTTCGACGAGTCCGCCATCATCAGAAATCCCATTTTCATCTTCATGTAAAGCTTGAAGCTTGCCTTGTGGTTTCTTGAAGACTAGTGGTTTTGCCGGTGTAGCTTGTTCCGATATGAGAGGGCAATTGGGGATACGGTGCTCCTTGCTTCCACATCGCAAACAGGCGCCTAGCTTGCGACAGCACTCCTCTATCTTGTGACCCGGACGATCACAATAGTTGCACACGCCCTTAAATGGAACAATAGGGCCAGGCTTCTTGTCTTCATGCCTCGGCATCTTGCCCTTCCACGATCCGGACCCGCTCCACGAACCAGGTCCACTAACAGGCCTCTTCTTGGCATACCCGGGTTTGACACTCCCGGAACCCGTAGGTAATTCTTTCTTTGTGCCTTTCCCACGGATTCTCTCCGTCATCTCAAGAGTATCCTCTAGAACTTGCGCTTTCCTCACCATCTCGGAATAAGTGGAAATCGCCATCGGTGCCAATTGGTTGATATAATGAAGCTTCAAACCATTGAGAAAGCGCTTCGCCTTCATCTTCTCGGTGGAAATGAGATGTGTAGCATATCGAGAAAGCCGTGCGAATTGAGCCTCATACTCCGCCACGGACAAACCTCGCTGTTTCAAGGCCGCGAACTCTGCCGCTTTCTTCTCTTGCACTCTATCGGAAAAATACTTGCTGTTGAAGAATTCCTCGAACTCTTCCCACATAACTTGCCAATCTCCGAGAGTTGCCTTGATAGAATCCCACCAAGTACGTGCATCATGTTCCAGTTGAAATGTTGATGCGGGACGGGACCACGGACACAACAAGCTCGCGATCGTCCCTTGATGAGGGAAGCGTCGGACGTGCACGGTTGAGAAACCGGCAAGAGCTAGGGTGGTCGGCTCGCACTTTCGTGCCCGGATCGGGTCACGGGATGGTAACGCTCACTCTCGCAGCAGCGGTGATACAAATAGAAAGTGAGCTAGTTACCCTATCATGCTCTCTAGCAGTGGCATAAACAAGCATATATGAGAATTAAGCAAAATGCCAAGTAAAGAGCGAAGACGATACCTCCACGCGCTCGGCGTGGGGACGACGGACCCGGCCGATCTCGCACTCCCGGGACAGTTAATACATAAAGATTACAGCAATGATGTAAAGCCCACTCCACGCAGGGAGGTAAAGGGTGACACAATGGAGCCCGGGAGGGCCGATTTCGGGTTGACGGGCGGCTTTCCGCGTAGCTTCGGCAACACCCGAACTAATGACGGTGGGGCCCACGTGCTGTCCGGAGGGGCCGTGTGGGACCCGGTGTCACCGCTGTGGTGGGGGACACTGATGGAAGCGATCCCCGGGCTGGCGGCACGTTGGAACGACGATCGGAGGCCGGGCGGCTCCGGCCGGCGCCCGTCGGGAAAACTTCCCACGGATCTGCAGCTTCTGGTTTTCAGCGCGCTGTCCGGCGAGAACGGACGCTGAGATCAGATCCGATGTCGGATTGACACAAAATTAGCGCCGTTGGAAAGCTGACTCGAAATACTTCAATGTAAGCCTATAGATCTGGCCTGGATCTTCACTGATCTGGACTTATGAAATTTACAACCTCCTGTTGTACAGTAACTGAACACTCAGATCTGCAGAGCTGATCTCTGATAACTGCCGTTGACCGCTAGGAAGACCTTAGATTCCGACTTCGACTTCTTCATGAAAGTTGTAGGATGTTGAGTGGGGAAGATGGCAAAGTTGGTTTGGACACGTTTGGATGTGTATATGAATTGCTATGATTTGTTTACTGGAAGAAGGTCGGATCTGAGATCTGGCTAGAAGTACTGTAGCTCCGGTAGAACATGAATTTTGAAAAATAGGTAAAAGACTCAAAAAAAGTTAATACAAATTGTGGAGGTATGTAAAAATGGACAGAACTCCCAGTTAAATTGGGAGGTCTAAAAAAATTTAAAAGGGTGGTAGAAGAGGACGAACTCAAAGGGTCTGTCACTGTAGACAGAGACAGATCTGATCTGAGTTTGGAGAATGAACGAAGTGGAAACACTATGAAACGGGGGAATTGGGACCTGAATGTTTTTGTGGAAAAGGGGATATAAGATAGAAACCAACCCTCCAAATTTCATGTCGATTGGAACTCGTGGCTGGCTTGAGGAATTTTTGAGCTGCACCTCTGTCCAGCAGGACAGAACACCGAAGATGATCCCGTGGCGGCTCGAAGGCGGCACGAACGGCGGCGGCGGCGGCACCGGAGGTGGGGGAAAGGTGATACCACTCTAGAATGGAGGTTTGGGAAGAGAAAAACCAGAGGGAGAGGAGCTGGGGGCGCAGCTAGCTTCACAATTTCACAAAATTTTCTGATTTTCATTGATTTTCACATAAAAATACAATCTTTTATATGATTCCAACCAAATCAATTGTCCACCCTTAGATCTAGGGATGGGGATTGAAGGGCTGGGATTGCATGCCACAAACACAAAAAAAAACATTAAAAAATGAAGGGGGGGCGGCCTATTGACTATGGGTAGGTTTTGAATGGAAGGTTGAATGGTTGGTGGCCTACCTTGGAAAAATATGACCACTTGTCTCCCATGTGGTCAATTGGCATTCCAACCTTCTAGATGGCCACCTAGGATGGTTGACCAGCCCCACATGGATGACATGGACCAATGTGAGAGGGCTGAGGGCCCCTTTGCTGGTCCTACTGACAAATTACATAGAAACCCAAACAATCCGTGGGAATGACGCATTGGCTTATAAAGCCGTACAATTGCGCATATACTTTCCCATGGATATACAAATAAACTAAAGGACATAAATGCAATATGAGAAGTACTAGCTTGGCGTCGATTCCCATCAACTCTCCCCGGGTGGGAGGAACTCGACCCCGTCGAGTAGGGGTACGGGTGCTCGGGTACTCCGGCGGATACGTCACCGTGCCATGTCGCGCGGGTATGCTCCACTCCAAGTGATCGTCACCTGCTCATTCCATATATACTCGATATGCGAACTGCTATGGGCTAAAGGTGGTCACTCCGAAGGCGCACTCTCAAAAGGGAAGAAAACAGCTCGAAGACTCACTAGGAATCACCGCTGAGTCCCTATAGGTGACTGATCCGGGTATAGATGTAGAACCGATCCCATACTCATCGAGTGAGATGACTCGCTTCACACTCATAAGAGAACGACAACGAGCTTGCACAAGACACATGCAGACTCACCATGCAATACACACAAACAATCGACTCAAACACACCACACAAACAAACCACACAAGAAAACAAACTGACTCATATATGACCCTAGACTAGGGTGGTGACAACAAGCCCACTAGGTGGCTGCATCCTGGGTGGCGGGAGAGCTCTCCCACTCTTCCCCTCCCAAGGCATAGTACTCCTCGGCAAGCGCCTCATCGGCCTCGTAATCAACACACTCAGGCTCGGGAGGTACGGATCCTCCAACACCTAAGGCTAGGGTGGCGCGAGCGGGACACTCACTGGCAATGTGGCCAAATCCATGACAGTGGAAACACTGCACTCGTGATCGACTACTCTCCCCGATAAGAGGGGCCTTACCCTTATCCTCCCGACGGGTAGGGGGCGTAGGTAACAAGGGTGGGGGTGTAGGCGCCGTGGGCAACAGCGGGGGAAGTGTCGGGGCCAGGGGGCGGGCCATGTGTGCCGGGGGATGGGCAACGGGTGCCAGTGGATGGGGTGGAGGTAGATCCGGTGGTGGGGGAGGTCGAGGTCTAGGAGCGAAGTGCTCCTGACGGGTGGGCTCCTGAGGACGAGCCATGGGTCCCCTCGGGTATGAACCTAAGGAGCCACGGGAGTCACTACGGGGAGGAGCGGGGCTCCACCGGGGAATAGACTCAAACTCACCCTTGAATTGCTCCATCTCGAGAGCAACTTGATAAGCATCCTCCAGCTTGTCCACCTTACGGCGGAGAAGCTCATACCGTAGGTGTGGGCATAGGCCACGCCGGAACCGATAAACGGTAAGGGAATCCTCCTCCGTGGCATCACATCGCAAGTAGTATTCATCAAATTCGGCGATGTAGTCCGAGACGGACCGGTCTCCTTGGGTGAGACTTTGCCACTTCTCTATAAGACGCTGGCGGTAGGAGGTAGGGAGGTACTTCTTCCTAAGCTTCTCCCTCATCTCAGTCCACGTATCAATCGGAGGTTCATGACGATGAAACAATAAATTCTCCATATTCCTCCAATAGGTTTGGGCTTGACCCAAAAGTTTCATCCTGGCATACTTGACTTTTTGTTGGTCCGACATCTCAAACCACTCAAAATATCGGTCCATACCAGCCTCCCAATCAAGGTAGACCTTTGGGTCCAAGGACCCGTCAAAGGTGGGAGGGTCGGCCCGAACGGTCCGAATGGCCCGTTCATCCATATCTTGGTCGTGGGTACGCCGTGTATGGCGATGATCACGACCATGCCCCCGATGCTCATTCTCGGACTCATAATCATGCACCTCGAGGACTTCGTGCCTCCTATTAGCTACCCTTTGACCCCTTGGAGTTGCGGGTTGTTGACCCGGCTCTGGTTGACCATGTGTAGGTGGGACGGGTGCTTGGACGGGGGCAATCGGTGGTGCCTCGGCTGGGCCTCTCTCTAGTGCGGTGACTCTCCCGACCAATCCCTGAACGGACTGGCTAGACCCGGCGGCCCTATCCTCTACGGCCTTCACCCTCTCTTCTAGGCGGGTGCCTAGATCATTCACTTGGGTACTCAACCCTTCCATCCTATCCACTCGGGTGCTTAGCACTTCAAAGCGATCACTCAACCCATCCATTTTTCCCATAAGAGTTCGGAACATAGTGGCCACCTCATCGGAACTATAGACTCGGGATTCCGCCATTGGTGGTGGTGGGGGTGAGTATTGAGTACCTCGACGAGTGGGCATGCAAGACACGGAGCAGGAGACACCGACTAATGCAAATGCACACTACAAGATGATGCACCTGGACGTAACCAAAACTCGGCACGTGGCGGAGTTAATCGATCCGAAGATCACTCGCGCAAGTGTGCGGTCTTCCCGATAGGCGTAGCCTAACGTTCGGACAACACCTTTTGATATACCGAGTAAAGGGATGCAAATGCGAAAAGACACTTTTTTTGTTTGTTTTAAAACAATGATGACCCTAAACACGACTTAGACCGACTAATGACTAGATGTAAATGACACACTTTTTTTTTTGACACCCTAGACTCAACTCGCTCTGATACCAAATTGATGCGGGACGGGACCACGGACACAACAAGCTCGCGATCGTCCCTTGATGAGGGAAGCGTCGGACGTGCACGGTTGAGAAACCGGCAAGAGCTAGGGTGGTCGGCTCGCACTTTCGTGCCCGGATCGGGTCACGGGACGGTAACGCTCACTCTCGCAGCAGCGGTGATACAAATAGAAAGCGAGCTAGTTACCCTATCATGCTCTCTAGTAGCGGCATAAACAAGCATATATGAGAATTAAGCAAAATGCCAAGTAAAGAGCGAAGATGATACCTCCACGCGCTCGGCGTGGGGACGACGGACCCGGCCGATCTCGCACTCCCGGGACAGTTAATACATAAAGATTACAGCAATGATGTAAAGCCCACTCCATGCAGGGAGGTAAAGGGTGACACAATGGAGCCCGGGAGGGCCGATTTCGGGTTGACGGGCGGCTTTCCGCGTAGCTTCGGCAACACCCGAACTAATGACGGTGGGGCCCACGTGCTGTCCGGAGGGGCCGTGTGGGACCCGGTGTCACCGCTGTGGTGGGGGACACTGATGGAAGCGATCCCCGGGCTGGCGGCACGTCGGAACGACGATCAGAGGCCGGGCGGCTCCGGCCGGCGCCCGTCGGGAAAACTTCCCACGGATCTGCAGCTTCTGGTTTTCAGCGCGCTGTCCGGCGAGAACGGACGCTGAGATCAGATCCGATGTCGAATTGACACGAAATTAGCGCCGTTGGAAAGCTGACTCGAAATACATCAATGTAGGCCTATAGATCTGGCCTGGATCTTTGCTGATCTGGACTTATGGAATTTACAACCTCCTGTTGTACAGTAACTGAACACTCAGATCTGCATAGCTGATCTCTGATAACTGCCATTGACCGCTAGGAAGACCTTAGATTCCGACTTCGACTTCTTCATCAAAGTTGTAGGATTGTGAGTTGCAAAGATGGCAAAGTTGGTTTGGACACGTTTGGATGTGTATATGAATTGCTATGATTTGTTTACTGGAAGAAGGTCAGATCTGAGATCTGGCTAGAAGTACTGTAGCTCCGGTAGAACATGAATTTTGAAAAATAGGTAAAAGACTCAAAAAAAATTAATACAAATTGTGGAGGTATGGAAAAATGGACAGAACTCCCAGTTAAATTGGGAGGTCTAAAAAAATTTAAAAGGGTGGTAGAAGAGGACGAACTCAAAGGGTCTGTCACTGTAGACAGAGACAGATCTGATCTGAGTTTGGAGAATGAACGAAGTGGAAACACTATGAAACGGGGGAATTGGGACCTGAATGTTTTTGTGGAAAAGGGGCTATAAGATAGAAACCAACCCTCCAAATTTCATGTCGATTGGAACTCGTGGCTGGCTTGAGGAATTTTCGAGCTGCACCTCTGTCCAGCAGGACAGAACACCGAAGATGATCCCGTGGCGGCTCGAAGGCGGCACGAACGGCGGCGGCGGCGGCACCGGAGGTGGGGGAAAGGTGATACCACTCTAGAATGGAGGTTTGGGAAGAGAAAAACCAGAGGGAGAGGAGCTGGGGGCGCAGCTAGCTTCACAATTTCACAAAATTTTCTGATTTTCATTGATTTTCACATAAAAATACAATCTTTTATATGATTCCAACCAAATCAATTGTCCACCCTTAGATCTAGGGATGGGGATTGAAGGGCTGGGATTGCATGCCACAAACACAAAAAAAAATATTAAAAAATGAAGGGGGGGCGGCCTATTGACTATGGGTAGGTTTTGAATGGAAGGTTGAATGGTTGGTGGCCTACCTTGGAAAAATATGACCACTTGTCTCCCATGTGGTCAATTGGCATTCCAACCTTCTAGATGGCCAACTAGGATGGTTGACCAGCCCCACATGGATGACATTGACCAATGTGAGAGGGCTGAGGGCCCCCTTGCTGGTCCTACTGACAAATTACATAGAAACCCAAACAATCCGTGGGAATGACGCATTGGCTTATATAGCCGTACAATTGCGCATATACTTTCCCATGGATATACAAATAAACTAAAGGACATAAATGTAATATGAGAAGTACTAGCTTGGCGTCGATTCCCATCAAATGTGGACAAAAGGACACGCTCCTGGTTGGTGCATTGCATAACTTCAAAGATTCTCCCCATCTCATCTAGCCAGTGCTCGGCTTGGTCAGGGTCAGTCGAACCAGCGAATCTAGGCGGATTCATTCCGCGGAAGTTCCGGTATAGATCACCGGTGCCATGTGATGACGCTCTTGCCTGAGCTACTTGCTGAAGGGCCTGAGTAAGGCCTTGAACCGTACGATGCAGGTTCCTCCATTCAGCACGATCAGCTGCCATCTAAACGAGAAATAGATTACTTAGGTTCAAATAAGATAGATAATTACATGATTAAGAAACAAACTTAACCCAAGTTCTACCCATTCTTACCAGGTCAGGTCCTAGACTTTTACAAGGTTAAGGATCTAATGCACCTAGACACGACCAAAACTCGGTACCTGGCGGAGGTAATCGGTCCGAAGACCACTCGCAATAGGCGTAGCCTAACGTTCGGACAACACCTTTTGATATACCGATTATTGGGATGCAATGGAAGAAAACTTAAAACTTAGGGAACCTAGGAATGTGAAACCTAGGGCTCTGATACCAACTAAACTGTCACGCCCCGAACAAGGCAGAAATATCGGGACGTACAGTTAGGGACACGCTGGCAAGAGAGGGAACTAAATCTAAAACAATACACAAGTGCTACAAGATGGAAATGCTAAATGATCATTAATAAACCACGACTAATACAATAAACCTCAAGTTCAACTTAATACAACTGGAATAATCAACCACTAAAACTCAATAACATGACTGAGACTACAAGCTCTCCAAAACACAACTAAAGAAGGATAACACACTACTAACACACTAGAACTGATACACTCAAGACATCACTCCTGCCCTTCCCCATCGGTAAGCGCGTCACCTGAAAAGCCTGGAAAGGGGGAAACAACGGGGTGTGAGCTAATGCTCAGTAGGAAATAACAGACATGCATAAGTGATTAACAGTTTAATTACATTTTCAAAATGTCATGCTACAAATGATAAAAACAATAAAAGATAACGATGATATCACGAAACGAAATTCAAAGATCTTGCAAGGTCAAGAATATAATGAATAGAATAGTAAGACAAGAATTTACTACAGGAGATAACGATAAAAAGTTGGCCATATCAAGACAATTCAAGTCATGTCAAGCACGTATGTAATTTTATTTTCACGTCCAAGTAATGAGCAAGTACAGTAACCACAAGTAGAGTATAGAACAGTGACGAGTGGAAAGTGAAAAGTAGTAGAAAGTAATGTAGAGAGTAGTGGAATGAGTAGTGGAGAGAGTAGTGGACAGTCCTAGATTTAACACATGTCAAGTACTGGTGCCAAATGCCACACCTAGTCATTCACCTCCCAGGGGTACACGTAGTGTTCGGGCGCTCTTCCCAGGACTAGACCGAGCCCTTAATTGTTTGCGAGGCATTGATTTCTTTGGATCAAAGATCCCACGAATCTAGACTTCCACAGTTTATGGCCAGAATTCCAAGATTTAAACTAAGTAGCAATAACAACTTCAAGTAGGAAGGAGATTCATTTCCAGAATTTCAAGGTAAGTATAATCATCAAGGAGATTGAAATCAAGTCACAACAAGAGTTAATCGTGTTGCGCTACTGTAAAACAGCAGCAATCAAACAAGCTAAACAACATATTAATCCTAATCATCAAGTTAAGATATCATGATTTAACCATTATCATTTGTATTAGCCAAAGTGCCAACAAGATAGAACAAGTTGTCGAAGTAAAGGACAAGCTCACAGGAATGAAATAGCATGTATTAACAGAGATTTTAGTTACACCATTAACCACTAATTATGTGGGTTTCTATTTAATCTTGTATGCATTGAAATGAAGATGATAAACGGTGTGTTTTTACACTAAGTTTGCATGTATAGACCAATGTTAATTGAAACTAAAAAGGGTACATGAATAGGTCATTAGTTCCTCAAAAATGTAGTTTTCAATGTGATTAGGTTGAATGCATTGATTCTCCGGTGATCTGGATTGATCCCCGGGTCAAAACATCACTTAAAACGGGTTTACAGGGCATGGGTCGACCCTTTGGGTCGACCCCTGGAAAAATTCCAGGGATGGGTCGACCCCTGGGTCGACCCCTGCATTCCTGGCTGCATGGGTCGACCCATGGGTCGACCCCTGCAGGTTGTGGGTCGACCCATTGGGTCGACCCCTGCAAGGCAGCAAGCTGCTGCTTTGCAGGGCTGAAATGGGTCGACCCGTGGGTCGACCCCTGGGTTTCCAGACCCAAAAAGCGATGAAATCTCCATGAATTTGGGGTCTAAAAGTATTGGGATCATAACCATAGACTCTAGGGTTAATAATATGCATCTTAGGGTCATAAAACACAATTTTAAATCACGAATTTCGATAGGAATCCAATGAAATAAATCTTATTCTATGAAGAACACAAGTAAAGTCTAGCTTGCTAGCATGCTTCTAATAACACACAAAATACTCTAGACATGATCTATAAAAATTGGGGATTTTGATGTCAAAAGAAAGTTAACATGCTATTGATTACATTCATGTATGTTAATTAGAAATTGGGCTGTTATCACCTACCTCAAATTGAAGAAGGAACTCGAAACCTAGAATAAAGAACAACTTGACAGCACCTCACTAAAACCTCGATATCTCCACGGATACCTAATAAAAATTGAGGCTTTTGCCACCAATGGAAAGAGCTCGATGAGAGGTACAATTTGCTATACTCATGATCAAGATTTGGTTGATAATTCCTACCTCAATCGATTGATCAAAGAAGGATGAAGGGAAGCCAACGGCCTACTGACCGACCTCCACAAATCGAACTAGATCTCTCCAGATCCGAAATTTCAGCGAACCCCACAGCAGCCAAATGAAAGAAGACTCGTAGGGCTTCATTTTGATAGCTCATAGAGCTTCTGGAGCCTTCTGAATTGGGAGTATTTGCTGCTGCAAGCTACGTGTTTAGAAACAGCGCCGAAATCCTTGACTTGACCAAACTATGTCGGCAGCACGTTTTGGGGCTAAGTTTACCTCAAATTGATTGAGGGTAAATGTTCCTTACATTGTGGCCTTCCATTTGCCCCTGATTTCAGATCATTTGGTTGAGTAATCAGGTCGAATTTGATGTTCAAAGTTTGGGTGAATAGTGAATACGAATTTGGGTTAGGAGGGCTGTAAGTCAAGCTTAATCCATTGATTAGGCCTAGATAATGATTTATTTAGGCTTACTCCAAGAAGACAAAAGTGTTAGTCGAAGCATCTATTATTTAATTACTATTTTTCTGAATTTTTATATGGTAAATAAAATTCCACTTCTACTATTCCGTAATTAATTAAATATTAAGTTTGGAAGACTTAGTTCGCTAATTCGGCTTAATAAACGATTGTATTAGGCTTAATTGTAGAAGATAAAGTTGATAAACAAAATTAAATCTACAAGATGTGATTTTTTGGGGATTTTTAGAAAATAGTAGAAAAATGACTTATTCTATTAATTAATTAATTAATCTAATTAATTTGGATAATTCTCATTAATTTCGAATAACTTCAAATAAATTTAAATAATTACAAATAACTTTCTAAATAAATTTCTAAAGAATTTGGGGTCTTACAGTGCACGTCTATCTACCAAGTCCATGCTCATAAGGAAGGAAGGTGCACATTTTTAATTCTTCAATAGAGGTCGGTGCACATTAAGAGCTTCTTCATTGAGGTTGGTGCACACTTGAGATTCGTTCATTGAGGCCGATGCACATCTGCAAAACAAGGTCAGTGCACATTTCTATATAACAAGACAAGGTCTGTGCACATTTCATACTGATGTTGTAATACCCCGATTTATTTATTGAGCCTTTATTAAATAAAAATTTAAATAAAATGGATTAATGCATGAATTTCAGAATTTAATATTTAATTCCTTAGTAAATAGAACTAGTGAAATTTTGACTATCTTATAAAAATCCATAAAAATAGTACTTTGGTAAAGGATGAATCGATTAACACTTTTATCTTCTATGCGAAAGCCAAATAAAATCGTTAACAAGACCGAATTAGTGGGTTAAGTCAAATTTAAACACTTACCTAACCAAATTCGTGCTCAATGTTAACCCCACATTAAAATCCTCAATCCGAGCTCATTCCTTAACCAAATGCGCCCAAACCAGGGGAAAATGAAAGGTATTAAAGAGAGGATCATTTCCCCTCTCACAATGCCACGAAATATTTAACTTATGGGAAGCATTTGGTCGCGCATGGACTAGGTCAACACTTGCGGCGACGGTTCGAACACTCCACTTCAAGGGACGATTTCTCCCTTTGTGGAAGGATCCAAAACATGTATAAGCTATTAAAAGAAAGCCCTATGTGTCTATTTTCATTTGGGAGTAGTGGTGGTCACAGAGGATTCCGATCTAATGAGATCTCTCATGTATATTGGAGGAGTATCTGAGTTCGCGGGTTTTTCTTAGGCCCTCTTCCTTCCTTCGATTGAGGTAGGTAATCTTGGCCAAAACATGCAAGTAAATATACCATTTTGTTCCTCTCTTAGTTAGCTTTCCATTGGTAGTAAAAGCCCCAAATTCTATTAGGTGTGAAGGGAGATCTCGTGGAAATAGTGAAGGGCTGTCAAACGGGCATTCTTCATTCTAACTTCTAAATCTCTATTCGATTCAGGTAGATGATAATAGGCCCAACTCTAATTAATGTATATGGTTGTAATCATCAGCATGTTATCTATTATTTGACGTAGAAATCCCCAATTTTTATAGACCATGCTTAGAGAATTTCGTATTTGATTAGAAGCATGCTAAGACTAGGTTTTTAAGTGTTCTTCCTAGATATGTTGTGATTTCAAAGATAAATTATTTCACGATTAGTTTTCTGATGAATTTAGTGTTCCAAACCCTTGTAATATGACCCTAATATGTCCATCAAGAATGTAGGGGCATGGGGTTAAGATCTCAGTCCAATTAGACCCCAATTGGGTGAGATTCGTCGGTTTCCGAAAGTCACGTTCGTGTCTATGAACGCAGGGGGTCGACCCATTGGGTCGACCCAAACATAGACATAAGTCTGTCTGTGCAGGGGGTCGACCCATTGGGTCGACCCAAACACAGGCAGGGGTCGACCCATTGGGTCGACCCAAACGCAGACAGAAGTCTATCTGTGCAGGGGTCGACCCAATGGGTCGACCCAAATGCTGACAGACCCGGTAGACCTATTTTTGGCCCGAGGATCGATCCGGACCGTGAGGGGATCGACCCATTCAAGCCTAGTCCAATTGAAAACCATATTTTGAGGAATCAATGACCCATACATGCAACCCTATGATCTCAAATTAAGCCCGATGTTCCTCAATCCAAAATTGAAGAACAATGGTCCCTGCACTCAATCAAAGTGTATAAGCCATTCCGATTACTATCTCCACTTCAACGCACAAATGGTTAATTAGAAACCCATATAATAAAATGGTAATTTTGAAAGTAAATTGCTATCATGTATTACTGTCTATTGTCATTATTGGCTTGTTCTAGTATCTTGAGTTACCATCTTGTAATTAACTTATCTCTTGAAATTGAGATTATAATAATTCACGAATCAAGGTATTTTGAAATGGCTGTTAGGAAATCAATTAAAAGCCCTTATATCCCGGTAGAATAGACTAATAGCACACTAAAAATCTATATGGCATTACGGCCATTTAGCCTAAATTACTGTCCCTTAGTACGATTCTACTCGGACACTCTATCCGGCGAGTTAGAATCCGCCATTTTGAGACCCGTATGACCCGGCTACAACCTGGAAATTCGTGACCAAATCGCTGAGTTATAAGTCACGGATCGACTTGGGCTAATTAGCACATGAGCAGCCCATAGTTGACCGCTTGTCTCCATGAACGGTCTAGTGTGGTCCGTATAAGTATCATAATTGTGTCTTAAGGTCACGTACTACTTACTTACCTGAACGGCACACTGTCAACCGTTCATTCTTGACCTCGTGGACTGAGATTTGGTCCAGTTCTTGTAATGTGGCCAGTAGTAGCCGTATGTCCTGTCAAACAGCCCAGAAGTGACCGTATATCAAGTTTCTAAGTTAATGAATCCTAGGACTTGTTAGTCCTTAAATCTCGTACTTTTTGACAGAAATTTCTCTGATTAATTGGCCATTAAACTTGATTAAATGTCTAGACAAAACTTGGGATCTTGGATCCAACAAATCAATGCCAACGCATCATAAGGGCCCGGCCTACTCCTGGGGAGAGCGCCCGAAAAGTACTTGTGCCTATGGGAGTTTGTAATGACATGATGAGGCATTGCACCGAGTGCATGACCAGCGTGACGTCTACGACAGAAAATCTCTTGTTATACTTGTTGCATTATCGTGCTTGACTTGATGTTTATAATACTTGCTTGTTGGCCAATTCTATATTTCAATTTCCTATTGAACATTCTTGTACTTGATATCCTTGTTAACTCTTGTCATCATATATTTCTTGACCTTGCAAGATCTTATATTACGTTGTTTTATCGTCTCGTCAGATATTTCTTTTCTTGTCACTGCATATGAAAATGTAACTAATCGGTTAATCATGTAAACTTGCCTGTTACTATCTACTGAGCATTAGCTCATATAGTTGTTTTCCCCCTTTTCAGGCTTTTCAGGTGACGATGCACATACTGAAAGGGAGGGACATGAGTGATACCTTTGAGTGTACCTGTTAGTGGATGCCGAGTTGGCATAGTTGTTTACATTAGTTACTCCTTAGTGTTGTGTTAGCACTTTATTTACCTTTTTGGGGTTAGTTATTATATTAGAATCAGTTTGTAAGTTATGTTTGATCGTGTTTAAGCATTGATGGTTATTGTAATAAAACATGGTGTCTTCCTTGATCAATAGAAGTACTTCTTTCCATAGCACATGTACGATTGTTTAGTTTAGCATATTAATATTATCTCTAGCTAATTTCTAACTCTACGTCCCGATATTCTGCGTTGGGGCGTGACAGTTTAGTTGGTATCAGAGCCTAGGTTTAATATTCCAAGGTTTCCCTAAAAGTTCTAGGTTTTCCAAGTTCTAGGGTTCTAAGTGTTATCATAGGACCCCTAACCTTGTTAAAGTCTAAGGACCTGACCTGGTGAGATTGGGTAGAAACTTGGGTTAAGTTCATATCTTAATCGTGTTATTATCTATTTTTAATGAACCTAAGTAATCTATTCCACGTGTAGGCCTTTGCAATGGCAGCTGATCGTGCGGAATGGAGGAACTTGCAATGTACGGTTCAAGGCCTTACTCAGGCCTTGCAACAAGCGGCCCAAGAAGGAGCTGCACACCATGGCACTGGTGATTTATATCGGAACTTTCGGGGAATGAATCCGCCGAGATTTGGTGGCTCGACTGATCCTGATGAAGCTGAGCACTGGCTGGATGAGATGGAAAGGATATTCGAAGTAATGCAGTGCAGCAATCAAGAACGTGTCCTTCTATCAACTTTTCAACTTGAACGAGATGCAAGAACATGGTGGGAATCAGTAAAGGCGACTCTCGGTGATCAGCAAGTCACATGGGAGGAGTTCGAGGAGTTCTTCAATGGCAAATATTTTTCTGATAGAGTGCAAGAGAAGAAGGCAGCGGAGTTCGCGGCTTTGAAGCAACGAAGTCTATCCGTGGCAGAATATGAAGCTCAGTTTTCTCGGCTTTCTCATTATGCTACTCACTTAATATCCACCAAGAAAATGAAGGCTAAGCGCTTTCTTAATGGACTGAGGCTGCATTATATCAATCAATTGGCACCGATGAAGATCTCAATCTATTCTGAGATGGTAAGGAAAGCTCAAGTCCTAGAAGATACTCTAGAAATGACGGAGAGAATCCGTGGAAAAGGCACAAAGAAGGAACAACCTACGGGTTCCTGGAATATCAAACCCGGGTATGGCAAGAAGAGGCCTATTAGTGGGCCTGGTTCGTGGAGTGGTTCTGGATCGTGGAAGGGCAAGATGCCGAAGCATGAAGATAAGAAGCCTGGCCCTATTGTTCCATTCAAGGACGTGTGCAAGTTTTGTGATCGTCCTGGTCACAAGATGGAGGAGTGCTGGCGCAAGCTGGGCACCTGTTTGCGATGTGGAAGTAAGGAGCACCGTATCCCTAACTGTCCTCTTTTATCGGAGCAAGCTACCCCGACAAAACCACAAGGCATCAAAAGGCCACAAGGCAAGCTCCAAGCTTTGCACGCAGATGAAGCAGGAACCGCCGAGGATGGTGGACTCGTCGAAGGTACTTTTATTATACTCGACAAGCCAGCATTTGTTCTTTTTGATACTGGTGCCACACATTCATTTATTTCTCAGAGATTTGCTAAGTCTTTAGTTGTGGAACCTATTTTGATGAATTCTCCGTTAGAAATCTCAACGCCTATTGGTTCTAGATCGACAATTCAGTATTTCTATCATTCTAGTAAGGTTATGATTGATGAATAGAATTTACCAGCTGATTTAGTTTGCATGGACATGAAGGATTATGATGTAATCCTAGGAGCAGATTGGTTAGCTAGATATGAGGTATGTGTTCACTACAATTCTAGCTCTGTGTCTTTTACTAGGCACCCGAGACTTTCTTTTATGGGAGTTAAGCACCATAACTCCGTATCACTTATCTCGGCTCTTCGAGCTGATAAGCTGATGAGATGAGGATGCGAGGCTTTTATAGCCTTTGTCTGTGCAACCCCTGAGCAGCATATTGAGATTAAGGATATTTCTATTGTCCGAGAATTTCCTGATGTCTTTCCAAAGGAACTACCAGGACTTTCGCCTGAGTGGGAAGTTATCTTCTCTATTGATCTCATTCCTGGCGCATCTCTTATTTCCAAGGCTCCTTATCGTATGTCTCCTGCGGAACTGAGAGAATTAAAGCAACAGTTGATGGAATTGCTCGAGAAGGGTTACATTCGTCCAAGTACTTCCCCTTGGGGAGCCCCTGTATTATTCATCCGGAAGAAAGATGGTTCGATGAGGTTGTGCATCGATTATCGACAATTGAACCAGCAGACTATCAAGAACAAATATCCATTGCCGAGGATTGACGAATTATTTGACCAGATAGCGGGAGCTCAGTATTTTTCTAAGATCGATCTTCGATCTGGATATCATCAGTTGCGGATCAAGGAAGATGATATCTATAAAATAGCTTTTTGCAGCAGGTATGGTCATTTTGAATTTATCGTTATGCCTTTTGGTCTAACGAATGCACCAGCAACTTTCATGCAGTTGATGAACAATGTATTTCGGCCCTATCTTGATCAATGGGTCGTGGTATTCATTGATGACATCCTGATTTATTCCAAGAATGAAGAGGAGCATACTGAACATCTGAGGATGGCATTACAACTATTGAGAGATCATCAACTATATGCCAAGTTCAGTAAGTGTGAGTTCTGGCTGCAAGAGGTGTCCTTTCTCGGACATATCATCACAAAGGAAGGAATTTCTGTTGATCCTTCTAAGGTATAGGCAGTGAAGAATTGGGATCAGCCTACCAGTGTGACTGAAGTTAAAAGTTTCCTAGGCCTAGCAGGCTACTACCGGAGATTTATCCAAGATTTCTCTAAGATTGCGGTACCTATGACAAGATTAACCCGCAAGGAGAACAAATTTGATTGGTTAGAAGATTGCCAGCGAAGCTTTCAGACTTTGAAGGAATGTTTAACTACTGCACCTGTATTGGCTTTACCTTCTGGTAAAGGAGGTTTTGTCATATACACTGATGCTTCAGGTATTGGTTTAGGCTGTGTACTCATGCAGCATGGGAAAGTGATTGCCTATTCTTCTAGATAGTTGATGAAGCATGAAGAGAATTATCCTGTTCATGATTTGGAACTTGCAGCAGTCGTGTTTGCTTTGAAGATATGGAGGCATTACTTGTATGGAGAAACATTCACAGTGTTATCAGATCATAAGAGTCTGAAATATTTATTTTCTTATAAGGAACTCAATATGAGGCAAAGAAGATGGTTAGAGTACTTGAAGGACTTCGACTTCTCGATTGAGTATCATCCTGGAAAAGGCAATGTTGTGGCAGATGCATTAAGCCGGAAGCCTGTAGCTAGATTGTCAAGTCTCATGTTACAAGAGTGGAAGCTACTGGAACAATTAGCTAGTCTGGATCTGAATATTGACAATGATCGGGTTATGATTGCACAGATTCAACTTAAGCCCGAATTGTTGATGGAAATCAAATCATTGCAAGATAATGACCCCGAGCTAGTAGAGATCAAGGGAAGCTTGAGCAGCAGACCTGACTTCACGATGGCTGACGATGGAAGATTGTTATTCTAGGGTAGAACTTGTGTACCTGATGAAGCTGAGTTAAAGAACAAGATTCTTGAGGAAGCACATAGATCCAAATACACCATTCATCCTGGAGGCACTAAAATGTTCAAGGATTTGAAGAGATCCTTTTGGTGGCAGAATATGAAAAGGAAAGTTGCAGACTTCATGAGTAGATGCTTGGTTTGTCAGCAAGTCAAGGCTGAACATTTCATATCGGTAGGAAAATTGAAATCACTCGACATACCCCAATGGAAGTGGGAAAGCATTGGCATGGACTTCATTATGGGTCTACCTAGGACTCGTGGTGGACTTGATGCAATATGGGTGATTGTCGATCGATTGACAAAGTCAGCTCATTTCTTACCCGTTAAGTCCAAATGGACAGTTGATGTATTGGCTGCTTTATATATGAAAGAAGTGGTAAGACTCCATGGCATTCCAGTCAGCATTGTGTCTGATAGAGACCCGAGATTTACTTCACATTTCTGGAAGGGACTGCAAGAGTCTCTTGGTACTCGTCTGAATTTCAGTACTACTTTTTATCCACAGACAGATGGACAGACTGAGAGAACCAACCAGATAGTGGAAGATATGCTTAGAGCATGCATGATTGATTTCGGAGGCAGTTGGAGTGAGCACTTGGCATTGATTGAATTTGCCTACAATAATTGTTATCAATCTAGCATACAGATGGCTCCTTTTGAAGCATTATACGGGCGAAACTGTCATTCCCCGTTATGTTGGGAAGAGGTAGGTGAGAAGCAATGGCTTGGACCGGATCTTATTTCAGAATCATCACAGAACATCCGTATTATCCGAGACCGGTTACAAGTAGCCCAATCAAGATAGAAGAGTTATGCCGACAACAGAAGAAGAGAATTAGAGTTTCAGGTTGGTGAGCATGTATTCTTAAAGGTCTCTCCTACGAGAGGGATTCGAAGATTTGGCATTCAGGGCAAGCTAAGTCCGAGATATATTGGTCCATTCGAGATCTTGGATAGAGTGGGAGAGGTTGCTTACAGACTGGCATTACCGCCTCAGTTGTCTGGCGTACACAATATTTTCCATGTGTCTATGTTACGAAAATATGTGTATGACCCCACTCATATCATTCAGCATGTGGATTTTGAATTGAAGGAAGATTTGACCTATGAAGAAAGACCTATCAAGATTCTAGACCGGAAGCAACAGCAACTCCGGAATCGTTCCATACCAATGGTCAAAATTCAGTGGAGTCGGCGTGGGACCGAAGAAGCTACTTGGGAATCTGAAGATACTATGCGGAAGCGGTATCCCGACTTATTCTAAGTGAGCTATCTCATTCCCTATCTTCCGTATTTAGTGCGGTGAATTTGGAGGACCAAATTCCTTAAGTAGGGGAGGGTGTAATACCCCGATTTATTTATTGAGCCTTTATTAAATAAAAATTTAAATAAAATGGATTAATGCATGAATTTCGGAATTTAATATTTAATTCCTTAGTAAGTAGAACTAGTGAAATTTCGACTATCTTATAAAAATCCATAAAAATAGTAATTTGGTAAAGGATGAATCGATTAACAATTTTGTCTTCTATGATTAAGTCTAATAAAATCGTTAACAAGGCCGAATTAGTGGGTTAAGTCAAATTTAAACACTTACCTAACCAAATTCGTGCTCAATGTTAACCCCACATTAAAATCCTCAATCCGAGCTCATTCCTTATCCAAATGAGCCCAAACCAAGGGCAAATGAAAGCTATTAAAGAGAGGATCATTTCCCCTCTCACAATGCCACGAAATTTTTAACTTATGGGAAGCATTTGGTCGCGCATGGGCTAGGTCAACACTTGCGGCGGCGGTTCGAACACTCCACTTCAAGGGACGATTTCTCCCTTAGTGGATGGATCCAGAACATGTATAAGCTATTAAAAGAAAGCCCTATGTGTCTATTTTTATTTGGGAGAAGTGGTGGTCACAGAGGATTCCGATCTAATGAGATCTCTTCCTTCCTTCGATTGAGGTACGTAATCTTGGCCATAACATGCAAGTAACTATATCATTTTGTTCCTCTCTTAGTTAGCTTTCCATTGGTAGTAAAAGCCCCAAATTCTATTAGGTGTGGAGGGAGATCTCGTGGAAATAGTGAAGGGCTGTCAAACGGGCATTCTTCGTTCTAACTTCTAAATCTCTCTTCGATTCAGGTAGATGATAACAGACCCAACTCTAATTAATATATATGGTTGTAATCATCAGCATGTTATCTATCATTTGGCGTAGAAAGCCCCAATTTTTTTAGACCATACTTAGAGAATTTCGTGTTTGATTAGAAGCATGCTAAGACTAGGTTTTTAAGTGTTCTTCCTAGATAGGTTGTGATTTCAAAGATAAATTGTTTCACGATTGATTTTCCGGTGAATTTAGTGTTCCAAACCCTTGTAATATGCCCCTAATATGTCCATCAAGAACTTAGGGGCATGGGGTTAAGATCTCAGTCCAATTAGACCCCAATTGGGTGAGATTCGTCGGTTTCCAGAAGTCACGTTCGCGTCTGCGAACGCAGGGGGGCGACCCATGGGGTCGACCCAAACACAGACATAAGTCTATCTGTGCAGGGGGTCGACCCATTGGGTCGACCCAAACACAGGCAGGGGTCGACCCATTGGGTCGACCCAAACGCAGACAGAAGTCTGTCTGTGCAGGGGTCGACCCAATAGTTCGACCCAAACACAAGCAAACCCCTGGTTCTCCAAGGGTCGACCCAATGGGTCGACCAAAATGCTGACAGACCCGGTAGACCTGTTTTTGGCCCAAGGATCGATCCGGACCGTGAGGGGATCGACCCATTCAAGCCTAGTCCAATTGAAAACCTTATTTTGAGGAACGAATGACCCATACATGCAACCCTATGATCTCAAATTAAGCCCGGTGTTCCTCAATCCAAAATTGAAGAATAATGGTCCCTGCACTCAATCAAAGTGTATAAACCATTCCGATTACTATCTCCACTTCAACGCATAAATGGTTAATTAGAAACCCATATAATAAAATGGTAATTTTGAAAGTAAATTGCTCTCATGTATTACTATCTATTGTCATTATTGGCTTGTTCTAGTATCTTGAGTTACCATCTTGTAATTAACTTGATGCGGGACGGGACCACGGACACGACAAGCTCGTGATCGTCCCTTAACGAGGGAAGCGTCGGACGTGCACGGTTGAGAAACCGGCAAGAGCTAGGGTGGTCGGCTCGCACTTTCGTGCCCGGATCGGGTCACGGGACGGTCTCGCTCACTCTCTCGCAGTAGCGGTGATATGAAATTATAGCAAGCTAGGTCCTAAAACATGCTCTCTAGCAGTGGCATAAACAAGCATATATGAAATAAGCGAAATGCCAAGTGTAGGAGCGAAGACAATACCTCCACGCGCTCGGCGTGGGGACGGCGGGCCCGGCCGAACTCGTGCTCCCGGGACAGTTAATACATGAATATTACAGCAATGGAAATATGTCCACTCCACGCAGGGAGGTAAAGGGCGACACAACGGGGCCCGAGAGGACCGAATACGGGTTGACGGGCGGCTTTCCGCGTAGCTTTGGCAGCACCCGAACTAGTGACGGTGGGGGTCCACATGCTGTCCAGAGGGGCCGTGTGGGACCCGGTGTCACCACTATGGTGGGGACACTGGTGGAGGCGATCCCCAGGCTGGCGGCATGCTGGAACGTCGCCCGGAGGTCGGGCGGCTCTGATCGGCACCCGTCGGGTTTGCTGTCCACGGGCTGGTTGCTCCTGTTTTACAGCGCGCGCTCCGTCGAGAATGGGCGCTGCGATCAGCCCCGATGTCTGATCGACACGAGACTGGCGCCGTTGGAAAGCTACCTTGCAGTTATTTAACTTAGGCCCAAAGATCTGGCCTGGATCTGCTCGGATCTTAACTTATGGAATTTTCAATCTTCTGTTGTACAGTAACCGAAGACTCAGGCCTGCAGAGGACTTGACTGTTGATTGCCTTTGACCGTGATGTGGATGTCCGAGTTCAAAGATGTGTTCTTCATAAAAGTTGTTATAAATTGAGATGGGAAGATGGAAAAATTTGTTTGGACCTGTTTAGATGTGTCTATGATTTTCTGTGATTTGTTTAGTGGACAAAGGTCGGATCTGGGGTCTGGCTGAAAGTACTGTAGCTCCGGTAGAACATGAATTGTGAAAAATAGGTAGAAGGATGATAAAAATTTAAGAAAAATTTTGGTGGTAGGGGACGATGGACAGAAGACACAGTTAAATTGGGAGGTCTAAAGAAAATAAATAGGGTGATCTAAGGTGGAGAGTTTAGGGCTACTGTCACTGTAGACAGTGACAGAACAGATCTGAAATTGAGAGTTTAACGAAGAGGAAACAATATGAAACGGTGTCTTTTGAATCTGGAGTTTTTTGTGGAGAAGGGGCTAGAAGATAGGAACGAACCCTCAAAATTTCAAATCGATCAGAACTCGTGGCTGGCTTCAGGAATTCTCGAACCACACCTCTATCTAGCAGGACAGAAACTTGATGACGATTCCACGGCGGCTCGAAGGCGGCACGAACGGCGGCGGCGGCGGCACAAACGATCACCGGAGGTTGAGAGGGGAGGAAGGAGATAGAATCCACTCTAGATCTGGGGTTGGGGAAGGAAGAACACCAAGGGAGGAGAGAGGGACGCACCAAGCTTCAAGAATACTCACAAATTTTCTGATTTTTTTCCTTCAATTTCTCATGAAAATACAACATTATATATGACTCCAATCAAATCTAATATGGACCCTTGGATCAAGGGTTGGGGATTGAATGGCTGAGATGAGGTGTGAATAACACACCAAATATAATTTTTTAATCTACCTTGACCATCTCCATTCAACCTTAGACTAATTACATTCAAACTCCACCTAATACACACCAACCAAGCCACCAAACATAATAAGGCCAAAGAAGCTTGCGCCCCCCTTCATGGGCCAAGGCCATTCATGGGCCAAGAGCCACCTAATAGCTCATGCTAGGCATGGGCCATTCCCACTTAGATGGCCCATGAGAGAGTGGAACCCCATTTGGGCCTTAAGTGCCTTAATGACCTATTTGAAACCAAATGACCCAATATGAAGTAGCACTCTTAAGTGGACCTAAAACATGAAACCTATTAATGGACTCTTCCTAGAAAAGTGGCCCATTGGCTTAATTAAGCCTTACAAGGATGGCCCAAATGAAAGAAATCAAAAATTACATACACTTCAAGCCAATACAACCCATACTACACACCTATACAAGCCAATACACACAATACAACCCATAAGCTCTTGATGTCCTCATCAATTCTCCCCGGGTGGGAGGAACTCGACCCCGTCGAGTAGGGGTATGGCTGCTCCGGTACTCCGGCGGATCCGTCACCGTGCCAAGTAACGCGGGTACGCTCCACTCCAAGTGATCGTCACCTGCTCATTCCATATATACTCGATATGCGCAAGCTGCCATGGGCTAGAGGTGGACACTCCGGGTGGGGCACTCTCAAAGGGAAGGAAGCAGCTCGAAGACTCACTAGGAATCACCGCTGAGTCCCTATAAGTGACTGATCCGGGTATAGAAGTAGATCCGATCCCATACTCATCAGTGAGTCGACTCGCTTCACACTCACAAGAGAACGACAACGAGCTTGCACAAGACACATGCAGACTCACTTATGCACTAACACACGTATGCAAACCACACAAACAATCGACTCAAAACACACCACTCAAAACAAACCACACAAGGAAAACACACTGACTTATGCATGACTCTAGACGAAGGTGGTAGCATCAAGCCCACTAGGTGGCTGCATCCTGGGCGGCAGGAGAGCCATCCTGCTCTTCCCCTCCCAAGGCATAGTACTCCTCGGCTAGTACCTCATCGGCCTCGTAATCAACACACTCAGGCTCGGGAGGTACGGATCCTCCAACACCTAAGGCTAGGGTGGTGCGAGCGAGACACTCGCTGGCAATGTGGCCAAACCCATGACAGTGGAAACACTGCACTCTCGACCGACTACTCTCTCCTATAAAAGGGGCCTTACCCTTATCATCCCGTCGGGTAGGGGGTGTAGGCAGTAATGGGGGAGATGTAGGTGCTTTGGACAATAGTGGAGGGGGTGCCGGTGCCAGAGGACGGGCTATAGGAGCCGGGGAACGGGCAATGGGTGCCGGTGGTTGGGGTGGAAATAGATCCTGGGGTGGAGGAGGACGAGGCCGTGGAGCGAAGTGCTCCTGACGGGTGGACTCCTGAGGTCGAGCCATGGGAGGCCGCTGATGCGGGCCTATGGAGTGACGGGGCTCGGCACTACGGAGAGGGGTGGGGCCCAACCGATGGCTAGACTCGAACTCTCCCTCAAATTGCTCCATCTCGAGAGCAACCTGGTATGCCTCTTCCAACGTCTTGGCATTGCGGCGAAAAAGCTCATACTGGTAGTGTGGCCGCAAACCACGTCGAAAGCGGGACACGGGCATGGTACTCTCCTCCGTGACACCACATCGTAGAAAGTACTCATCAAACTCCGCGATGTATTCGGAGACGGACCGGTCTCCCTGGCTAAGACTTTTCCATCTATCGATGAGTCGCTGGCGGTATGTGGGAGGAAGGTACTTTTGCCGAAGTTTATTCTTCATCTCGGACCATGTGTCGATCGGGGGTTCTAGTCGTTGAAGTAGCAGGCTCTCCACATTCTTCCAATAGGTTTGTGCCTACCCCATGAGTTTCATGGTGGCGAATCGGACCCTTCGACGCTCCGACATATCATACCACTCAAAGTAACGGTCCATGCCGAACTCCCAATCTAGGTAGACTTTCGGATCCAAAGACCCGTAAAAAGCGGGAGGGTCCGCTCGCACGGTCTTAAGGACCCTATCATCATCCTCATCTCGTTGTGGATGAAAACCACGACGGTGTTGACCATATCCCTCACAGGCATTGTCGGAACCATAGTCCTCAAGACCAAGGTCACGGTGCGGTAGTTGGGGAACCCGAGGAAGGGCGGGTGGAGGAACCAATGGTGGCTGATTTTGGGCCGCGGGAGCGGCCTGGACTTGGGCCATGGGAGGGGGTTGGACTTGGGCCACCGCGGGAGGAGGTGCGGGTGGACCTTGGGTTGCCCCAGGAGGGTCCCCGTGTGACATCCTATCTAACCACCCAACGAGGTCTTGGACCGACCTATCGGAGGTCTCCAAGCATCCCTCCATGGCCCTAAGGCGACCATCCATATTATCGGAGAAAGTCTGAAAGTTAGCATCGGATTGGTCCAACCTAGTCATAATGGCCATCATCGCCTCTTGTAGGGAGTGGAAGTCTCCCGAGGTATCCCGTGGGTTGGCCATAGGTGGGGGTGGGGGTGAGTACTGAGTACCCCGACGAGTGGGCATGCAAACACACCGACTAGAAGACACAGACTAAAGCAAAACACACTAATGCAAAATGATGCGCCTAGACTTAACCAAAACTCGGTACGCGGCGGAGGTAATCGACCCGAAGGTCACTCGCGCAAGTGTGCGACCTTCCCGATAGGCGTAGCCTAACGTTCGGATAACACCTTTTGAGATACCGAGTAAAGGGATGCAATGCAAAAGACACTTTTTTTTTGTTTGTTTTAAAACAATGATGACCCTAAACACGACTTAGACGTAAATGACTAATGAATGACACTTTTTTTTTGGACACCCTAGACTCAACTCGCTCTGATACCAAATTGATGCGGGACGGGACCACGGACACGACAAGCTCGCGATCGTCCCTTAACGAGGGAAGCGTCGGACGTGCACGGTTGAGAAACCGGTAAGAGCTAGGGTGGTCGGCTCGCACTTTCGTGCCCGGATCGGGTCACGGGACGGTCTCGCTCACTCTCTCGCAGTAGCGGTGATATGAAATTATAGCAAGCTAGGTCCTAAAACATGCTCTCTAGCAGTGGCATAAACAAGCATATATGAAATAAGCGAAATGCCAAGTGTAGGAGCGAAGACGATACCTCCACGTGCTCAGCGTGGGGACGGCGGGCCCGGCCGAACTCGTGCTCCCGGGACAGTTAATACATGAATATTACAGCAATGGAAATATGTCCACTCCACGCAGGGAGGTAAAGGGCGACACAACGGGGCCCGGGAGGACCGAATAAGGGTTGACGGGCGGCTTTCTGCGTAGCTTCGGCAGCACCCGAACTAGTGACGGTGGGGGTCCACGTGCTGTCCGGAGGGGCCGTGTGGGACCCGGTGTCACCACTGTGGCGGGGACACTGGTGGAGGAGATCCCCGGGCTGGCGGCACGCTGGAACGTCGCCCGGAGGTCGGGCGGCTCCGATCGGCACCCGTCGGGTTTGCTGTCCACGGGCTGGTTGCTGCTGTTTTACAGCGCGCGCTCCGGCAAGAATGGGCGCTGCGATCAGCCCCGATGTCGGATCGACACGAGACTGGCGCCGTTGGAAAGCTACCTTGAAGTTATTCAACCTAGGCCCAAAGATCTGGCCTGGATCTGCTCGAATCTTGACTTATGGAATTTTCAATCTTCTGTTGTACAGTAACCGAAGACTCAGGCATGTAGAGGACTTGACTGTTGATTGCCTTTGACCGTGATGTGGATGTCCGAATTCGAAGATGTGTTCTTCATAAAAGTTGTTAGAAATTGAGATGGAAAGATGGAAAAATTGGTTTGGATATGTTTGGATGTGTCTATGATTTTCTGTGATTTGTTCAGTGGACAAAGGTCGGATTTGGGATCTGGCTGAAAGTACTGTAGCTCTAGTAGAACATGAATTTTGAAAAATAGGTAGAAGGATGATAAAAATTTAAGAAAACTTGTGGTGGTAGGGGACGATGGACAGAACACACAGTTAAATTGGGAGGTCTAAAGAAAATAAAAAGGGTGATCGAAGGTGGAGAGCTCAGGGCTACTGTCACTGTAGATAGTGACAGAACAGATCTGAAATTGAGAGTTGAACGAAGAGGAAACAATATGAAACGGTGGCTTTTGAACCTGGATTCTTTTGTGGAGAAGGGGCTAGAAGATAGGAACCAACCCTCAAAATTTCAAATCGATCAGAACTCATGGCTGGCTTCAGGAATTCTCGAACCACACCTCTATCTAGCAGGACAGAAACTTGATGACGATTCTGTTGACACCCGTTTTAGCCCGCAAGTTGAGTCATCTCTCTTATTCATTATTTTTGATGTCCCGAATTAGCCATTGTTTTGGAGCTTCCTTGGATGGATTTCAAGCCCATTTTTACCATTCCATATCCTTTGAGTCTTGGAGATCATGATTTCTTAGAGCCCCGGAGCTTATCTTTTCAAATTCCGGCTTCCAAATCGACTTACGGCCCATTTAGGCCGGCTTCCCCCAAGTAATCGGCTCTCTCTCACTGCGCAGTCTTGAAAGTGGTTCTTTTTCACCCTCTTCCAATCCTCTATTCAAAAAGTTGTCTTCATCAAAGTTGTTCCTCTTTCAAAGATCTACAATTTCTTCTTCTACACCGTTGGCCGGTTCTGCCCCGATTGTGAGTTATTCACATTTTCCAGCAGGCCGTGCTGTTCATCAACATTCCAGAATTTTCCTCTCTCTTCCAGCCCCATTTTCACCATCTTTCAATCGTTTTCTCGAATTTCTTTCTTCATGAAAGTTGTTCCTCTCTCAATTATCTACAACTTTTATGTTTACCACTTTTTCTAATTCTCCACCGTTTGAGAGATATGCTTCAATTTCTGAAGTCGCGCGCAGTCTGCCCGGAATCTGCCTTCATCAAAGTGACGGCCCTACATAGGTGCGTTACTTCGGTGTGACGGTCCTACGATAGACCGTCACACCGAAACTTGCCCGAAACACCCTGTTCAACACCCACAAAGTGACGGCCCTACATAGGTGCGTTACTTAAGTGTGACGGCCCTACGATAGACCGTCACACCGAAACTTGCCCGAAACACTCTGTTCAACCCCCAGAATGTGGCGGTCCTACCCTAGACCGTTACATGCACCAGAAAGTCCAATTCGTGCTGGACTCTGCTCCGTTTATGTGCGTTGTGGCCCTCTTGAAGAGTCCATAACTTCTTGACTTCTTATCCAAATTGATCCCCGTTTTTTCCTACTTCTAGCCCTTGGTATTATCTTGAATTCGGTTCATAAGAATCAAATTTTTATTGGCAATATCTCTTGGGATCTGGGTCGAAAGATCATGATTTATGTTTCCTAGTTCAACTCAAACTCTGTAGATAAGGCTCTGGGGCTACCTTCCAAGAGACATATCTTCTAGAATCCTCCTCTGAATTGATCCCCGTTTGTTCCTATCTCTTGTCCTTAGTATTATCTCGAGTTTGATCTAGAGAACTCGATTTATCTTGGACTCTATCTCTGAGAATCGTGATAAGGAGATGAGATTTTCTTGCAAAACTCTATAAAAACTGCCCAGTTCGCAGTCGCGACGGGGGGGCTCTTTCCGGACGTGGGGCGAAGCCATGCTGCACCATCGACTCACAACTTCGACCCCATCTTGAAGAGGGAAGTATTAACTTTCTATTCTATCCTTCTGGGCTTGATTCCATGGTCTACACTCTTAGTTCTAATCTCCTCAAAATCACAAATCATCACAGTTTCCTGCACTTTCTGCTACACATGCATTTTTCTCCATTTTGCATCATCGTTTTCTCTCTATTCTCTCAATCAAATCTCATGATTTCAAATCTCATGCATGCACAACACACCCACCTATTATTTCCACCCTTCCATAGGGGTTAAAAACCTCCCTCCGGTGAGTTTGCCCTCAATTTCTAACCCTATTTTATCACTGCGGGATTGATACTACACTTCATGTTCTAATGGGTTTTTACCTTTGTGTTTCATCTTTGTTTCGCAGGAGAGCATGAATACAACGTGAGGCCCTCTTCCTCTAGCCGGCTGGAAGGAGAGGAGGTTTGAATCCAAAAGTTCCCCGCACCCCGTTTCAAGCGCGATCAAGTTTTCTTTCCAAGGTGTACGACGCCGTTGCACTCCTTTCTTCATCCTTGCGGCGTTGTTAATCCTTGGTGGCGATCACGGTTAGTATTTCCATCCTTTCATCCCCTTGTCTTTCATTCACATGTTTATGCATGTATGTATTTAAAGGGGGCGGGATAGGAAGCTAATCTAATTAAAAAAGGAATCAACAGTTTTTTGGCAATCACGGTGGGACAACAATGCCCATCACGCTTGTTTTCATGCTCTTTTATAGGTTGGGTGGGTGCATGTTCATGTTTAGGTGATATTTCTTCCATTATCCAACTATTTTTGGTGTTTTAAGGGCTTTGGTTGTGTGACGGTCCTGCAGTAGACCGTCACATGCATGTAACGGTCCTTTGGTAGACCGTTACACGGCTTCTGGCAGTCTTGCGTGCATGCTCACATGGCCGTGTTCATCGAGGCATAACTTTTGATCCCGGAGTCCGATTGAGCTGATTCTTGTTGCGTTGGATAGCCCTTTGTATTGTCTTTCCATCCATATATCATTTGCATCATTTGGTTAACATTTGCATATTATAATCTTGTCCAACTTTTTGAGTTTTGTGCATAAGTTCTGCAGGCAGGCTAAGGGACAGGTTCACAGGTACATCTTTAATGAGTGATTTGACTACCTTCCCGATGTCTGATTACACTGATTTTTGATCCATTGGATAGTCCTTTGTATTGTCTTTCCATCCATAGCTTATTTGCATCATTTGGGTCTCATTTGCTTAGTTAAAAATTATCATCATTTTAGCATTTTGTCCATAAAATCTGCATGTGGTCTGCGCATAGGGTCACGGGGGCATCTTTGCTCAGTGATTTGATTGACCTCCCGGGGTCAGATTGATCTGTTCTTGGGCCCGTTGTGCATATCTTTGTATTGTCTTTCCATCCATATACTATTTGTTTTAGTTGGATCATGTTTGCATAGTTTAATCTAGTCTTGATTTTCTAGTTTTAAGCTAGAATTTGCATGCACTCCGGTGCACATAGGGCCATACGTTGCATATCATAGTTGCATTTCCTACCTTGGTGCGTGGACCTCTCGTCTCCATATTCCTTGGAGCCGACCAGGAAAGCACATCAAGGACCTCCATAAGTCCCCGTGAGCCGTGGATTCCCACACGGACACCGGGCCGGTTGTACCTTTCCACCCCTTAGGCTTGCATTTGCATAAGTGTGAGGGAGTTAACCTTAGTCAACCCAAAGTTTGGATCTTATTCCCATAGGATTCCTATCTCGAGGGAATTATTATTAATTCAAATCATTAAAAGGTCCATTGAAATCTCTAAAATATTTCCCATCATATCAACTTGTTTGACTTGGGTGAAAACTCTTACATTGCATTGATTGTGTTATTTGGGCTTGTCCAAGCCCATTAGTGGTGTTTTGTGTTGCACCCACGTCTTTCATCATTATTAGGCCGACTTAGGTTACCCCATTTTGTATGTCCATTGTCTAGTCCATTGTCCTGTGATCCGTTGTCCATTCGTCTTTGCATTAGTGGGTCAGTCCCCTCTTGTCCTTGGGCCATTAAGCCAGTGCTTCCCCACTTGTATTCTCCTTGATCTCCTTGTATTAAGTCTCCATTTGCCCTCATGGAGCATCATTCTAACCCCTTGTATCATTCTTTTTCCCAATCTGCTTCCTATTCCCGCGTGGAATCCTCTTCCCGCGTGGGTCCATCTTCTCGTGGTCCCTCTGACCCATCTGAGGAACAGGCTAATCTCATGGCCCGTATTTCAAGCCTTGTTCGCCAAATGGACCCGGCCCAGGCCCAACGTCTTATTGCATCTCATCTTCATAGGCCTTCTTCTCATAATCGGCCATCTCCTATTCATGGGCCTCCTCCTTCTCCTTCATATGTTGTTGGCCCAATTGCTAATGGGCATTATTCTCTTAATGGGCCTCATCCTTCTGCCCATGTTGCTGCCAGCCCATTCAACCCATATGCTCATGCCTCTTCCAGGCCCACATATCCTTCCATTCCCGGAATGGTCCCTTCTTCTTCTCAGCCTGGATCCTCTTATTCGGCCCAATACCATGCTCCTGGTCCTAATTCACACCCTCTTGCTCAAGTTGGCCCATATTCTTCTCGATCTCTCCCTACCCAAGAGATGATTGCTCAAACCCAACGCCAGCTTGATGAGCTTCAACGTCGGATCGATCCCAAATCCTTCTTAAGTAATCCATTCGCTTTCCAAGGTCTTCGGCTCCCACCTCCATCACAAATTCCCACATATCACCGTTATAGTGGAGTCGGTGACCCGTATGTTCACTTGAAGGAGTTCGTTTATGAGTCGGCCCAATTTCGACATGACCAACACTTGATAGCTTATCTGTTTGGTCTGTCATTGGAAGGCCCGGCTCGGGATTGGTTCTTCTCTCTTCCGCAAGAGCAAGTTGTGAGTTTTTAAGCCGTTCAAGAAAAGTTTATTCAGCAGTACCAAGACCAGGTTGGGCCCAAGAACTCTATTGTGGATCTGGCCCATGAGATGATGAAGCCCGAAGAGGAGTTTTCTACCTTTGCTGATCGTTGGCGTCGCTTGGCCGCGCAAGTCCCGGGGCACATACCGGAGGGAGAGCAAATCAAGATGCTGATATCAAATGCAACGCCCGAGTACCGCTTCATCTTAGCCCTCAACGACAACACCTCCTGGCAGCAACTTTACAGCCGAGCCCGCTTCATTCGCCAACAAATCCAAGATTCCCTTGACCTCGAGTCTCCACCATCCACCTCCACATATCAACCTTCACCCTCCACATGTCAACCCTACGCTCCCATGAGTCAGCCTTCTGCCACATATCCCTCCTCGAGTCTCCACCAACCTCCCGCCTCTACGTACCCATACGCCTCCGCATATCAACCTTCCATGAGTCAGCCTCCCGCATCCACATACCTGTCTCCATCTCCACTTCCGGTCAAGGGAACACCACATCCCGAGCAAGTAGATGCCGTCTACATACCCCCTCATCCTATTCCACACATGCCATCACCAAAGCCCTCCACCACTAGCCACGCACTCCTGCCTACGCAACCCCCACTTCCGACTCCACAACCTTCTCCACCATTACATATCCCTCGGCATCCACCTTGCCCGAAGCAGGCTCCTCATCTTACGTTGCCAGAGTGTTTCACCGATATATTTCGGGCTTTGATGGCCACTCACGCGTTGCCGTTCTCTCCGGTTGTGCCTTACCGACCCGCGGTCGGGGATATGCTTCAGTTCTGTGATTTCCACCGTCAGCAGGGGCATTTGGTTGAGGATTGCCCCGAGTTCCGGGATTATGTTTATGATCTGGAAGCTAAGAAAAGGATTGATTGGTCCGCCATGCATAAAGTTATTTTACATCTCCACAGCCAACAGCAGCAGCAAGAAGTGCCACCCGGCCAGCCGTCTCTGTTACTTCAAGGTCAAGGGCACCCCTATTATTCCTCGTCTAGTGATGCACTTGCTCCATCACCTACTCCGTTACCTCCACCATCTCTTACCCCGGCTCCATCGCCGCCAAAAACCCAAGCCTCTACTCAGGCTAGTGCCTCCCCTTCTTCTCCCGCCACCACTACCACTACTCCTATTCCTAACACCGCTCGACGCGTTATGTCGACACGTCGACGGTGGACACCACAACCTCCCTCTTCACCCTCTCCACTTCCATGTCCACTACCCCCATCACCTTCATCACTATCCTCACCATCTCCATTGCCATCACCATCATCTCCATCTCAACCACTAGTGCTTCCATCACCACCTCTATCTCCACCATCTCCGCCATCACCTTTGCCCGAGCCTGAGCAAGCCACACCTTTTCCTTTACCTCTACTCTCAGCCATGCCTTCACCTTCGCCTTTGTCGCCACCCGAGCCTATCATCGCCACATCGCCTGCGCCTTCACTTTCCATTACCACTCCCGTTGGAGCCTCCATGCCTTCCAAACCTTCACATGTTCCACCGAAATATATTCCCTTTACTTCTCCAACCACTACCACCCCACGGAGCGGGTGTGTGCTTCCTTTGGTGCCCCTCGGGTCTAATTCCCAGGGAGACAATAAGCCAAGTCAGGATGATTCAGTGCCGGCAATGCATCTCAAGATTCAAGATTTTATCTGTCGGATGCCGGTTCGTGTCCTCGTCCCCGGTTATTTTGGGCATGATGCGCCTCTACTTTCAAAGATGACAGTTGCTAAGAAGAGTTCCCTTGAGTTGATGCCAGTTTCTTCCCGAGCGAGGTCAGTGGCAATCTCTTTGCTCGCCGAAGAGTTCACCGTTGATGCTATTATTTCTCCTAGCTCTATTGCTGTTCAGATGACAGGCCAAGAAGGGTTCTCTACTCGCGTTGTGCTTACACATATGGCCACCAAGCAGACTATGGGTTCTATGTTCAAGGGGCAATTGGCCGTATCATCTACACTTTCCAAGGATATTCTGCACCTGTTATGTAATCTTCCTCGGTTTATTAGCAAACCGGCCATGTCAACGCTGTGTATTACTCTCCCTCAGCTTCACCCGTCTCTTCTATCAAGGGAGTTGTGCTTCAAGACTGAGTTCCGAGTGGAGTTACCGAATCTCATGATTCTAGTGCCGAGAGACAAAACCCCGTGGGTTTGTGATATTCATCACTCTGAAGGGTTACTCGCCCAAGAGTGTTCGCATACTGCTAGCACCGGGTGTCTAGGGGCAACCGCGCCGATGAAGTTGCATGTTCACAGTCGGGCCAGGTCATCTGCTAGGTGGGCCCGTTATTTAAGAAGGTATTACATATTAAGAAGCCCGAAGGTCCAAGCCCGCACCAGGTGGGTCCATTTTCAAGAAATTTCTGCCAAGAAGAGGCGGCGACGTAAACTCAATGGCTATCGGTTGTGTATTCAGGGGTCCACCTCTTCCTCCTTTTCTTTTCATTCATCCTTCCTTCTACTCAGTTCCCACCCTTGGGTGGTATATCTTTCTCCATCTGATCCTATCTCCATCATTTTCTCCTCCTTCCATAGGTCCATGCGTCCCCATTCCTCTCTTTTTTCCCCGGATCCTCCAGATTTTCCCTCCTCTCACGATTCTAGGCCCTGGCCTATGTCATCATTCCATCCTAATCTCGGGACATCACCTGATTATTCTTCCACGAGACTTCCAGGTGTTGCCTCTGATTCTTCCCCTCCGGTATCTCCGGGTTCTTCTTATTCCCCGACCTTGACGGGTGTCTCCCATTCTCCTTCTCTGGCACTGTCGGATGATTCTCGTCCCTCTTCTCCGACCACGTCGGATGATTCTTCTTATCATCTTTCTACTCTTTCCTCTTCACCCTTTCGGGGTCTTCGCCCTTTCTCTTGCTGTTTTCGAGGCTTTAGCCCGCCTTGATCTCGGTTAATCTGGTTTCTTCTGTAATTGGTTCCTTGTTATCAAGGTCTCTACGCCTTAATAAGGGAGTTCTAGCCCTCATCTCTCTTCCTTTTTATCCTTCTTCATCCAGTGTCGTGTCTGCCGCTCCTCCGTGTAGAGGAATCTTTGATCCTTTGCTATCCTCTCCCTTTCGTCCTATCAAGCAAGGAATATGAAGCTCATGTTGCGCGAAGCTCGATGATCAAGATCGCGTCAGGACGCTACTTCCACTCTATGGATTTGCAAGGTATCATCATTTTGTGCAAGAATATATTATCATTGCTATTACTCTTATTACTCCTGTACATGCTTGTAACGTTGGTTCCTCGACATGGCTAAGTGGCTTTTAGAAATTTGCTTAGTTCATTTAAAATGAGTTCGCTTCTGCAGCATCCTTATTCTGGTGATAGCTCCGTGCTAGGAGTCCAGTTCATTCCCCGATCGTTGAGGGTGACCTTTGAGCATGGGTTTTTTACACACTACATGGTAAGCCATAGCAAATCTCTCTAGTGCAACACTGTTGCTGCTTTGGCCATACTTTGGGTATGCACGAAGGCGTTTTCTCTTCTCTACTTGGCCAAGTGTAGGGGCAAGAGATGGATGGATGAGATGACCGACCTAGGTACTCCCTAATACGAGAGAGGTCTCAAATAGGGGGCAGTCTTGACCCTCGAAAGTGAGCTTTCATGCAATATCTAGCCAATAAGGGCTACCAAAAATAAGAATGAATATGCAAAATTATGAATCAAAGGCATGGCAAGAGTGGCAGTACAGTTCCCCGCGGAACGTCATGAGCCCGGTCGCATGCATGCCTGATAAATATGGGTCTCAAAATCAAAGACACAAAGCCCCAGTGCAACAGACCTACTCTTTGAGGGGTGGTGCCCTGGAAGGAATTCAAATCCTGATGTCTCCCATCCTGCATAAAGCTTGTCTCCAATTTTCTTCTATCTCCCTCTTAGGCTGGGTTGTATCCCGGGTATGGCCTTAGTAGGGGCACCGTTCTTTAGAGGCGGTTGGTTATGGTAAGCCACCCTCACATGCACGCCTTGCTCAAGGGAAGCCTTTAATGAGAGGGGAGGGACGGCGATCCCTGGCCAGTAGTTCGAGCTTGTCTTTGGGTGCTGCAGATTGATATTTCAAATTTTCAAAAAAAATGAAATATGTCAAAATTCCAAAAAAAATCAATCAAATATGTCAAAATTCCAAAAAAATCAAATATGTCAAAAAATTCCAAAAATTTGAATATGGCAAAAAAAAATCAGAAATAAAAAATTCAAAAATACTTCTCTTTTGTTCCTTTTATTTTTATCTTGAGGACATATACGTAATCTGTTTGCTAAGTGTGCAGGCTGCAGGTTGCAGGTTCAAGCTTTCCTTGCTCTATCATTCGCTCTGTCTCATGCTCATATTCTTCGATATATTCTCATCTCTTCAATCCTATCTCTGGATCTATTCTGAAGCTCATGGCTTTCTCAGCTTTTGCTTATCTGCTTAATCATGTCTCCATGAGAGGGCATTGTCCCACAATTTTGAACCTGGCGATTTCGCTTCATCTGATCTTGGGCTTTGATTGAAGAGTGTGTCCTTGTCATATATTTCTATGGTCCTCCATGTCTTTTGTCCCGCCGTGTCATTCGTCACACGTATCCCTATCCCGCCGTGTCATTCATCACACGTGTCTTTGTCCTCCGTGGTATTGTCATCCCACGTGTCTTTGTCCCACCATGTCCTTATACCACCATGTGTGTTGTCCCGCTGTGTGCGTGTTGTCTTGCCCACCGTGCCTTTAGTCGCATGTATGCTTGCCATTTGTTTGTTTCTTATGTTTCATCCATCTTCGTTATGTTATGTTGTGACATATTTTGTTCATATTTCTCTTATCATGTCATGCTCGTTCATATTCGTTCATGTTCACATCATGGTCATTCATATTGTTGTCTTATTTGAAAATCCATAAAAAATCAAAAATCAAAAATGCAAAAGAATGCCGCTTCGCTTGGCAGGTAAGTCAGGTATGGCTCTCTATCCTTGCTCATTGTTGCATTACTATATGGTATCTATATTATTATAACCTCTCAAGGACCGGCTAGTTGCCCGTGTGTTCTAGGATCTGATGTTCCCCTTTAACAAAAACGATGATGATCTAGGAACATACGGTTAATCGTTGGATAGGCCGCTTGGTTAAGTCGGGTGGGGGACGATGGACTTTGTCTCGCACGCCGTGGTTGCAGAAGATTCTTGACCCCGTCTTGGCTCAGTCTAGCAATATTATCCTTGAGTGCTTTCTATTTTATCTTTCTTTGCATTCGTTTTGATGATTTCTTTATTTTAGCCCAGCATGCATCATGTCATTTTTGAGCACTCATGCCTCGTGATCCATTCAACAATTTCTCCTCAGTAATGGTTAATTGCACTTCAATTCACTTGGATAAGAGATTCCTCATTCCACTCTGAATTTGAATGATTTTTCTGATCTTGCCGCTCGGTCTGGTTGGCCAGCGTGATTCCTATCTGGATTTTATCTCAGTCTTATCTCTCCTTTCCAGCTCTTATGCTGTGTTTCTTCCGACTCACTCATTGTCCGTGGATTGTGTCCCCAATGAGGCTGGTCGTGTTTCCTTTCTTAGTTTAGTTCTCCAGACATGTCTCATCCTTGTCATCATTCCTTGTGGTTAGGTCGGCATTTTCGGGAGAATTCCTGTAGCTTGTTGGTTGTGACGGGTGTCTTTTTGCCTTGATGCACGCTTGTCAGTTCTCTCTGCTTCATCTCCGCTTCATCTTCATTTCACGTCGCTGTCGCTTTCGCTCCACCTCCTTTCCATTTCGCCTCCACGTCGCTTTCGCTCGTTCCCTTGCAAAGCGGACATCAAGGAGGGGCATCTGTTGACACCCGTTTTAGCCCGCAAGTTGAGTCATCTCTCTTATTCATTATTTTTGATGTCCCGAATTAGCCATTGTTTTAGAGCTTCCTTGGATGGATTTCAAGCCCATTTTTACCATTCCATATCCTTTGAGTCTTGGAGATCATGATTTCTTAGAGCCCCGGAGCTTATCTTTTCAAATTCCGGCTTCCAAATCGACTTACGGCCCATTTAGGCCGGCTTCCCCCAAGTAATCGGCTCTCTCTCACTGCGCAGTCTTGAAAGTGGTTCTTTTTCACCCTCTTCCAATCCTCTATTCAAAAAGTTGTCTTCATCAAAGTTGTTCCTCTTTCAAAGATCTACAATTTCTTCTTCTACATCGTTGGCCGGTTCTGCCCCGATTGTGAGTTATTCACGTTTTTCCAGCAGGCCGTGCTGTTCATCAACATTCCAGAATTTTCCTCTCTCTTCCAGCCCCATTTTCACCATCTTTCAATCGTTTTCTCAAATTTCTTTCTTCATGAAAGTTGTTCCTCTCTCAGTTATCTATAACTTTTATGTTTACCACTTTTTCTAATTCTCCACCGTTTGAGAGATATGCTTCAATTTCTAAAGTCGCGCGCAGTCTGCCCGGAATCTACCTTCATCAAAGTGACGGCCCTACATAGGTGCGTTACTTCGGTGTGACGGTCCTACGATAGACCGTCACAGTGAAACTTGCCCGAAACACCCTGTTCAACACCCACAAAGTGACGGCCCTACATAGGTGCGTTACTTAAGTGTGACGGCCCTACGATAGACCGTCACACCGAAACTTGCCCGAAACACTCTGTTCAACCCCCAGAATGTGGCGGTCCTACCCTAGACCGTTACATGCACCAGAGAGTCCAATTCGTGCTGGACTCTGCTCCGTTTATGTGCGCTGTGGCCCTCTTGAAGAGTCCATAACTTCTTGACTTCTTATCCAAATTGATCCCCGTTTTTTCCTACTTCTAGCCCTTGGTATTATCTTGAATTCGGTTAATAGGAATCAAATTTTTATTGGCAATATCTCTTGGGATCTGGGTCGAAAGATCATGATTTATGTTTCCTAGTTCAACTCAAACTCTATAGATAAGGCTCTGGGGCTACCTTCCAAGAGACATATCTTCTAGAATCCTCCTCTGAATTGATCCCCGTTTGTTCCTATCTCTTGTCCTTAGTATTATCTCGAGTTTGATCTAGAGAACTCGATTTATCTTGGACTCTATCTCTGGGAATCGTGATAAGGAGATGAGGTTTTCTTGCAAAACTCTATAAAAACTGCCCAGTTCGCAGTCGCGACGGGGGGGCTCTTTCCGGACGTCGGGCGAAGCCATGCTGCACCATCGACTCACAACTTCGACCCCATCTTGAAGAGGGAAGTATTAACTTTCTATTCTATCCTTCTGGGCTTGATTCCATGGTCTACACTCTTAGTTCTAATCTCCTCAAAATCACAAATCATCACAGTTTCCTGCACTTTCTGCTACACATGCATTTTTCTCCGTTTTGCATCATCGTTCTCTCTCTATTCTCTCAATCAAATCTCATGATTTCAAATCTCATGCATGCACAACACACCCACCTATTATTTCCACCCTTCCATAGGGGTTAAAAACCTCCCCCCGGTGAGTTTGCCCTCAATTTCTAACCCTATTTTATCACTGCGGGATTGATACTACACTTCATGTTCTAATGGGTTTTTACCTTTGTGTTTCATCTTTGTTTCGCAGGAGAGCATGAATACAACGTGAGGCCCTCTTCCTCTAGCCGGCTGGAAGGAGAGGAGGTTTGAACCCACAAGTTCCCCGCACCCCGTTTCAAGCGCGATCAAGTTTTCTTTCCAAGGTATACGACGCCGTTGCACTCCTTTCTTCATCCTTGCGGCGTTGTTAATCCTTGGTGGCGATCACGGTTAGTATTTCCATCCTTTCATCCCCTTGTCTTTCATTCACATGTTTATGCATGTATGTATTTAAAGGGGGCAGGATAGGAAGCTAATCTAATTAAAAAAGGAATCAACAGATTCCACGGCGGCTCGAAGGCGGCACGAACGGCGGCGGCGGCGGCACAAACGATCACCGGAGGTTGAGAGGGGAGGAAGGAGATAGAATCCACTCTAGATCTGGGGTTGGGGAAGGAAGAACACCAAGGGAGGAGAGAGGGGCGCACCAAGCTTCAACAATACTCACAAATTTTTTGATTTTTTTCCTTCAATTTCTCATGAAAATAAAACATTATATATGACTCCAATCAAATCTAATATGGACCCTTGGATCAAGGGCTGGGGATTGAATAGCTGAGATGAGGTGTGAATAACACACCAAATATAATTTTTTAATCTACCTTGACCATCTCCATTCAACCTTAGACTAATTACATTCAAACTCCACCTAATACACACCAACCAAGCCACCAAGCCTAATAAGGCCAAAGAAGCTTGCGCCCCCCTTCATGGGCCAAGGCCATTCATGGGCCAAGAGCCACCTAATAGCTCATGCTAGGCATGGGCCATTCCCACTTAGATGGCCCATGAGAGAGTGGAACCCCATTTGGGCCTTAAGTGCCTTAATGACCCATTTGAAACTAAATGACCCAATATGAAGTAGCACTCTTAAGTGGACCTAAAACATGAAACCTATTAATGGACTCTTCCTAGAAAAGTGGCCCATTGGCTTAATTAAGCCTTACAAGGATGGCCCAAATGAAAGAAATCAAAAATTACAAACACTTCAAGCCAATACAACCCATACTACACACCTATACAAGCCAATACACACAATACAACCTATAAGCTCTTGATGTCCTCATCATAACTTATCTCTTGAAATTGAGATTATAATAATTCATGAATCAAGGTATTTTGAAATGGCTATTAGGAAATCAATTAAAAGCCCTTATACCCCGGTAGAATAGACTAATAGCACACTAACAATCTATATGGCATTACGGCCATTTAGCCTTTATTGCTGTCCCTTAGTACGATTCCACCCGGACACTCTATTCGGCGAGTTAGAATCCGCCATTTTGAGACCCGTATGACCCGGCTACAACCTGGAAATTCGTGACCAAATCGCTGAGTTATAAGTCACGGATCGACTTGGGCTAATCAGCACATGAGCAGCCCATAGTTGACCGCTTGTCTCCATGAACGGTCTAGTGTGATCCGTATGAGTATCGTAATTGTGTCTTAAGGTCACGTACTGCTTACTTACCTGAACGGCACACTGTCAACCGTTCATTCTTGACCTCGTGGACTGAGATTTGGTCCAGTTCTTGTAATGCGGCCAGTAGTAGCCGTATGTCCTGTCAAATGTCCCAAAAGTGACCGTATACCGAGTTTTTAAGTTAATGAATCCTAGGACATGTTAGTCCTTAAATCTCGTACTTTTGACAGAAAATTCTCTAATTAATTGGCCATTAAACTTGATTAAATGTCTAGACAAAACTTGGGATCTTGGATCCAACAAATCAATGCCAACACATCATAAGGGCCCGGTCTGGTCCTGGGGAGAGCGCCCAAAAAATACTTGTGCCCATGGGAGTTTGTAATGACATGGTGAGGCATTGCACCGAGCGCATGACCAGCATGACGTCTGCGACAGAAAATCTCTTGTTATACTTGTTACATTATCGTGCTTGACTTGATGTTTAAAATACTTGCTTGTTGGCCAATTCTATATTTCAATTTCCTATTGAACATTCTTGTACTTGATATCCTTGTTAACTCTTGTCATCATATATTTCTTGACCTTGCAAGATCTTATATTACGCTATTTTATCGTCTCGTCAGATATTTCTTTTCTTGTCACTGCATATGAAAATGTAACTAATCGGTTAATCATGTAAACTTGCATGTTACTATCTACTGAGCGTTAGCTCATATAGTTGTTTTCCCCCTTTCCAGGCTTTTCAGGTGACGATGCGCATACTGAAAGGGAGGGACAGGAGTGATACCTTTGAGTGTACCTATTAGTGGATGCCGAGTTGGCATAGTTGTTTACATTAGTTACTCCTTAGTGTTGTGTTAGCACTTTATTTACCTTTTTGGGGTGAGTTATTGTATTAGAATCAGTTTGGAAGTTATGTTTGATCGTGTTTAGGCATTGATGGTTATTGTAATAAAACTTAGAGTCTTCCTTGATCAATAGAAGTACTTCTTTCCATAGCACCTGTACGATTGTTTAGTTTAGCATATTAATATTATCTCTAGCTTGTTTCTAACTGTACGTCCCGATATTCCGCATTGGGGCGTGACAGATGCATCTCAAGGTCGGTGCACATTGGGTCGGTGCACATCTGTCTTTAGCGTAGACGTCGGTGCATATCTTGAGCAGGGTCGGTACACATTTAGACAAGGTCAGTGCATGTTCCATAACAAGGTCGGTGCACATTCCATGCTTTGAACATTCAAGGTCGATGCAACTTTCTTGTATGAAGAGCAGGGTCGGTGCAACTTTCATTTTTCCTCATATGAGGTCGTTGCACTTTTTAGTCTGAGCCATATGAAGGTCGGTGCACACTTTACTACCTCGTAGCTAAGGTCGGTGCATGTTTCATATTTCCTCCTATACAGGTTGGTGCACTTTTCAGTCTGAGCCATATGAAGGTCGGTGCACACTTTACCAGCACGCAGCTAAGGTCGGTGCACATAGAGGAACAAGGTCGGTGCACATTTTGAACTTCCTCTGAACCTTTTGCCAATCGTTCTGCCCAGTTCTTTCTTGCATCTTGGATCAATGACCCTTGGTTAGATCTGCCTTGAATTTTGTGCAACCTCTTGCCTCAATTTTTATGTAGTCAACTTGTCTTGATTTCAGTGCAGTTAATTTGTCTTGATTTCTGTGCATTTGCAACTTGGCCTGAAACTTATATATGGAGGCATCATCAAGAGCAATTAAGACTCACAAATGAGTCATGGTTAGACATCATCAAAACTCATAGTTAGACATCATCAAAACAACATATATCTAACACACTCCTCCATCCATTTCCACCCTACAGAGCGGGTGCGCATTGCCTTTGGTGCCTCTTGGGTCTGGTCCCCAAGGAGATAATGAGCCAAGTCAGGACGATTCTATGCCAGTTCTACATTACAGGGTTCTAGATTATATCTGCCGGATGCCAATCCGTGTTCTGGTCCCTGGCTATTTTGAGGATGATGAGCCTATACTTCCCAAGATGATTGTTAAGAAGAGCTCCCTCGCCCTAGTGCCAGCGTCTTCGAGAGCAAGGCTGGTGGCAATCTCAATGCTCGCCGGGGAGTTTACCATTGATGCTATTATTACTCCTCGCTCTATAGCTGTTCGGATGGCTGGCCAAGAAGGGTTCTCAGCCTGCATCGTGTTGACACGTACGGCAGCCAAATGTCTTATCGATTCTCTATTCAAGGGGCAATTGGCCTTATTTTCCAAGTTCTCTAAGGGAATTTTACACGATCTATACAGTCTCTCTCGGTTTATCAGCAAGCCGGCCACTTCAACGCCGCGTATCACTCTCCCTCAGTTTCATCCTATTCTTCTATCAAGGGAGTTATGCTTCAAGACTGAGTGCCGAGTGGAGTTGCCGAACCTTATGCTCTTTGTGCCGAGGGACAAAACACCATGGTGTCCTGGTAATCATCACTCTGTGGAGTTACCTGTTCAAGAATGTCCAAACATTGTTAGCACCGGGTGTCTAGGGGCAACCGGCCCGATGAAGCTGCATGTTCACAATCGGGCTAGGCTGTCTGCCAGGTGGGCCCGTTATTTGAGAAGACATTACAAGATAAGAAGCCCAAGGATTCGGGTCCGCGCCAGGCGGGTCCATTACAAGCCAGTTTCAGCTAAGAAGAGGCGGCGACACAAGTTCAAGGGCCGTCAATTATGCATTCAGGGGTCCACCTCTTCCTCCTCCCTTTTCCATTCATCATTTTTTCTGCTCAATTCCCACCCTTGGTTGGTGTATCTTCCTTTCTCTGATCCAATTTCCATGGTTTTCTCCTCTCTTCCCTGGTCCACAAGCCTCCGTTCTTCTTCCCGTCCGGAGGCTCTAGATCCTCCTTCCTCTCACAATTCTAGGCCTCGGCCTATGTCCTCCTTTCATACCAGTTTCGGGACGTCATCCGATTCTTTTCCTCTGAAATTTTTGGATTCTATCTCTGATTCTTCTTCGACCCTATCGGATGTCTACCATTCCTCATCTCCAACCATGTCGGATGACCACTATTCTCTCTCTCCCACCACGTCGAATGATCATTCTTTTTCTTGACCTTCACAACAATCTTCTCATTATATTTCTATTCCTTCTTCCTCACCCTTACAGGGTCATTACCCTTTTTCATGTTATTTTCAAGGCTTTAGTCCACCTTGATCTCAGCTGATCTCTATTTATTATGTATCTGATTCCTTGTTATCAGGGTCTCTGTACCTTAGCGAGGGAGTTCTAACCCTCGTCTCTCTTTCTTTTATCCTTCTTCATCCAGTTTTGTGTCTGCCGCTCCTCCATGTTGTGGAATCTTGAAACTTTGCTATCCTCTCCATTTTGTACTGTCAAGCAAGGAGTACCAAGCTCGTGCTACTCAAAGCTTGATGATCAAGCTCTCGCTTCAGGACGCTGCTTTCAGTCCATGGATTTGCAAGGTATCTTTATTTTGTGCAAGAACATGCTATTATCTCTATCAATATTATTTTTGCGCATGCTTATAATGCTAGCTCCTTAACACGGTTGAGTGGCTTTAGTTGAGTTTGCTTAATTTAGTCAAAATGAGTTCGCTTCTGCAGCATTCTTAGGCTGGTGATAGCTCTGCGCTGGGAGTCTAGTTTCTTTCCCCGATCGTTGAGGGTGACTTTAAGTATGGGTTTTTCACACACTACACAGCGAGCCATAGCTGATTTTTCTTTAAGTAACACCATTGCTACTTTGGCCATACTTTGGGTATGCACAAAGGTCTTTTCTTTTCTCTGCTCGGTCGAGTGCAGGGGCAAGAGATGGATGGATGAGATGACCAACCTTGGCGCTCCCTAATACGAGAGAGGTCTCAAATAGGGGCAGTCTTGACTGTCAAAAGTGAGCTTTCATGTTAAATCTAGCCAATAAGGGCTATCAAAAGAAAAATCAATGTTCAATGTTCAAAATTATGAATCGAAGGCATGGCAAGAGTGGCAGTACAGTTCCCCACGTGACGTCATGAGCCCGGTCACATGTGTGCCTGATACATATGGGTCTCAAAATCAAAGACACAAAGCCCCGGCGCAGTAGACTGTATCTTTGAGGGGTAGTGCTTGGAAGGAATTCGAGTCTTGATGTCTCCCATCCTGCCTAAAGCTTATCTCCATTTTTCTTCAACTTCTCCCTCTTAGGTTGGGTTGAATCCCAGGTATGGCCTTAGTAGGGGCATCGTTCTTTGGAGGCGGTTGGTTGTGACGAACTACCCCTAAACGCACACCCTACTCAAGGGAAGTCTTTAATGAGAGGGGAGGAATGGCGAACCCTAGTCAATAGTTTGAGCCCGTCTCTGGGTGCGGCAGGTTGATGTGTCAAAAATCCAAAAAAATCAAAAATTGTCAAAATCCAAAAAATAAGTTATTCCAAAAAAAATCAAAAAAATCAAATATTTTAAAAGAATCCAAAAAAAATCAAATATTGTCAAAATCTAAAAAAATCAGATTGTCAAAAATCCAAAAAAATCAAAAAGTGGTAAAAATTCAAAAATATTTATCTTTTGTTTCTTTCTATCTATTTATCTTAAGGACAGATATGTAATCCGTTTGTTAAGTGTGCAGGTCGTAGGTTCAAGCTTTCGTCACTCCATATCATGCTTTATATGTCTCCTATTTATCGTCTTTCTGACCGATTTTCTTCTTCAATCCACTCTCTCGATCTGTTCTGAAGCTCATGTCCTTCTCAGCTACAGCTTATCTCGTTTCATCATGTCTTCATGAGAGGGCTTTGCCTCACAACTATGAACCTGGCGGTTCTACTTCATCTGACCTTGTGCTTTGATTGAAGAGCATATTTATCATGTCTTTTGTCCCGCTGTGTCCTTGTCACATGTGTTAATGTCCCTCCATGTCGTCTCAGACGTGTTATTTTGTCCCTCCGTCTCTGTCATGTTTTGTCCCACCAAGTTTTCATCCCACAGTGTCATCATGCCATGTGATATTGTTGTCATCCCGCACATGTGTTGTCCGTACCTTTTGTCCCCCGTGATTGTCATCCCACATGTCTTTGTCCCACCATGTTCTTGTCCCACCGCGTGTACTGTCCCACCGTGTTGTAGTGCTGTCTTGTCCCACCGTGTCTCACAGTCCTGTTGTGTCTCCTCTGGATTTGATGATCTGTGTGGAGTTTGTTGTGTTTTGAGTGACTATCAACTATTTGGTTGACTTTGCTGACTTTATTATGACACTGGTTATACTGATCATTTTGATGAATTTACTTTAGTCAGAATCATTGCTAAGTCACTTCTGCATATATAAAGTCAGTGCATGTGTTCATTACGCAAATAAAGGTCGGTGCAGTTCTTATAGGATGCATAGGAAGTCGATGCAATACTTTACCTTAAGCATATAAAGGTCAGTGCATGTCTTCACTAGCAGTATATCAGGTCGGTGAAATTTTTGCATCGTGCATATATAGGTCGGTGCATATGTTACCTTGCACATGCAAGGGTCAGTGCACATTTTAGTTCCATGCATATAAGGTCCGTGCACTCCACTGTTTAGAGTCAATGCACATCTTAATCTTTCAGAGGTAAGGTCAGTGCATATCTGAATGTTATGCATAAAGCTCGATGCAGGTTGTAGCACTTAATACTAAGGTCGGTGCATGTCCATACTTGTTGCATAAAGGTAAGTGCACACCTACCTTAGTCTTACTAAGGTCGGTGCACATTTTGCTCTACGCATATAGAAGGTCAGTGCATACTTTCCTTACACATATATAAGGTCGGTGCATGCTTTGCTATATGCATGCAAGGGTCAGTGCACTTTCTGTCTCATGCATATAAATGTCGGTGCACTTTTTGTATCATGCATATGAAGGTCAATGCATGTTTGTCATATGCATGTATGAGATCAGTGCATGTTTTTGCCTTATGCATACCAAAGTCTGTGCATGTTCTGCTATGTATAGTATGTGCATGTTTTTGCATTATGGCACATAAGGTCTGTACACATCCAGTAGCTTACATTAACAGGTCCGTGCAAGTTTGCATATGAAGTCTTACAAGTCTGTGCATGTTTCTGTCTGTTATATTGCCAGGTCAGTCACTTGGTCGAACACATGATGAGTGTATTAACAACCTGCGAACTTATCTCACGTGGAAGTTAAAGTACCAAGTTAATGACATGTGATCCGAGGCAAGGAACGGAACAGATGATCCTGTCACGTGGACAGATACAATGCTGAGATTTTGACACGTGGAACCTTGAAGGATCAGATCTGAGCAGAACTTTTTGCGGTAACGTGGTGACCACACGCCAATTGTCTGATGTCTATAAAAGGAAGATAGTCGCCCAAAATTTGGGTGTGGGGAAAATAGAGAGAGCTAAGCAGGAGCGAAGTTAAAAGGGAGTTCCAGCAAGATCAAGAGAGAGAGATCTGAGTAAGTGGAGGAGAAAGAAGAGCATCGTGAGTAATTTGCGAGCTCGAGAGAGTTGGCGTTTGTCCTGGCTTTTGGTTCAAAACCATAGTCAGATCGCTCAATCTGAGCTACATTTTGTTTGTCTCGTATCTTGGATTTCTTTATTTTCGTATTATCATTCTTGTTGATTTAAGCTGTGTATCAGCGGTTGTTGGCAAGCTGTAAGGCCCAGCGGTAGAGGTGGATTCCTCTGAGTAGAAAAGCTGTAAGGCTCAGCAGGATATCGGGAAATCGTTCCCCGAAGCTGTGGATCAGTGGATTTAAGCTGTGTATCAGTAGTGAATCCTTACTCAGTTGAGTAAGGGGTGGACGTAGATCTCTGCAGGAGATCGAACCACCTAAAAATGTCGTGTCTATGCTTGATGGTTTGTGATTGCTGCATATATACATCTGACTGTTATCTTGCCTCTCTTGGTTGATATATTGAGCATTCGTGAGAGTGGAGAAGGTATATTATAAGATACTACTCAAAGGATAGGTTAGACTTATCTGAAAAGCAATCTATTTTGCGTGAGGAGACTCGTTGAGTCCAACCCCCGCCAAGTACCTCTTCAAATCTCATCTGTCTGCAATTTATTTCTGCTGCTGTTGTGATTTATCTGTCAATTTGAATTCCCTCATTCTCTCTATTGATAGTTCCCACGTAACATCTAACTACCCCTTCTGTCAATTTAGTGGTTCACTGTGGTTGGTGTGATTGAGTAGTTTTAATTCCGCATTCAGCTGCTTAATCTTATTTTAATTTGGGGTAGATCTATTCACCCCCCTCTAGATATAATCATTTTCTCATCCATCACTTGATATCAGAGCCTAACTCTTCTGTAGGGCTACACATCCCGAAGAGGTTAGTCACTATGAATGCTAGAGGTTTGACTATAGAGGGACAATCCGTCAGTAAGCCACCCTACTTCGATGGATCTTACTACGCATACTAGAAGAACCACATGCAAGTGTTTCTGCGTGCTAAGGACTATGAGATTAGGAAGGTTATCAGCAAGGGACCCTTCGAATACCTGAAGATGAGGAAGTTTGGACAAGGGAGCAGATTCGAAGGTCCACCCTGAATTGCAGTGCCATAAATGCTATATAGTGCGCACTTCATCCAACTGAGTTTTCAAGGATCTCCTCGTGTTCTACAACGAAGGAGATGTGGGATAAGTTGGAAGTCATCTATGAGGGGACTTCACAAGTCAGAGAGACCAAGGCAAATATGCTGGTCTCAGAGTATGAGTCGTTCAAGATGAAGCCAGAAGAAACGGTTTCAGAGATGTATGCCTGTCTCATGGTGATTATCAACAGCCTGAGAAGTCTTGGAAAGGTATATAGTGATTATGAGCTGGTGAGAAAAATTCTTCGATCCTTAACTCCTATTTGGCACAATAAGGCCACAGTTATAGAGGTGTCTAGGAATCTGGCTACTACCACCGTAGATGAGCTTATTGGTTCACTCATGACTTATGAGTTGAATCTGAAGAGATCAGATGATCAGGAGAAGAAGAAGAAGAAGAAACTGATAGCCCTGAAGACCAATTCCAGCAACAAAGGGTCTTCAAGTGAGCACAGCTCTTCCTGCTCAGAAGTGGACAATGATGAATTCGCCATGTTAACCAGAAAATTCAAGAGGTTTCTGAGAAAAGAAGGGAAGGAATTCAGAAGAAAATACCATGCTAGGAGGAAGCAATCCAGGTATAAGTCTAACTATGATAAAAAGAATGATACTAATGTTTGCTACAACTGCAGGAGATCTGGCCATATGAAAGCTGAGTTCCCAAAGCTTCAGAAAGAAAAATCTTAAGTGAAGAACAAGAAAGGGAAGGCTATGGTCAGTACATGGAGTGATGAGGACGAGGGCAGTCACAGCTGTAGCTCAGAAAGTGAAGAAGAAAGCAAAGTCTGCTTGATGGCCAGGGACGATGACAAGGAAGAAGAAGAAGAGATAACTTCTCTATTTGAAAATTATACTCTTAATGATTGGGAGGATGCCTATGCTGAATTACTTGATAAGTATGATGATGTGCGTAGAGAGTGTAGGCAGTTAAAAAGGAAAATAAATTCTCTCATGAATGATACAACCTTGTCTGATAGAATTGCTTATCTTGAAACTGAGAATTAATGTTTAAAGAAATCATTTGCTGAAACTGATGAATTGAAAACTGAATTGATTGATTCAAGGAAAGAAAATGAAATGTTGAAAAATGCAATTGATGACTTGAAGATTAAATTATAGAACTGTCAAAAATAAACAAATATTGCCACTGAAAAATGTGATGCAATTGTGGGGGTAAACTGTGAACTAAAAAAGACAATTGAGGATTTAGAAAAGGAAAACAAAGATAAACAGAAAACCCTCGACAATATGACCCAGGGAAATGATAATCTGAATGCCCTTCTGGGTACTAAAGTCAATTTCAGAAGAGAGGGGTTAGGATGCAATCCAACTGCCAAAAAGAGCTTTGAATTAAAAACCACAACATTTGTTACAGTAAAGGAAAAAGGAAAATTCAGCCCCCTGATTAGATTGAGCAGTGAGAATAATGATGGAAAAAGAAATGTTGAAACTGCTAATCAAAATAAGTCTAGTGCCAAAGACAAGGGCAAACAGAAAGTTGAAGGGTCTAGTGGTTCGTGCATACATAATACCCCACCTCATATTAGAAGTCAAGTTAGAGGTCAAATTCCTAAAACACAAAGTCATGAAAAACCTCTGAATAAAACCATTCAGTTTCCTATGAAAAATAACAGGAATATCTATCCACAATTCCATCACTTTGGGAGAATGAGTAGAGATAGATATAACCTGAGGTCTGCTTTTCAATCATATCCAAACCAGAGCCTTTATGGTTAGCCCAGGACATTCACTGGTTACACCTCTCCAACTGCCCATTGGACTAGGCACTGGCATAAAAATGGTCAATACGTTAACAAAAGAAATGCCAGACAACAGAACAATACAAACAAGGCTAAAACTGTCAATGTCAGAAGTAATAATCACAGCAAGAAGAAAACTGTTAAATCCACTGAACAATCATCAATGAAACAAATGTGGATACCAAAATGTCTATTTTCATGTTTGAATGATTTTATGGCTAAGTTGGGGCCCAAACATTTTTGGGTTCCAAAATCTTCTACCTGATTTCCTTTACAGGTATGCCTAGCAGCCGGCCACAACAAGTGGTATCTGGACAGTGGCTGTAGTGCCCCAGAATATATATATATATATATATATAATTTTCGAATATTAAGACAATTTTCTGAAAATTATAAAGGCTTAAATAAATTAATGAAGGGATTATTAGATTAATAAGTCATTATAAGGCCCAAATTATGTTAAATAGTTAACCTAGCCTATCCAATGATTAACTAAAAGATTTAAGGACCAAGCCCATTAAGTTTGGCCCATATTCTAGAAGGATAACTAGCCTATTCACGGATTTATAAGATAAATACTATTTATCTAAGATAATGATAGGGATAAACGAATAAAAGAGTTTTATTAATTTAAAAATTCTATACACGTTGACAGTAACGGTCCATAGCGCGACCGTCACAGCCAGGTAACGCGCCTGGACACGACCGTTACATACTGCGAGTTCCATAAGTCGAAGAACTCCCAAAAAGATTAGAATTTTTGAACCCTATCTACAAGAGACCAAACTAGAAGGACATGTTAAGTTACTAGGGACTCTTAGAGATCAGATTTTGATGAATTAAGGACTCTAGAATCGATCTAATCTTCAAACCCTAGCCAAAACTCTATAAATAGAGCCCAGTTCTGAACTGAGCGACCCTTACTTTTGGGCCGTAAAGAATCAAGGTAAGGAGTCGTAATCTCGGGTAAGTTCTTTAGAAGATTTTGTAGACAATACTTTAGACTAACTACTCTCCAAATTTCACGTCCTTAGGTCAAGAGGTCGTGGAGTTAGAGCCCAAGGAAGTTGCTGAAAAGTCATAGGAAGAGGAGAGCTAGGGCACGTCTTTTCAACCCTAAATTGGAAGTTTAAAGCCAAGGTTAAGAGGTAGGTCATCTCATGAGCGGCAGAAACATCTTGATAGGAATAAAAGCCTCTGGTTTGATTGAATTCCATGCATGATAGATCATGAATATCATGTTTTTAATGGTTCTATGCATTCATACATCTTTTAGCCTTAAATAGAAATAAAAGATGTTATCTTGTCTATTCACTAGAACCCATGCATGTAGATAGCCTATACTTCGTTATCATGTCTAAGGATAGTCATACTATTTTGATTTCTAGACATGATGTGAGTTGATCTCTTGGATTCTATATGGTTTTCTGTCAGCAGATGCTCTGACGCATCATAGTAGGACCGTCATACTCACGTAACGGCCTTACGATGAGCCGTCACTGTTCTATTGTATATATATGCACTCTGTTGTCTCTGACGCATCGGGGAAGGAGCGTTACGTTCATGTAACGGCTGCTCGATAAACCGTCACATTAACCATGACGCGCCATCAATAGACCGTCAGATACCTGATGTTCTGTCAACCCGAGACAGAATAGGACTTGTCAATTTTACTTATTATTAAGCCTAGTTATCAAAGTTTAAACCTATTAAAGTGATCTTGGAACTATTCAATCGTTCATGACAGGTATTGCATGATTTTGGTATCTTTATATCATTTTAAAGATATGTTAATTTCATGACCAAAAATCTATAGTTTTGTATTCTAAATCATGGTTTTACATAATGCATTGACGGAGTTTTTATCGTGATTTAGACATGGATACATATTCTATCTCTATCTATAGAGTCATTCCTATAAGTACATGGCACATATTCCGGTATGTTGTCTATTAGTTCACACTTTGAACTATAGGAACATATTCTTGGACTTGAGGACCTCTCTGTTGGATATTCCTTCTAATGGACTAGGAAGTCTGGTTTCAAGGCCTCCGTAATTCTCCGCGAGCTTGGGATTCCCACTAGGACGCCGAGTTGGTTGTACCATTGAAGCCCATTGATTAGATTACACTATCGATGTTTTCTGGTTATCAGTAATGTAACGGCTCTGTATTGGACCGTCAGGACATGTAACGGCCCAATATACGACCGTCACATTCATCTGAGTTCGATATCTTGATTCTGGACCCCGACCATTATAACGGCCTAATCCTGGACCGTCACATCATGTAACGGCCCAGTACACGACCGTCACATTGCTTAAGTACTTAACCCAAGGTTTGACCCAAGGGTTGATATTCCAAAGGTTCTAGATGAACTAATGATAGTCTAGAACTAATAATATTGATCAAGAAACTTAATATAATGATTGGAAAGAGAAAAGAATGTACCGTTATGCTGTCGATTTATTTCCGTGAGCATGACATTGTTTAAATCTTTTTCTTGATCTCTCATACTCTAAATTGAAGCATTCATTCATTGATTGTTGTTATCATGAGTTATTGATCTTATTACATTCTTGGCCATACTTTATTGTTACACTTATGGTGAGGGCACTAGAGCACGAGTACGGCCCGACTCAGCGAGCCGTCGGTACCGGACCCGCAGCACGACTCGGTCGACATCGACATCCTTGTGGCTGGGCGACAGTATGGAGTCCCTACCAGAGTGTTGATCCTTTCCTATGTTTATTGTGAGTGTATTAGCATGTATTTGCTTATTGAGAGTGTATTAGTGTGTATTTTGTATTTTAGATTCTAGTTAGGTCAAGATTGTAATATGGGCTACACTTCATATAAGGGGTCCAATTTCTAAATTGGGCCTCAAGACCATTAGGAGCCCAAGTCCAAGGTGGGCTTCTAGAAGACTTAGACTATTAAACTAAGGAGACAAAGGTGGAGGATGCCACATCCTTGTCCCCCATGCTTGTCTCCCACCTACCCTTGACCAATGTTAGTGGATGTCCTTTAGAGTTAGTGGATGTCCTTTGATGTTAGTGGATGTCCTTTGGTGTTAGTGGATGTCCTTGGATCTAGATCTAGGGTTTTCATATTTATAGTCTCTTGTTGTATTTTGTGTGGAAGTAATGAAGAAATTGAAGTGAAATGCATTTTGGCACCCCCTCTCCCTCTTGTGTTCTTGAAGTTCTTCCCTCTCCCACCTCCAATCCCTCCAGATCTGAGTGTTAGATCCAATATCTCCCCCACAAATCCCTTCTTCTTCTCTTCTACTACCTTCTGTGATCATCCACTGCCGCCGCCGCCGCCATCAGAGCCGCCAGCAAGCCGCCACCCTCGCTTCTCCGACCTGCTGTCCTGAACTGCGACCTGCAGACCTGAAGCTTGAAGACGAGGGCGTATCTCATGATCCAACCGCTGGATCGATCGGATCTTTTGAGGCTTTGTTCCCCCACGTCTCCCCTAGTTCCATTTAAAATTTTGTGCCGATCAGAGTCCGTTTGCCCCCCTTCCCAGCCACTTGTTCCCCCCCTCTCAGTCTGCCCTGATTGCAGCCTGCGGGATAGATCTTGGAAGAGGATTTTTCCCACCCATCAAACGAAGTCCAAATCCAGCAAAAGACCTATGTGCGTTTTCCTATCCCTCCCATCTACCCATCATAAAAATCCCAGGTCCTAGATATTTCATTTGAACCCCGGTCAAGGCTGAAAAACACGGAGATCCACTTCTGTCCCTGAGATCAGTCTGTCCGAACCAGAAAATGGGTCATGCTGTAGAAGTTTTCATTTCCAATATGACCGTTGTATGAAGCTGCATTTCTAGTATGTCGAAGAGCTCTGAGTCCTCTATCCAACGGTGCTAATCTCACTTCGATCCGACTTCAGATCTGATCGTGGCGACCGTTTTCGTGGAGGCGCGCCGGTCTGGCCTGAAAGGGGGCTGCGAGACAGCCTTGGGGGTTAATTCCCAATAAACCCCCAGCTCACCGTCGGCGACCACCGCTCCCGGGGACCGACCCGGGGCACTCCAGCGACGACCCCCCCCCCCCCCCGGTCACCGCCGCCAGAAGACGCGCGGAAGCCGCTGCCCCAGCAGCCGGGCCCACTTGGAGCCTTGTGGTCCCCGCGTTGAGCGCCACCACCGTGCTGCCCGCCACCGCCTGGAACCACAAATCGCGGCCCGCCAACCCCTGGAACGGCGCTCCCGGATCGCTGTTGTGGTCTTTTACCTCCCTGCGTGGAGTGGACTGAGTATTTACTGCTGTAAATTAATTATTACTTTGTACCGGGAGTGACGGTTCACGGCCGGGAAGTCTTCGCCACGCTGCGAGCGTTGAGGTACACCCGCCGCCCATTAGTCTAGTTTACTTATTCAGTATGTATTCTACTGCCGCTGCATGTGCGTAGTTATTTTCCTAGCTAGTTAATTTATTAATCACTGGTGTGAGTTGTGAGAGCGAGAACCCGTCCCGTGACTCATTCCGAGCACGAGAGTGAGTTGACTACCCCAGTCTCAAAGCCGGTTTCTCAACCGTGCACGATCGTCGCGTTTCCCTCGATGGGGCCGACTGTGAGTAGCGCTTCTTGTTTGGGGCTAGTTCGCCTCTTCTGGAGCTCGTTCGGTGCCGCGTCTTAGTGTGTGTTACTGGTCGCGTCGTCTGTCTAGCCGAGTCTCGTAGTCATCCCACATCAAATTGGTATCAGAGCCGGTTTGAGTCTAGGGTAGTCTTGTCCAAGGTCTTGCATTGCATCCCAATATTCGATATATAAAAAGATGTTACCCAACCGTTAGGTTACGCCTATCGGGGAGGTGATTCACTCGCGTGAGAGGATCTTCGGATCCCCGGACTCCGCCAGGTACCGGATATCAGTTTAAGTCAAGGCTCATCAACTTGTATCGGTCCATCCATATAGGTCTAGTGAGTCACCCTTAGTTCTCTTTAGGCCTCATTGCATGCTCACCCGTGGAGGTGCCCAGTACCATCACCCTGACACTATGGGTGAACACCGAGGTGCCAACCCGGGAGGCCGTTCCCTGGAGGACATGATAGCTCTACTCATGGAGCGCATGGATAGGTCCGAGCAAACTCTTACGGAGCATACTGAGCGTATGGAGAGCCGATTCAAAGCCATGGAGGACCGCGCCGAGGCTTCTGACCGATCTGTCCAAGGATTGGTTGGAAGGTTAGAGAGTGTGGAGAGAACCCCTCGCCGAGACCTACCCGGCATTCTCCCGGCCCCGTAGGCACATGTTGCCCAGCCCGCGCCAGCTGCCCAGCTTGCACCACCTCGGGCTGAGGAGCAACGGCAACGTGCCCCCCATTTTGAGGACTACGAGTCCGACAACGATTACGAGGGAAATGGCCGGCGCCGGCATGGTCACTGACCACATAGGGATGATGAGGACGAATGGATCCTCAAGACCGTCCGTGTGGACCCTCCCACGTTTGATGGGTCCAAGCCTTTAGAACCCAAGATCTACCTTGATTGGGAGGCTAGCATGGACCGGTACTTTGAGTGGTTCGAGATGACGGACCACCGGAGGGTTAGGTATGCCAAGATGAAGCTGTTGGGGCAAGCACAGACTTACGGGAGCAATGTAGAGAGCTTGCTCTTTCAGCGTCATGAGCCTCAGATAGGTTCTTGGGATGAGATGAAAGACAAGCTTAGGCGTAAGTACCTTGTCAGCGACTTATTGATAGGTGGCAGAGTCTCACCCAAGGGGACCGATCCGTGTCAGACTACATCGCGGAGTTTGACGAGTACTTTTTGCGATGTGGCGTTACGGAGAAGAGCACCATGCCTGTGTCACGCTTCCGTCGTGGTTTGCGGCCCCACTATCAATATGAATTATTTCGCCGCAATGTTACCACCTTGGAAGATGCATACCAGGTTGCTCTAGAGTTGGAGCAGTTTGAGGCGGAGTTCGCTTCCGTCCAACGCTCGGGGTTCACTTATCAGCGTGGGATCGACCCTCGTACCATGCCTACCTCCTATAGCCGGTTTCCGGTGGCCTGCCCCCCGGAACCCCCTCGGCAGGACCCCACTGCTCCTAGGCTCCGCACTTTCCCTCCGAGGGACCCTACCCTCGCCCGCAGGCACCCATCCCTGCCACTCGGCCTTATCAGCCCGCCATACCAGCTCGGCCTCTTCTTCCTACACCCCCAGTCCATCGAGAGGACAAGGGTAAGGGGCCAATGATTGGTGGAACATCTCTGGGCAATGGGCCACGAGACCGTTGCTACACTTGTGGTGGAGTTGGCCACTTTGCCAGCAAGTGTCCCACCCGGGGAGCACTTGTTATTGCCGACACACCGGCCCGTGACCCCACGCCTGAGTTGGTGCCAGTCAGCTACGAGCCGAACCAAGAATTGGCCGAGGAATTCTTTGACGAGTTATTGGAGGGCGAGCAGGTTGACATCCCTGGTACCTCGTATCAGGATGACGTACATTTGGGTGTAGTCAGGTGCATCCTTACCCAACCTCAGGTGAGCGACGACTGGCGTCGCACCACCATATTCCACACATTTTGTAGGCTGGAAGGGAAAGCTTGCAAGGTGATTATGGATAGCGGGAGTTGCATCAACGCTATCTCCACAGGCACCGTCAAGCGCCTTGGTTTGACTCCCGTGGATCACCCTGCACCTTACAGAGTTTCTTGGGTGGATTCCACTTCCATCCCGGTCAGACTGTGGTGTTTGGTGCCGCTGCAGTTCCAGGCGTACCATGATGCGATCTGGTGTGATGTACTACCTCTGGAGGTGGGTAGTATCATCCTTGGTAGGCCTTGGCTCTTTGACCGAGATGCCACCCTTCATGGTAGGTCGAACACTTGCACCTTCGACCATGATGGCCATAGGATTACCCTCCACCCAGTCCAGCCGAAGGACCCATCTATCCGCGGACCAGCTGGCCCCAGCACCACAACCACTTCTGGTCAGGGGAAGGTCGGTCCACCCACTTTGTCCTCGGCACAGGCATCCACCTCGTCGACTACTCCTAGCAGAGTGGACCCTCCACCCAGGAGGTTGATGATGATCAGTCCGAGAGAGATGGAACAAGAGGGGACCGGGGGTAACCCCATTCTAGCTGTCATTGTCAGGGGCATAGAGGATGTCGCCCCTAGGTCTGAGGATGAGCATCCCCCAGAGATAGCCGCAATATTGCGGGAATTTTCTGATGTCTTCCCCGAAGACCTCCATGGAGGCCTTCCACCTATGAGGGATATCCAGCATGAGATTGACCTCGTCCCGGGCTCATCTTTACCCAACCTTCCCCATTATAGGATGAGTCCCACGGACCATGCTGAGCTTCAGCGGCAGGTCGAAGAGTTGATGAGTCGGGGGTCCCTTAGGGACAGCAAGAGTCCCTGCGCTGTCCCCGCACTATTGGCCCCGAAGAAGGATGGCACATGGCGGATGTGCGTTGATAGCTGATAGGGTGCTAGGCCCGGATACAGAGGGGGGGTGAATGTATCCCTCTATAAATTATGCCCAAATTAAAAAACTAAAGCTCAGATATGCGGAATAAAAAACTAATGAGCTATCCAAGATAAGATGATAATTCAACACATGATCAAACAGTTGGACTGCAACAATGCAGCCACCTGATCACACCAGAAACAGCAGGCATAGCTAAAGAAACCAACCACACTTAGCAGAAATTAATGCTCAAGATATACTTCTAAGAGAGCACAACTAACCAAGCATTCACAACCTGTGAGGGCTGGTAGGTGATATGGAGCAAACGTACACAGCAATTCGCTCAATAAAAGACTAGAACACTATCAAATGCTAGATAGACAGTCCGAAGAACAAATTGAATTTTCTTTTAAACCAATGAGCAAATATATATAAGGCTCACCTAGATAAGCAACTAGCAGAAGAATGCAATCAACTCTCAGCACGGATAGAAACAAGAATGCATAAAACAATCTGTGAAGGGGGTAGAAGATAAGGAACAAGCGCACAAGCCCAATCACACAGCACAGAAGATTTTTAGGTGGTTCGGTCACCAAGACCTACATCCACCCCTCACTCCCAACAGGAGTGAGGCTTCCACTAGCACAAGCTAGTAACCTGCAGACTCAGTCTGCCAACAGACGCTGCCAAACAGCTTGACCAGGGGAACATCCTCCCCTCTTCCTCCCAACCGGAGGGAACACCAGTGACACCCAATCACCAGCAACCAGAGAGCCAAGTCTCTCTCCCTCCAACCCGGAGGGTACACCTGGACCTGCTACCAGCAAGACCAGAACCGGAGGGCTAGCCTCCCTTCTCCTGACCCGCCAGGAGGAATCCGATTCCCAGCAGGGCAATCGGAAGAACAAGAATAACCAAATGAAAAAGAAAAAATAAGAAACGGAAAATACACAGCAATCGGAAGGCTGTAAATGAAGAACAAGAATGTAGCTCTCAAAGGAGCAGATTTGGCTTGGATTTAATCCAGACGCCAGAGGACAGATCTTCAATAGCTTCTTCCTTCTTCTCCACGAACTCTCTCTCTCCCTATCTCTCTTTCTTTCTCCTCTGCTCTCCTTTTCTCTCACGCTATTCTCTCCTTCTTCTCTGCAACCCTTTTTCTTCTGCCGGCTCACTCTTCTTCTATTTCTTCTTCTTCTCTTTTTCTTCCTTTTTTCTTTTTCTGGATCGAAGGGCTTTTCGCTCTCCAGGCTTCTTCTTTGATCAGTCTTCTACAGAGGATGAAGACTCGTATATATAGCATCAGCAGGCACACTGGGCGCGTGTGGCTTCCACATTTCCTGCCCTAAAAATTCGGACCACGTGGTAGCATCCTACCCCTTTTTGCCATCGGATCACATGCCCCCTCATCAGTACGCTCAGCAACTGGAGTGAGGTGGCGTTAATGCACTTGCTTCAAGGAGTTGACGCACCTTCAAAGACATTCTACCAGCACAACTCAAGTCTACTGCGTTGACGCTTCCAACCCATGGCGTTGACGCATTGATGCGTTCCAGTGAGCAACCAGCCTAGCCCTATTGACAGTTGCGTCGACGCTGCTCCACTGCTGCGTTGACGCATTGGTGATCCAGTGATTAGGTATTCAGCAGATAGACGTGCTGCGTTGATGCTCTCAGCATGCTGCGTTGACGCATGGAGCTGCAGCGTCTGAACTTAGATGGCTTCAGCCCTCTCACGTTTCATGTGGAGTGCGTTGACGCATTATGCAACTGCGTCCACCTTCTGGTCACCTTGTCGATCCATCAACCTGCTGCGTCGACGCCACTTGATGAATGCGTTGACGCACCAGAGTAATCCAGTAAGCTCCTTTCTTGATTGTTTGAACTACTGCGTCCACGCCACTTGATCAAGGCATTGACACATTGTGTGTTCCAGCAAGCAAACAGCCTAGCCTTTTTAACTGCTGCGCCGACGCTGCTCCACTGTTGCGTTGACGCATTGGAATATTTCTGACAAGGCCTCTACTTCTTGAGTGGCTGAGTTGACGCAGCCTTTGCGTGGAGTTGACACTGTGAAGAGTATCCGTGGATGCATCTTCACTGGTGCGTGGACGCCTTAAGCTCCCAGCGTCGACCATGTTCCAGACTTGCCCAATGTGTTGACTTCAACAAGGAGGCAGTGGCTGAAATGCAAACGGTTACTTAGTTGACGCTGCAGCCCAATGAGTTGACGCTGCAACGTATACACTTTACGTTCAACTGATGATGTGTAGACTTGAAGTTAGACAAACCAGCCAATCAGTGTTCTGATGGGTCGACGCATCAGCAAGAGTGGGTCGACCCACTACTGTTCATACTAACTAAGCAGAGTGTAGCAATGAATGCTTTATGCATCAGTTAACATGACTGAACATCAAAAAATGTTAACTAAACTGAGCAGCAAGATGACTGAACATTTGATAGACTGAGTTATGAACATAAAATAACTGAATAACAGCATGATGACTCACACATCAGGATGACTCACAGTGATAACTCAATTCAAAAACTAATCATCAAAACGACCATTAAAACCATCATCAAAATCACAGGGGCATAACAATCTCCCCCTTTTTGATGATGGCAACACTACACAGTGAGTCAATCTGATGACTCAAACTATTCTCCCCCTTTGACTTCATCAAAAAGAAAATAGTTTGAGAAATTATAGCATGTATAAAAATTCAGTCAATTTCTCCCCCTTGCAAGAACATGATTCTCCCCCTTTAAGAGTTTCAGCAAAAAGTCATTAGTTAGAGATGATCAAAAGGAGCCAGCATGCAATGATTGAATGAAAATCTCCCCCTTTTTGGCAAACAATCTCCCTCATTTGGTACAATCAAGATGAACCATGGGAAGGGGTAAATGCAAAAATGCAGATGCAACAAGAAATGCAATACTTCCCCCTAAGTATATGAATGCAAGGATAGAAATGATATGAACATGATTCTGTATGACAAGGAATGCTCCTCCTGAATAGATGCCAATTGATATGCAAGTGATGCATGACATGGAATCTCCCCCTCAACAAGTGGAATCTTATGAGATGAATGAGAAGGAGACCACAGGGGCAAACAAGGACAAGTTCAGCTCAATGAGCAGAAGAGGTTCAATTAGCAGATTTCTAAAGAGGCTTCAACTACAAGAATTTCAGTCGAATTTTCAAGGAAATGTCATTCTCATATATCTAAAACAGAATATTTCAAAGTCTTCCATTATAAGGGCTTATGAATGAATTTTATTGATCAGCATGGTTTAAACATGATGTATGCAGAGTTTATCAATAAAATTTTGTATTGATATCTAAAACCATGGTTTAATAAAAATGAACCAAGCCCTCATATTTATCTTGATTGTCCTCCCTTCGTCTTACACAATCAAATTTATTGACTTCCTTCAGAATTACATGCACTAGTATTGAGATTAAGCAATTATGAAGTCATATGATTTTGTCTAGGATTGTAGCAATTTGATTTTAGCATCAATTTTCAGATATTGAGATATGTTCAACAATTTTTCATGCTACAAATTTTACGAGCAGTCTAGTTCGGTGCACACCTTGTAACTAGAGGATATACCTTGATCAGAGGCCAATATCCCTAAGCACTTAGTGTGTCTAACTGTCATGCTTTATATGAACAGAGAGAGCATTTACACATCATGACACACTGCAAATCATTTCTTGATGAGTGAGTTGTATTTCTCAGTGTGCATGCCATTGCTCTGCCTGATTTTCAATGAACTTTATGCAGAGTTAACTAAGGCACCTCATGACACAGTCCTTTGGACATGTGTTTCTCAGTGACCAAGGTCATTGCTCTGACAATTACTTTACCCTTTAGACAATTCAGAAACATTCCTTTGCTTCAAAACAATATTAATCTCATGTACTTAACCAAATAAAGTCATGTATTCAAAAGTGCAGATTTCAGAAGTTTTTGCAAGACTCAGCATGAAACAGTTGGTTAAGATTTATTAAACATGATTCAGATATGTTAAGGGATTTTAAAGTTAAACTCCATGAATACATTAAGCTTAAACAACATGAGTTATTTCAGACATTCATAAAAGCATATAATAGAAGATTTCTAGTTCAAGATTTTTCAGATTTATGATCGAGATAGCCCATTGAAATCTTCATGAAGGACTGAAATAATTCTGATACCAAATGATACCAATTGTTATCAATTGATAGGAGAGATTTTAAAGCTCAGTGTTTTCAAATTTTGATCAAGGTTTGGTCAAAAAGAATCAATGAAAGGGATATGCACACAAGGCAAGATATCAGGAGGTCAGGCAAGTTCCAGGATGTTCAAAGTTAACATACAATGAACTCTGACATAAATGTATGCACATGACTACCTTCATGCAATGTATTGACTCCCCCTGACAACATGATGTAGGTCACACTTCAGAACTCAAGAAACCTTCCTTCATACTCAAGATTGAATGGATCTTCACTACAAGATGAAATTCTGGAGGTGAAGGCAACAAGGTTTGTGAGAAGTGAAGAGATATGAGCTATAAGAGCATTTCAACAAGAGAGAGAGATGAGTGAGGACCAAACTTCAGTGCCGCTGAACCTTCTTAAAACATTCAACCAAGTTCAGCAACTGTATTTCAGACAAATCTGTCAGTGCGTTGACTCACTCTAATGACTACGTTAACGCACTCAACCAACCAATGTAGTATTCTGTCTTTTGATACCAAGTGTTGACTTTGAGCTGGGGCTGCATTAACTCAATCCATCCTCAGCGTCAACCCACTCATGCAGCTAAACTTGCTTCACGAACGGTTTTTCAAGGAAAATAGCCTGAAGCGTCGACCCCATCTTCATACAGTGTTGACCCATTTATTCAATCAGCAGCTTCATCTCAGTGTATCGATCATCATTTAAGCAGAGATCTCCAACCCAAGCTAACTCCCCCTTAGAATATGCATGAAGTCAAGCTCCCCCTTACAGAGTGCATGATATGCAATTCAACATACAAGAAGTTTGACATATCATTCATCATGGCATTTGTGTGCAATGCATTTGGAAATAAACTCAATCATTTTCATGAGCATTTCAGATTTTTCAATTAGTTTCAGTTAGACAATGCCCAAAAGGATTATCATGATATGCAGTGCATTCAGATCACACAAATCAGAATACAAAATTTAAGCAGAGTTTTCAGAACTAACCTGAAATGTAGTCATGGGGTTTTCATTCTTGAGTGCCTTGGTTGATTAACCCCCTTTATTCATTTCCAAGGCACACCTGCAAAGATTAATCATTTTGATCCTGCAGGAACCCAAGCAATCTTGGGTCCTGAAATGATAGTGGCACCTTTGAAGGGTGCTTTCCACCATTTTCCAGCATTATAATTATCAGAGTTCATTAACCGACAGTTAGACATGACATGACCAGACTGTCCACAGTAATGACAAGAGTCACCAAATTTCATGTTCTTTTTATATGAGTAATCATGAGCATGAACTGGATATAACTGAACATGATTGGCATTTCTGTTATCATGAAAATTTTTTTTTCTATTTACATCAGAAACATTCCTTTTCTTGACATGCCAATAGAGAGCAGCAATGTGGCCGAATTTGCCACAACAATAACATTGAATTTTCTTTTTCTGATCAGTAGAAGGTTTCCTAAGATGATTTCTAGGATACATTCTAACAGCATTTCTTTCATCATTCCTCAATGTTACACACTTATGCATAATATGTCCAACCTTCCCACAATAGTGACATGTTACTACCTTTTTATTCACATTCACTTGATTGACAGAACTAACATTCTCATGAGAGTGTGACTGTGTGTGTGAGCAGTGAGCAGCATGCATATGTAAATCAGGGACAGATTTGGACTTATTCAAATCAGCATTTTTCTTTTGTTTTTGAATCTTTTTCTGTTTCTTATCTGAATTTTCAGCCTTCTTAGCAGTGAATTGAAAGATTGAAGAACTAGATGAGTTGTCATGTTCTGAGCTTTTCACAAACATAGTTGATTTCCTCTTATCATTGTCTTTCTTATTAACAGGCACATACCCAAGTCCTTCTTTCTAGAAATTTACCTTAGAGCCAAGCAATTTATTCAAATTGTCTTTACCTTTGACAAATTTTGACAAAGAGTTTTTCAGATCTTCAATTTCAGAATTCAAGGAAGCAATACTCACTTCATACTTAGATAGCTCAAATTCACAAACAATCAGCTGCTGTTGCAAAGCATCATTCAGGTTCTTCAGAGTTTCATTTTCTTGTTGAACCATTATTTCATTGTTGTTCTCATTTTCCTTCACAACAGATTTTCCTTTTTCAAATGACAACCATCTCTCAGAGAAGACAATATTAAGAACCATTAACTTTTTATTTTGATCTTTCAAGTAACTATTTTCTTCAAACACTTTTTCTCTACCTTTTTCAACCTCAATTTTCTTGGCCAATAATAATTTGTTTTCTTCTTCCAGGGATTTAATTAATTCCTTTTGCGAATTATCATCATGGTCTATATCATTAATCAAATCTTGGAGAATGGCACATGCTTTGCAAGAATTATTTTCACTGATGAGTTTGATTCTAGGATTCTCATTTTCAGATTTCAAAATTTTCACTTCTTTTCTTAATTTTTTGTTTTCAGATTTTAATTTCTTGGATACTTTGAACAATTCTTCATACATCACTATCAATTCATCAAAAGAGTATCCTTCTGATTCGGATTCAGAATTTACCTTGGATGAGGATTTCTCATCATCCCGGTTGGCCGTTAAGCATATTGACTTTCCTCCTTCTTTATCAATGTCCAAGGTGTTCCCTTTGAGTTTCGATAGTTCTGGACAATCATCCTTCGTGTGGCCAGCCTTCCTGCATTTGTAGCAAACATTAGTGTCAGCAATCTTGGCAGGATTAGAGGTATACCTTGTTTGCTTTTTGCCACCATCAAGCTTTCCTTCTCTTTTTCTCAGAAATTTCCTGAAATCACTAATCACCATTCCAATGTGGTCTTCATCAATTCCAGACCGCGACAGGCTGATTTTCTCGCTTGATGATCCACTGTGGCTGGATCTAATTGCTTTGCTGGAGCCAGCCTTCAACACGATTGGTTCCATTACAAATAATCTGAAGACACAGAAAAACTGAAGCACCTAAACCAAATAAGCAAGACAAAGCACTAAGTCGGAGAATCAAAGCAACGAACACAGAAAGCACACTCTGGAATGCACCAAACAGTTAGCAGGATCCTCTGCAGATTGTTAGATCTGTTAAGTTAGAGATCGCTCTGATACCAATTGATAGGGTGCTAGGCCCGGATACAGAGGGAGGGGTGAATGTATCCCTCTACAAATTATGCCCAAATTAAAAAACTAAAGCTCAGATATCCGGAATAAAAAACTAATGAGCTATCCAAGATAAGATGATAATTCAACACATGATCAAACAGTTGGACTACAACAATGCAGCCACCTGATCACACCAGAAACAGCAGGCATAGCTAAACAAACCAACCACACTTAGCAAAAATTAATGCTCAAGATATACTTCTAAGAGAGCACAACTAACCAAGCATTCACAACCTGTGAGGGGTGGTAGGTGATATGGAGCAAACGTACACAGCAATTCGCTCAATAAAAGACTAGAACACTATCAAATGCAAGATAGACAGTCTGAAGAACAAATTGAATTTTCTTTTAAACCAATGAGCAAATATATATAAGGCTCACCTAGATAAGCAACTAGCAGAAGAATGCAATCAACTCTCAGCACGGATAGAAACAAGAATGCATAAAACAATCTGTGAAGGGGGTAGAAGATAAGGAACAAGCGCACAAGCCCAATAACACAGCACAGAAGATTTTTAGGTGGTTCGGTCACCAAGACCTACATCCACCCCTCACTCCCAACAGGAGTGAGGCTTCCACTAGCACAAGCTAGTAACCTGCAGACTCAGTCTGCCAACACACGCTGCCAAACAGCTTGACCAGGGGAACATCCTCCCCTCTTCCTCCCAACCGAAGGGAACACTAGTGACACCCAGTCACCAGCAACCAGAGACCCAAGTCTCTCTTCCTCCAACCCGGAGGGTACACCTGGACCTGCTACCAGCAAGACCAGAACCGGAGGGCTAGCCTCCCTTCTCCTGACCCACCAGGAGGAATCCGATTCCCAGCAGGGCAATCGGAAGAACAAGAATAACCAAATGAAAAAGAAAAAATATGAAACAGAAAATACACAACAATCGGAAGGCTGTAAATGAAGAACAAGAATGTAGCTCTCAAAGGAGCAGATCTGGCTTGGATTTAATCCAGACGCCAGAGGACAGATCTTCAATAGCTTCTTCCTTCTTCTCCACGAACTCTCTCTCTCCCTATCTCTCTTTCTTTCTCCTCTGCTCTCCTTTTCTCTCACGCTATTCTCTCCTTCTTCTCTGCAACCCTTTTTCTTCTGCCGGCTCACTCTTCTTCTATTTCTTCTTCTTCTCTTTTTCTTCCTCTTTTCTGGATCGAAGGGCTTTTCGCTCTCCAGGCTTCTTCTTCGATCAGTCTTCTACAGAGGATGAAGACTCGTATATATAGCATCAGCAGGCACACTGGGCGCGTGTGGCTTCCACATTTCCTGCCCTAGAAATTTGGACCACGTGGCAGCATCCTGCCCCTTTTTCGCATCGGATCACGTGCCCCCTCATCAGTACGCTCAGCAACTGGAGTGAGGTGGCGTTAACGCACTTGCTTCAAGGAGTTGACGCAGCCTTCAAAGACATTCTACCAGCACAACTCAAGTTTGCTGCGTTGACGCTTCCAACCCATGGCGTTGACGCATTGATGCGTTCCAGTGAGCAACCAGCCTAGCCCTATTGACAGTTGCGTCGACCCTGCTCCACTGCTGCGTTGACGCATCGGTGATCCAGTGATTAGGTATTCAGCAGATAGACGTGCTGTGTTGACGCTGTCAGCATGCTGCGTTGACGCATGGAGCTGCAGCGTCTGAATTTAGATGGCTTCAGCCCTCTCACGTTTCGTGTGGAGTGCGTTGACGCATTGTGCAACTGCGTCCACCTTCTGGTCACCTTGTCGATCCATCAACCTGCTGCGTCGATGCCACTTGATGAATGCGTTGACGAACCAGAGTAATCTAGTAAGCTCCTTTCTTTATTGTTTGAACTACTGCGTCCACGCCACTTGATCAAGGCGTTGACGCATTGTGTGTTCCAGCAAGCAAACGGCCTAGCCTTTTTAACTGCTGCGTCGACGCTGCTCCACTGCTGCGTTGACGCATTGGAATATTTCTGACAAGGCCTCTGCTTCTTGAGTGGTTGAGTTGACGCAGCCTTTGCGTGGAGTTGACGCTGTGAAGAGTATCCGTGGATGCATCTTCACTGGTGCGTGGACGCCTTAAGCTACCAGCGTCGACCCTGTTCCAGACTTGCCCAATGTGTTGACTTCAACAAGGAGGCAGTGGCTGAAATGCAAACGGTTGCTTAGTTGACGCTGCAGCCCAATGAGTTGACGCTGCAACGTATACACTTTACGTTCAACTGATGATGTGTAGACTTGAAGTTAGACAAACCAGCCAATCAGTGTTCTGATGGGTCGACGCATCAGCAAGAGTGGGTCGACCCACTACTGTTCATACTAACTAAGCAGAGTGTAGCAATGAATGCTTTATGCATCAGTTAACATGACTGAACATCAAAAAATGTTAACTAAACTGAGCAGCAAGATGACTGAACATTTGATAGACTGAGTTATGAACATAAAATAACTGAATAACAGCATGATGACTCACACATCAGGATGACTCACAATGATAACTCAATTCAAAAACCAATCATCAAAACCACCATTAAAACCATCATCAAAACCACATGGGCATAACAATAGCCATGCAATCAACAAAATCACGGTGAAGTATCGTTTTCCCATTCCCCGATTGGATGACTTGCTTGATATGATGTCGGGAGCCACTATCTTCTCAAAGATAGACCTTCGTAGTGGCTATCACCAGGTGCGGATCAGGCTTGGAGATGAATGGAAGACGGCATTCAAGACCAAGGATGGTCTTTATGAGTGGTTGGTTATGCCCTTTGGGCTTTCCAACGCCCCTAGCACCTTCATGCGGTTGATGACCCATGTTTTACGCCCTATGATAGGGGTCTTCTTGGTCGTCTACTTCGATGACATTCTTATCTACAGCCGCACTAGGGAGGACCACTTAGACCATCTTAGGCAGGTCTGTGTTGTGCTAAGGCGAGAGAGTTTATTCGCCAACCCGAAGAAATGTGCTTTCATGTCCGATCAGATCACTTTTCTCGGGTTCATTGTGTCGAGAGATGGAGTCTCCGCTGATCTGGAGAAGATTAGGGCCATCAGGGAGTGGCCCGAGCCCCGCACACTCCACGACGTCCGGAATTTCCATGGCTTAGCAACGTTCTACCGTCGCCTCATTCGTGGCTTCAGTTCTATCACTGCCCCGATCACTGATTGCATAAAGAAGGGGGCATTCGTTTGGACTAAGGCTACAGCCACGTCCTTTCAAGATATTAAGGAGCGCATGACCCAGGCACCTTTCCTTGCTTTACCCGATTTTTCTAAGGTGTTTGAGGTCACGTGTGATGCTTCTGGTCTGGGTATTGGTGGCGTTTTGAGTCAGGAGTCCCACCCTATTGCATTCTTTAGCGAGAAGCTTAATGATGCCAAACTGCGATATTCCACATATGACAAAGAATTTTACGCAGTTGTCCAGGCATTGAGGTATTGGAGGCACTATTTGTTGCACCAGGAGTTTGTCCTCTTCTCTGACCATGAGGCCTTACGATTCCTCCATACCCAAAAGAAGCTGAATGCTCGCCATAGTCGTTGGGTGGAGTATCTCCAAGAGTACACCTTTGTGCTCAAGCACAAAGTAGGGGCAGAGAACAAGGTCGCCGATGCACTGAGTCGTCGGGTGATGATGTTGACCACCATGAGTGTTGAGGTGGTAGGGATAGAGAGGCTGAAGGACGCCTATGTTGATTGTCCGGACTTTGGTCCGATCTATGCCGTCCTTCAGGCCGGTCCCTCGCGCGATTATAGCGAGTTTGTACTACAGGAGGGCCACCTATTCCGGGGTGACAAGTTGTGCATCCCACGGACTTCTGTTCGTGACTTTCTTACATGGGAGATGCACGCGGGAGGTCTTGCTGGTCACTTTGGCTGGAACAAGACCATAGAGGCGGTTGAGCACCGATTCTACTGGCCTAGCCTAAAGAGGGATGTTGCTCGTATTGTAGCCCAGTGTCGCACTTGTGCTATGGCCAAACAAAGGAAGCAAAGTACCGGCCTCTATACTCCCCTTCCCGTCCCAGATAGTCCATGGCAGGACATTAGCATGGACTTTGTGTTAGGATTACCCCGCACCCTCCGAAAGCATGACTCGATCTTTGTGGTTGTCGACCGATTCTCTAAGATGGCATTATTCACCCCATGCTCCAAAACCTCGGATGCCTCTAGAGTTGTCGTCTATTTTTTTCACATTGTGTCTCCAGGTTCGGACTCCCACGCACTATAGTGTCCGATAGGGATGTGCGCTTCACTAGCTATTTCTGGAAGACCCTATGGCACATGATGGGCACCCAATTGAAATTCTCCACTGCATATCACCCCCAAACTGATGGTCAGACTGAGGTTGTCAATAGGAGTTTGGGGGATCTTCTTAGGTGTCTTGTCCGAGATCGAGTCAGGGATTTAGATTTGATATTACCCTTGGCTGAGTTCGCCTATAATGATTCAGTCAATAGGTCTACCGGTATGAGCCCCTTCTAGATTGTCACTGGCCGTAGACCTAGGAGACCCATAGACCTAGTCCCATCTCCCATCCAGTCCCGTGTGTCTGATTCAGCCGAGTCTTTTGCTAGCCATATTAGACAGTTGCATGAGCATATTCATCGTCATATTGAGTCCAGCAACGCACGATACAAAGAATTGGCTGACGCCCATAGGCACCACCGTGAGTTTCAGGAGGGCGATTCTGTCATGATCAGGGTCAGACCTGAACGGTTTCCCTCAGGAGCCGTGAAGAAGTTGCATGCTCGCGGTGCCGGTCCCTTTCGAGTAGTGAGGCGAGTCGGATCGAACGCATATGTTGTGGACTTGCTAGAGGATTACGGGATCAGCTCAACTTTCAACGTCTCGGACCTCGTCGCTTATAGGGAGCCAGCGGTGATACTCAGTGACCCCTTTGAGCCGTCTCCACCCATTGTGAGTGACACCACCCTAAAGTGTCTACCTCCAGCCTTGTTACCTCAGCAGCGAGAGCAGATAGAATGTATACTAGACGAGCAGGTGACGACTACTCGAGGCGGAGTGTACCAGCGCTACTTGGTGCGTTGGAGGGGACGGCCCGCGTCCGATGACACCTGGATCACCCGGGTAGAACTACAGAGGATAGATCCATATCTGCTGGATCGGTACCAGAGCGACCCGGATCCCTACTCGACGGGGTCGAGCTTCTCCCACCCGGGGAGAATTGGTGAGGACACTAGAGCACGAGTACGGCCCGACTCAGCGAGCCGTTGGTACCGGACCCGCAGCACGACTCGGTCGACATCGACATCCTTGTGGCTGGGTGACAGTATGGAGTCCCTACCAGCGTGTTGATACTTTCCTATGTTTATTGTGAGTGCATTAGCATGTATTTGCTTATTGAGAGTGTATTAGTGTGTATTTTGTATTTTAGCTTCTAGTTGGGTCAAGATTGTAATATGGGCTACACTTCATGTAAGGGGTCCAATTTCTAAATTGGGCCTCAAGACCATTAGGAGCCCAAGTCCAAGGTGGGCTTCTAGAAGACTTGGACTATTAGACTAAGGAGACAAAGGTGGAGGATGCCACATCCTTGTCCCCCATGCTTGTCTCCCACCTACCCTTGACCAATGTTAGTGGATGTCCTTTAGAGTTAGTGGATGTCCTTTGATGTTAGTGGATGTCCTTTGGTGTTAGTGGATGTCCTTGGATCTAGATCTAGGGTTTTCATATTTATAGTCTCTTGTTGTACTTTGTGTGGAAGTAATGAAGAAATTGAAGTGAAATGCATTTTGGCACCCCCTCTCCCTCTTGTGTTCTTGAAGTTCTTCCCTCTCCCACCTCCAATCCCTCCAGATCTGAGTGTTAGATCCAATATCTCCCCCACAAATCCCTTCTTCTTCTCTTCTACTACCTTCTGTGATCATCCACTGCCGCCGCCGCCGCCATCGGAGCCGCCAGCAAGCCGCCACCCTCGCTTCTCCGACCTGCTGTCCTGAACTGCGACCTGCAGACCTGAAGCTTGAAGATGAGGGCGTATCTCCTGATCCAACCGCTGGATCGATCGAATCTTTTGAGGATTTGTTCCCCCACGTCTCCCCTAGTTCCAGTTAAACTTTCGTGCCGATCAGAGTCGGTTTGCCCCCCTTCCCAGCCACTTGTTCCCCTCCCTCTCAGTCTGCCCTGATTGCAGCCTGCGGGATAGATCTTGGAAGAGGATTTTTCCCACCCATCAAATGAAGTCCAAATCCAGCAAAAGACCTATGTGCGTTTTCCTATCCCTCCCATCTACCCATCATCAAAATCCCAGGTCCTAGATATTTCATTTGGACCCTGGTCAAGGCTGAAAAACACGGAGATCCACTTCTGTCCCTAAGATCGGTCTGTCCGAACCAGAAAATGGGTCATGCTGCAGAAGTTTTCATTTCCGATCTGACCGTTGGATGAAGTTTCATTTCCAGTATGTCGAAGAGCTCTGAGTCCTCTATCCAACGGCGTTAATCTCACTTCGATCCGACTTCGGATCTGATCGTGGCGACCGTTTTCGTGGAGGCGCGCCGGTCTGGCCTGAAAGTGGGCTGCGAGACAGCCTTGGGGGTTAATTCCCAATAAACCCCCAGCTCACCGTCGACGACCACCGCTCCCGGGGACCGACCCGGGGCACTCCAGCGACGACCCCCCCGGTCACCGCCGCCAGAAGACACGCGAAAGCCGCTGCCCCAGCAGCCGGGCCCACTTGGAGCCTTGTGGGCCCCGCGTTGAGCGCCACCACCGTGCTACCCGCCACCGCCTGGAACCACAAATCGCGTTCCGCCAACCCCTGGAACGGCGCTCCCGGATCGCTGTTGTAGTCTTTTACCTCCCTGCGTGGAGTGGACAGAGTATTTACTGCTGTAAATTAATTATTACTTTGTACCGGGAGTGACGGTTCACGGCTGGGAAGTCTTCGCCATGCCGCGAGCGTGGAGGTACACCCGCCGCCCATTAGTCTAGTTTGCTTATTCAGTATGTATTCTACTGCCGCTGCATGTGTGTAGTTATTTTCCTAGCTAGTTAATTTATTAATCACCGCTGTGAGTTGTGGGAGCGAGAACCCGTCCCGTGACTCATTCCAAGCACGAGAGTGAGTTGACTACCCCAGTCTCAAAGCCGGTTTCTCAACCGTGCATGATCGTCGCGTTTCCCTCGATGGGGCCGACTGTGAGTAGCGCTTCTTGTTTGGGGCTAGTTCGCCTCTTCTGGAGCTCGTTCGGTGCCGCGTCTTAGTGTGTGTTGCTGGTCGTGTCGTCTGTCTAGCCGAGTCTCGTAGTCGTCCCGCATCAACTTATGGAAGTAGCTTGATTTATACGTGAAGATGTAGTTCGGGCGCTGATTGTGTCCAAGGGCTCTATGCTAGTCCCCATGGCTGATTACCGGAAACATACTATTTTATAAACCATGGGGTATGATGCTATTGGCGTTGCATTGCGCTGGGAGTACTTTCTTTATAAATAAGTGAAATCCATGAGCACTCGTGAAAATCTAGTGAATTGCTACGTGATTGACATTCTCGTGCGTAACCTTTATGGTTATGAAAGTGAAAGTGCATTCTCAATACATTCTTGTTCATGAAAGGCCAAATATCATGTTCTTGTTACATTCATCCTTGTTCATTCTTGTTCACTCTATCTTACATGATTATCGTGTTACTTTGGTTTAATCGCATGATATTCGCATTCGCATGATTTTGTCTTACTTCTTTAGAGCTAAATTATTAATTACTTTAATAGTGCCTTCATGTTGATGCGAAGATACCTACTAGGTAAGTGTGCTCCTTACCTATTTCCAATCTTTTCAGGAGATGGAAGTGATTCGGGTTCGGATTCAGAATGTTCAAGTAGCGGATCCGAGAGTGAATAAAGATGAGCGAAGACTTAGGAAGTCTATATTGTTTAGATGGAGTCAATGTAATTTTCCTATTTCTTGAGTCTAGTGCATAAATGGAAATTGAATTAGTGGATGTATTTTGAATATTTGATTATCAATGAAATAAAGTGGGAGTTTGAATATATATATTGTGCAATTGCATCTTTATGTGTGATTGTCTTACGCTCTGGTTATTCTTGCTCACAAGAGGCTTACCATGCCGGCTGTTCGCGATCCCCGAGTTAGTGTTCTGCTGGAATAAAGGCTCGGGGCGTGACAGTTAAGTTGGTATCAGAGCCTAAGTCTCAGGACTTAGGAAGAAGAGTCACGTCATAGGAAAAGTCCAAGGTTTAAGGACCCTTACCTATGAACTAAAGAAGAAGTTTCCATACCCATGTGAGAAGTGGGTAGAGCCCAGGATAAGATAATTAATTAGCTTTAAGATTTATTTTGTTCGTTCCAATTTCATGAGAAATAACAAGTTGTTATTTTCTCCCAGGTACCTTATCTTACAAATGGCTCATCATGTAGATTGGGATGGTATGCAACAAACAGTTGCCGGCCTTACCCAAGCATTGCAAACTATAGCGCAAGGTGGCGCAGGAGCATGGGCTGGCGATCTGCATCGCAATTTTTGGAGTTTAAACCCTCCACGTTTCTACGGTTCCTCTAACCCGGATGAAGCAGAAAATTGGATCGATGAAATGAATCGTATCTTTGATGTCATTCAATGCACCGATCAGGAGAAGGTGCGTCTGGCAACGTTTCAACTTAATAAGGATGCCCGTACTTGGTGGAAGTCGGTTCCAGCACCTCCGGCCAATGCACCTCATACATGGGACGGTTTTCTTACCCTATTCCATGCCAAGTACTTTTCTGAGCACGTAAAGGAACGAAAGGCTATGGAGTTCACCGCTCTTCGGCAAGGAGTGATGACGGTTGCTGAATATGAACTATAATTTTTAAGGCTAGCACCTTACGCACCACATCTTATCAGCACCGACTTATTCAAGGCAAATCGGTTTATGGACGGGTTACGACTCGGTTTCATCCAGCAACTGAGGACCCAAAACATCCGTACCTATGCGGAGATGGTTCAACGAGCATATTTATGTGAAAGGACGTTAGAGAAGGTTGAGAAGTTAAAAGGAAAAGGAGAAGAATCAAGCTGACGTTCCGATCAGCTTTATAAGAAAGAGAAATTTAGTATCACGGAACCCTACAAAAGCCGTGATAGTAAGAAAAGATCTAGGAGTGGGAACGGTGGAAGCTCCCACAAGCAAAAGAAAGTCAAGGAAGAGAAAGAGTAGGTCGCCACAGCTTGCACATTTTGTTAGAAATTCGGCCATTCGGTTGAGGAGTGTTGGAAGTGCCTTGGCGCTTGTTTACGTTGTGTAAGCAGGGAACATCGCATGCCGGATTGCCCCCTTATGAAGGACCAGTCATCTGGTAATGACGCAGGAGGCATGCTCGCCTCAATGCCGTTCTAGATGAAGAGGAAGCGTCCAAGGATGATGGGCTTATGGAAGGTACTCTTCAAATTTGTTATCATCCTGCATTTGTGCTATTTGATACTGGTGCCTCTTATTCTTTTATCTCCACTACTTTTGCTGAGACATTACCAATCGCATCAGTTCCCTTACCTTCAGATCTTGCCATTTCTACACCCTTAGGATCTGGAACTAAGCTCACCAACTATTATCCTGATAGTGAAGTGATAGTAGAAGGTCACAATCTCCCCGCAAACTTAGTATGCCTTGACATGAAAGGTTATGATGCCATTTTAGGGGTAGATTGGCTTGTAGACCACGATGCTTATATCAATTGCCGAAATATGATTATATCTTTTCGAAAACCCGGTCTTCCAAGATTCTCTTTTCTTGGCATCAAATACAAGAAACACCCCACTATCATATCCTCACTTCACGCTTGCAAGCTCATCTCGCGAGGATGTGAAGCTTTTCTTGCTTCCGTCATTATTACAGAGTCCAAGGAGATTATCATAGCAGACATCCCTATTATAAATGAGTTCCCAGACGTGTTTCCATCTGAACTACCTAGTTTACCTCTCGAGAGGGAAGTGAAATTCATTATTGAACTCATCCCAGGAGCATCACCTATTTCTATAGCCCCTTACAGGATGTCCCCCACAGAACTTAAAGAGCTAAAGAAGCAGTTACAGGAACTTCTGGATAAGGGCTTCATTAGACCTAGCACATCCCCTTGGGGTACGCCGGTTCTATTTGTCAAAAAGAAAGATGATTCTCTCAGACTATGCATCAATTACCGGCGACTAAATCAGCTTACAATCAAAAATAAGTATCTGTTGCCGCGTATTGATGAGTTCTTCGATCAGCTTTCGGGAGTAGAATATTTCTCTAAGATTGATCTCAGATCAGGTTATCATCAGCTGAGAATTAAAGAAGAAGACATTTATAAATCAGCTTTTCGAAGTCGTTATGGCCACTATGAATTCGTGGTAATGCCATTTGGGTTAAGTAATGCCCCAGCAGCATTTATGCAACTTATGAACAGTGTCTTCTAGCCATACCTAGATCAATTCATTGTCGTCTTCATCGATGATATCTTGGTATACTCCAAGACAAAAGAGGAACATGAAGAACATCTAAGGATAGCTTTGCAAACACTTAGAGAACACAAGCCTTATGTCAAACTCAATAAATGTGAATTCTGGCTCGAGGAAGTCTCATTCCTAGGCCACATTATTTCAAAAGAAGGTATTGTTGTGGATCCTTCTAAGGTAGAAGCTGTCAAGAATTGGAGTCGGCCTACGACTGTGTCTGAAGTAAGGAGCTTTCTGGGTCTAGCTGGTTATTATAAAAGATTCATTAAGGACTTCTCAAAGATAGCAGTTCCTTTAACTAGACTCACCAGAAAAGAAAATCCTTTTGACTGGTCAGAGGAATGTGAGAAGAATTTCCAAACTCTTAAGAATCATCTTACAATAGCCCCTGTTTTGTCACTACCAATGGAGGGTGGTGGATTCAAAGTGTATACGGATGCGTCTGGCATTGGCTTAGGATGCGTTCTCATGCAGAATGGAAAGGTGATCTGTTATTCTTCAAGACAACTGAAACGGCACGAGGAAAACTATCATGTGCATGATTTAGAATTGGCAGCAGTTATTTTCGCCTTGAAAATTTGGCGTCATTATCTTTATGGAGAAAAGTTTACGGTCTACTCAGACCACAAAAGCCTGAAATATTTATTCTCTCAAAAGGAGCTTAACATGAGGCAGAGGAGGTGGTTAGAATATCTCAAAGACTTTGATTTTACTATTCAGTATCATTCTGGGTTAGCTAATGCTGTAGCAGATGCACTCAGCAGAAAACCAATGGGTATGCTATCAAGTCTTATGATAAGTGTAACTAACCTTGTTCCTCAATTTGCTCAGTTGAACTTAGATATTGACATAAAGGAAGAAGATTGTTTCATAGCTAATATCCAAGCTCAACCTACATTGATAGAAGATCTGGTCAAGCTGCAAAATGATGATCCTATATTACTAGAAATTAAAGCCAATATCGAACAAAAGCCAGATTTTTCTTTTTCCAACGACGAAAGATTATTATTTAAGGGCCGAATATGTATACCAGATCATGAGGCTACAAAGAAACGGATCCTAGATGAAGCACATAATTCCAAATACACAATTCATCCAGGAGGAACAAAGATGTATTAAGATCTCAAAAGAAATTTCTGGTGGCCCAATATGAAGAGAGAAATAGCTGATTTCGCGTCTCGTTGTCTCACTTGTCAACAAGTAAAAGCAGAACATTTTAGACCCGCAGGTAAATTACATCCCTTACATATTCCCGAATGGAAGTGGGAGAGTATAGGGATGGATTTCATTATGGGGTTACCTAAGACAAGAGGTGGACATGATGGCATATGGGTAATCATAGATCGATTGACTAAATCTGCACATTTTGTACCAATGAAGAGTCGATGGTCTGTGGATATCCTGACAGCATTATACATAAAAGAAATCATCAAGTTACATGGTGTCCCTTGTAGATTCTAAGAAAAATCCACTTAAGAAAAGGGGATTGAAACCCAAACTCAATTTCTAAAGCTTAAAAATTAAATGGGGAAAGGAAGAGCATGCGTGGGATGCTAAAGAAGAATGTGATCGCCAGAGGGGTTACCTCAAATAAGAAAAAGGATGATCGCAAGTACCTTGTGTTAAGCGGGGGAGATTGTGAACCCTTTCTTCCTCCTTCTACCGGCCGGCCGATGAAGGGGGTTCTTAGTCTTGATTACCTTGCAAGAACACACAAATCAAATAAAAGAGTGGATTAGCCAAAGGGTGTAATATCAAAGTTCTAAGATTATGAAATTAATCAAATTGAACATGAACATGAACATGAAATTAAGAGGAGTAACAAGGTTTGAAAAATATGGATGTAATGCTAAGTAATAACATGTAGAGTATGAGATCTAACAAGAACTAGAGGGAGGGAGGATGTGTGATGATGTTACAAAAATAACAACTAAATAACTAAAGGAAGGATTCATTTCTGCTGTGCGTGCAACAATAAAGGGAGGAGAGCTTCAGTATGCGATGGAACTACAGTGGTTCATCCGTGGAAGAAGAAGATAATTGCCTAGAAGGAGAGCTTGTTTGAAGAGCCTGCAAAACAAATAAGACACTCTTCTCTCTGTCAACTCTGCTCTCTTAATGATGATCTCTCTCTCTGTTCTCTCGCGCGAAGAGACCCAGGAGGGGTAATTATAGGGCTAAGATCCTTGGAGAACAAGGATTAAAACAAGGTAAAGATCTTCTATCAAGAAACTCCCTTCCCAGTCGAATACAAGGCTCAAAATCAGGAAGGAACCATTACTGGAAAGAAGCAGGCGAAAGGGAGACGGAATTAAAAATGACGACAGAATGAAGGGCGTTGATTAAAAATGACGACACATCCAAAGGCGTTAATTTGAATAATGACTACCATCAAGTCGTCAATTTCTGAATTTATTTATAGATACAATTAACTTTCCTTATTTAAAATTATCAACTGACGCCTGCCAGACAGACGTCAAATAATAAACGCCTTTAGGAAAGACGTTAATTCTTTAATTTTCATTTTATTTGAAATTCAGAATTTTCAGTAAATCCAGAAAATGACGCCCGTATTGGTAGTCGTCCATTGTTAAAAGAGGCGCCCTTGGCCATGCCGTCAATTTAAATAGCGCCTCTGATCAGGGCGTTAATTCTAAAAAAGCAAGAAATCATAATTAATTCACGAAAAATAGAAATACTTCATATTAAGCCAATATTGAAGTCCATTTTGGGGTGTCACATGGTGACATGAGATTTACTCAATATAGCATCAATTTTAGCGTGTCTACAGCTGCCCCGCCTTGGCGTCTGCTTTGCAAGGGAGTGAGACTGAATGAAGCGAAAAATGAAACAAGCGGAATGAGGTGGAACGAACTGATAAGTAGATGCCAAGGTGTGATGTGACACACCTCTGACACTAAGCGTTGGAAATCTTTCCAAGATTCTGAATGAAACAACTTCGGACAATTCCGAGAAAGCATCGATCTGCTGGATAAAGGAGAGTAAACTAAATAAACAAAATGTGCGCGAGGGCACGACAGGGAGGCACCATTGGAGAGCGGTTACCAGCCAATGTGGACGTGCTACAACCAAGGTGGATTTGCAGAAAAGTAAAGTGAATTGAGATAAAGATCCAGCAAATGGATGGTTTTCAAGGGACCAGCCTGAGTAGCTTCAAGGAGAATAAAGTACTTGATTTGGAATGGAATATCTCATGTCAACTCAATTAAGAACGAGCGACCTTCACTATTGGCGTAATATGAAGATTTTCATCATTAAGCTCAAAGTCCTACATGATGCATGCTGGGCTAAAGGAAAAAATAAAACAAACTAAAATAAAAGATAATCAAGGATAATATTGCTAAGCCATCTAGATTTAGTCAAGAATCTAGATCTCTGAGCTGATACTAAGCCAAAGCCCATTTGTCCACGCATCAACTCAGAAAGAGGAACCATCGTCCTAAACCTTGAATGACTCAACGGCCTATCCGTGTGATCGAGATTCCCCTGGAATTATCACTGTTTTTGATGAAGGGGAACTCAAATTCCAGGTTCATCAGAACCACAAGGTCCTTGATATGTTATAATAGCGTAGATACCTTATAGTAACAATGCATACAGGAATGCATACAGAAAGATGGTGAGCAATGAGGGAACTGAGAAATGAGGTGCAGTCACCGTGGGGCTTGGATGCCGAGGCCCAGTCGGTGGGACCAAGAGCTTCTTAACCTGCACTCAAAATTTCATTAGCCATGATATAAAGATGCATGAAACATACTCAACAACATTGATTTGAATTTTAGATTTTTTTTTTGGAATTTTTTTGGAGTTCTGAGAATTTTGTAATTTTTTAGAATTTATTGAATTTTTATTGAAATTTTGAGAATTTATGAATTTTTATTGGAATTTTAAGAATTCATGAATTTTTATTGAAATTTTGAGAATTCATGAATTTTTATTGCATTTTTGAGAATTTATGAATTTTATTGAAATTTTTGAGAATTTCTGAATTTTTATTGAAATTTTGAGAATTTATGAATTTTTATTGGAATTTTGAGAATTTATTAATTTGATTTGAAATTTTTGAGAATTTATGAATTTTTATTGAAAATTTGAGAATTTATGAATTTTTATTGAAAATTTTGAGAATTTATGAATTTTTATTGGAACGTACAGACTTTTGTAATGTATAGACTTATGGATGAAGAACAAATGCGTAGACTTAGCATTGTATAGACTTATGGAATTGGGTGTATAGATTTTGGAACGTATAGACTTTATGAATGTACAGACTTAGCAATGTATAGACTCAGAGAATGTATGGACTTATGAAATGTAGTGTATAGACTCAGAGAATGTATGGACTTGGTGAAGGGAATGGAACGTATAGACTTGGTGAAGAATGTGGAACGTATAGACTTGGTGAAGGGAATGGAACGTATAGACTTGAGAAGGATGTATAGACATGAGAAGGATGTATAGACTTTGAGAAGAGAATGTATAGACTTGGTGAAGAATGGAACGTATGGACTTGGGTGAGTGCAATGTACAGACTTATGAATGGAATGCTTGGAGTGTATAGACTTAGAGACTTTGCACCCACGATGCTCAGACTTGCACAACCTGCACTTCAAAGCTCAAAAGATCATTAGCTTAAAATATGGTCATAAGTGCTTGATAAAAATAATTTAATCATGATATAACAGCACTTAAGTTCATGAGAAATCCAACAATTTAAACGCACAAGCTCAGAAAATGACGACCCTTCTGATAGGCGTCAAATTAAGAAATGACGACGTGCACTGAGGCGTTAATTGCATTAAAGGTTTAATTTGGAATTGGAATGCAAATGACGACCTTCATGGAGGCGCTGAATAAATGACGACCCTGAGAGTGTCGTCAATTTAACAAATGACGCCAAACAGAGCGTCGTCAATTATCTGTTTTCGTTTCCATCTCGGAACTAAACTTCCAGCAAACTGTTTGATTCAAACTCAAATCATGATACTCATTAACGTTCAAAACACTATAAATAGGGCCACTCTTGGTGTTTTTTCAAGCATCAAGACCATCGAAGCATTGAGACAAAGCTATCTTCTGTTAAGTAGACAGAAAGAACCAAGTAAAAGTAGAACAGAGCATCGAAGCTCTTTTTTTTTTTGTCAAGCAGACAGAGGAATAGAAGCAGAAGAACCGTCAAAATGATGAATCAACTGATGCAGCAAAGGCTTTCCAAAAAGCCAAGAATGAATTTCCCAAGAATTTTTGAATTACCAGGCCATATAAGTGAGAAAATCACCAAGGGCTAAGTAAGTGTTCTTGATGTTGAAGCTTTTATTTTGTATTGTCTTTCTTCCTGTTCAAAATTTCTGATTATTATTCTCTTTCTTCCTCTTCTTTCTTTTATGTTTTCAGTATTACCCCATTATTCCTGGTCCAAGAAAGTTTCTAAAGGTCAAGTGGCTTCCTTTGCTACTCTCCAAGCTCTCTCTAGACATGAGATCCTTCCTTGCTAAGTGGAACCTTCTAGGCCTTATCACCCATGCCACCCATTATAATGATATCCATCTTGATTGGGATTCCATTGGAGCTCTTATAGAATTATGGCACCCTCACACCCATACTTTTCTATTCCCAACCTTTGAAGCAACCATCGTCCTAGAAGAAGTGGAGATGCTCTTGGGTTTGAAGAAGATGAAGCAAGGAGAGGAAAAAAAGATGGCTCATATGACTAAGCCCATACAAGTCCATGATATGCTCATGAGTCTTGTCCAAAGCTCAAATTTGGTGAATCAAATGAAGGCCAACAAGGGAATCAATCTTTTGAAGTTGGCTTCTTGGGTATATAAAAACATGGATAAGGCTCAAGGAGATGAAGCCCTTTTGGAGAGAGTGATGAAGGGGTTTGTCATATGTGTAGGAGGAGCTTTATTCTTCCCTTCATTGGAGGATCATTTAGAGGAACAACACTTGAGTGCAATAGCAAGCATGTGGGAGGGAAAGAGAATAGGTGGGGCAATACTAGCCAACCTATACAATGGGCTCACCTCGGCTTCACTAGGACGGCCTTTATTCGGATCAATGCTTCTTCTAGCTTGATGGATAGATTTTCACTTTGAGTTTGATCCATGTCAAGCAAACCAAGCGGCCTCCAAAATCTTCTCCAAGAGCCCACTTAGGTATATGACAAGCTCATTGGGCTTATGTGAAAGAGTTACTAACAGAGTTCCCAAGCTCAAAAAGAGGAATGAATGGAGAGATTACTTCAAAACAATGCCAAAGAGCAATTTCACATGCACACCGGGCTTTCTCAAAACCCAAGAACTTCGCTCAAGGTTATCCTCCAGCATCGAGCTCTGTTTAATTGGCGGGACCGACTTCATCCTTTACAACGCACACCGATGTCTCCCACAACTCGGACTTCCTCGACATCTCTTCGAAGTGTAGATCTAATTAAAAATCCACTTAGAACAAAGAAGAAAAAGCATGAGAAGAAAAAGCATGCACGAGGTGCAAAATAGGAGATGTGATCGCCAGAGACGCGAGGGCCTCAAAGGATATAACAAATAATCAATGGAGGGATCGCGATATAAATACCTTAAATGCGGGGGAGATTGTGAGTGCTTCCTTCTCTTCCAATCGGCCGACCGATGAAGAGAGTTCTTTCTATTGATTACCCTTGCAAAATCAACAAACACCAAAAAAGAATATGGAATTAGAACATGGTGAGTGTAGCATCAAGTTCTTAATAAGATATGAACATGTAAACATGTAAAGGAACACACCTTAAGGGTGGTTGCCCTTAAACCCCTGTGCAAGAAGGGTAGGGAATATATGATGAATGTATGATATATATATGCAAAGATAAAAGATGTGCAAGAGTGCACTGTGGGGAGTTTCTCATACTCAACGTGGTTGAGTGATATGGGATTAACAGTAAAGGGAAGGATGATGCATGCATGCATATATGAACACGAAGAATAAAATAAAACAGAGGAGAAAGGAAAGGGATGAAGGCATCTGCTATTGCTCCTTTGGGCTTTGATATGCGATGGGGAGAGAGCTTCAGAAGATGAGGGACGCTGTGAACACAACAGCTCCTCCTTCAGCCAATGCAGCAACAACAGCCCCTGCGAAAGAAAAAGAAGAAAATAGAAAACCATAAAAAAAAGGGGAACGAGAACGTCCGAGAAAAAGAAGAGGGAGGGAACCTCTATAACAGAGCCGAAGTGCTCTATTAATAGGATTGAATCACATAGATAGAAGGACAAGAATAGGCAAGAGTCCAACATGGGAAAGATAAGAATGTGCAATGTGACCAAACAAAGCAGGGACTCTTTGGGGAAAGGGCTGCGTTCGATCAGAACACGAAACTGAAACACGACCTGAAAAGGGGCGTTAATTCATAAATTGACGACCTGCAGAAGGGCGTTAATTAAAAACACGACCTGGACAAGGGCGTCATTTCCTGGACTTAAATTTGGTAATCAAACTTTCTTTATTTGAAAAATTGTGAAAGACGCCTGAACTAAAGGCGTTAATTAAAAACACGCCCTACCAAGGGGCATTAATCAATATGATAAATAGCCAAAAAAGAATGGACGACCATGTGTTCGGGTGTCAATTAAATTGACGTCCGATTCAGGGTCGTTAATTTAAAAATATTCAAAACAGGGCTATTTTTTATTTCTCAATATTATTTTTCCATTTTTTAGGTGGAGGTGCATCTCAACGTGCTGATTCCAATGACTATTTTTTCGTATTTTTCTGACACCCGGAAGGCCACCAAATCACCTCTTAAAGGGGGTTAAAAATAATATTAAAAAAATCAATTTGAAAAGTGACGCCCTCAACAATGTCGTGAATTCTAATTTTTTTAATTTTTATTTTATTAAAAATCAAAATAACGTCTCTTGTTAAGTCGTTAATTCATAAAAAATTCTGAAAAATCCTCAGAAAAATCCAGAAAAATAGGAAAATGAGAGGAATTGACGCCTAATGGAAGTGGCATCAATTTTTCAAGAAACGCCCAAGGATAAGCCGCTATTTAAAAGACGCCCCACGTCAAGTCGTTAATTCTGGAAAATTCATAAAAATAGAGAAAAATAGAGAAAAAATCCAGAAAAATCCAGGAAAATAGGAAAAAATAAGAAAAGGGAGAAATCCAAGAAAAGTGAGAAAAATCACTCAAACAAAGTTAATTTGAGGGTCAAATTAGGGCATTACAAGGTAATATGAGATGTACTCACAGTAACGTCAATTTTGGCGTGTCTACACGAAGGACCTTCTCACCTTCCTCCAATCAAAAGAAGGGAGCTATGCTCAAGTGGTGACCATGAAGAAATCAGAACCATAATGGCTCAATGGAAAGTGGCACTTCTCCACAAATCCAAGACTCATGTTGAAGAAGAAGAGAACAAATGTAAAGCTTATGTACTGGCTCTCAAGAAGATAAGGCCCACAGTGGCTTAGAATGTAATCAAAGATTTTCATGAATGCAATAAGAATTCCTCTTTTATCTGAGCCAAAGTAATGTATGAAAGTGATCAGTTCTGATATTTCAAGCAATTCTGTCTGATAACAAGGAGTTCCGGTCCTTCTGTTCTGAACAGCGCCCCTATCAACGGCGTTAATTACTTAAGACACGCCTCAGTTGAAGCCGTCCATTATATTTCAAACTCATAATTGACGCCCAAGGCACTGCCGTTTCTTAACTCACGTCTTTAAACAAGGCGTTAATCAATTCAAATTTTCAAATAATTTTCGAGATAATTCCTTGATTTCTTATAAAACACGCCTTTACTCACGTCGCGTATTAAACAATGGACGCCCGCTCTGTTCGTCGTCAAATTCAAAGGGGTAATAATTACACCCTCTCTCGTCAATCAAATCCCATTAATGCGTCTGACGACGTTTACAAACTCCCATGCAGAACACAAATGACGTCTATCCTCAAGGCGTCAAGTCAAAAATGTACGCCTTACTTCAAACCGTCAATTTAAGAAGAGACGCCTTCCACTCGGGCGTCAATTATTCTCGACCGTTAAACCCTACTTTCCCGCTTTCTTCTTCCTTCCTTCATTTCCATTTCCTTCTTTCTCTGCAAAACCCTAACCGAAACCCCCCCTCTTTCTCAATTTCCCATTCTCTCTCTCTCTACTCTCTCCCTCTCACAACCCAATGGCGGGCGGAGGACAGAAATGACAGAGGGTTATGGCCCCCGACGTGGTGGACCTGGAAGGGGAACAAGCAGCCGTGGAGGGGGTCCCTCTTGCGGTGGCCGAAGAGACACCGGCGGCGGCGGCCGGTGACACAGAAGAACAAGAAGAAGACGAAGAAGACGAAGAAGAAGAAGAAGATGACGAAGAAGAAGGGAATGAAGAAGAAGAAGGAGGAGGCGAAGGAGAAGAAGGAGAAAGAGATGGTGAGGAAGAAGAAGGAGAACCGGAGGTGGCGGCGGCGGTGGCCCGTCGGCCCGGCCAGCTCCGACGACCAAGGAAACCAAGACAACCCCTCCGTGGGGGGTTGATTGGTCCCGAACGTCAAAAGGTAGGTCCCCATACCCCTATTCTCTATTTTTTTATTTTATTTCCATTATTTCCCCATTTCCATAGCCCTCGGGCATGACAAAACCAGAGACATAGTAAAATGACGCCCCCAGGGGTGTCGTGAATTTAAATGACGCCCTACAGTGGGTCGTTATTTTTAATTTTAACATGTTTCGCCATCATGCTGTTATTTCCCTATTTAAATTTTAAAATGTATGTATTTCTGTTATTTCAATTTCGCACATTAAAACCTTGAAACCCCAGGAAAACCACGCCCCCCATCGGGACGTTAATTAGATAGGTAACGACCACAGGGTGGCCATCAATTCAACATTTTCCAGAAATGTAATTTAGGATAGAAAAAATCACTTTGTGAACCGCGCCCTTCCACAGGGGCGTTACTTAGATAACTGACGACCCATGGTTAGGCGTCAGTTCCGAATTTTTCAGATTTTTAGAATATCACTTTCAAAAAAACGTCGCCCACAGGGGCGTCAATTAGATAAACAACGACCCTGGGTGGGTCGTCAATTAAATGAACATACAGTATCACCTGAAACCTATTTGGAAATAACGTCGCCCTCAGGGGCGTCAATCATGAAAACCACGACCTACGGTAGGTCGTTAATTATCCAAACAGCAAATATCACAATTAATGAGCTTAAATGAATTTCCACATGAAAACTTAAGCAAAAAGTTCTTTTATATGCATGCAGGGGCTGATGAGGACATGGATTTCTTGGGTCCAGGTCCGGGCAGCGTATTACGGCCTCCCCGAGTTCTAGAGAGCTAGGGTAGATGCCATGGGGTTTGGGGCTTCCCTTAGCATTGAGCCAGTCAGACCAGACCTGCCTTTGATTCAGGTTTTGAGAGAGAGATGAGATAGGTCTAGCCGGGCATTTCTGATGCCATGGGGGCATATGGTTCCTAGTTTGGAGGATGTGGCTAGGATCACTGGGCTGAGGGTAGATGGTGAGGCTGTGAGCGGGATCACCCTACCTGATCATAGTGAGCTGACTCAGAGGCTGCTAGGGCTAGAGACGGTCTATGAGACGCCTAGCGAGTGTAGGACCGTTTTCCGCACCGACCTTACCATAGCTATGTGGTTGGGGGACTCTAGGCAGAGATCCAGGGAATCCTTAGAGCAGTTTTCGCAGAGATTGATAGATGGCGCTACGGCTGCCTACTGCCAGGATCCAGCTGACAGAGAGAGAGCAGACAGAGATTTGAGGAGGTTTCTATTTTTGATGCTCGGTAGATTGCTGCTCAGCACGAAGGGCGACGTCATCAACTGTCACTTCTTGGGGATACTCGAGGACTTAGAGGGCGTGGGCAGATACGCCTGGGGAGCAGCGCTGCTGGCGCACTTGATAGCCGACCTGTCCACGGGGACAGGTCGAGAGACGACAGTTAGTGGCTTTTCACCTTTTCTTCGGGTATGCATTTTTTGTTGTTTTTATTATTTTTCTTTTATTATATGCATATGCATGGTCAACTAATGCAATGTGTGGATGCAGATTTGGAGCCATTTGTATATGCCCATGGCGCGTGTTGATCTACGACCCGGAGATGAGGGGTCCTTCCCTCTGGCGCGACGTTGGCTGCCAGTGGTGATCGGAGCCCCACTTGCATATGAGCTGCACGTATTGCGACGGGAGTTCCGAGACTTCCCCGCGTCACTGGTATGCATGATGCAATTTTTATTTTTGTCCTTATGTGAGATATGATGATGATATGATGATTGATATGCGTGCTTGTGAATGCAGGTGAGGTGGAGACCCTATGAGGGGATGACCGATGAAGGCCAGCCCTAGGTCGTAGCGGGCCAACCTCGCTTTGGGCATGAGCTTTGGGTTCATTGCCTGAACGAGATTGAGCCGTTACGGCTTAGACTGGTGATGAGGACCCTCGACCTATACCAGGAGTGGATCGAGATAGGAGAGCCGCGGGGTATAGGCAAGAAGATGTGTGGTCGCACGAAGGCGATCGACTGGAGAGTGCGGTTCTCCGACCAGTACGCAGACTGGCAGCGTGGCGGGACCCGCGTCACTTCACAGGCGACCGACAGCTCCTAGTACCTCCTACGCTACTGGGAGGTCTATGCCGGCCGACCGCAGATGAGGGTCTTAGGGGTATGTATGAATGCACTTATTTCTAAATTAAATACAAATACTTTGTATATCTATAATGCGACTAATACGTGATGAATGCAGGATGCTCGGGACATAGTGGCGATGGATGCACAGGCCCACCTACGCAGCCTAGAGGCACAGCCAGCCACCACACGGGTAGACCTTGAGACCTTGGTGGGTGTTTAATTTATTCGTATATGCATATGAATTTTTTTATTGATGATTAGCTACTGACAATATCAATAAATGTAGCGTGCCCAGCAGGGAGCCGTAGGTAGAGACACAGGAGAGGCCTCCAGCTCGAGAGGGCCTAGTGCAGAGGTGACTGCATTAGCAGAGCAGCTAGCAGGGGCAGTGGCACGGGCCGAGGCGGCAGAGCGCAACCTTGCCTCACGGGTAAATTTCAAACTCAAACTTAACCTTGCATTAAATTATTTATATGATATACTCATGAAAATTATTTCTTACAGACCGAGGAGCTCCGGGCCGCTCTTACTTGCATCGAAGAGGGACAGTGGGCGATGGCCACGCAGGTGAGTTATTTATTTACAATTGTATGTTGCTTATTCCATGAATTATTGAATTATTGCATTAAACGTGGAACTGATGATTTGTTTAAATGTTTGCAGTCTTCACAGTTACAGGCGGCACATACCCGGGCTGCCCTGGCCGGGACAGAGTTGGCGATCCGTGAGCAACGGGTCGTGGAGCTGGAGCGGGCCTTGAGGCGGCGAGAGGAGTTGCCTCAGGATGTGGCGGAGCTGCGAGTCGCCCTCGAGATGGAGCGGAGAGAGCGTGCTCGGGAGCGCGAGGAGCACCAGGCGGAGCGTGCCTGGGATCGTGAGCAACACCAGGCGGAGCGTGCCCGGGACCTTGAGGAGCGGTCAGCTTGCGATCGAGAGCTTACAGCCTTGAGGGCCCAGCTAGCCGTTGCACAGGAGCTGCTACGAGCGATCGAGGAGCGTCTTCAGCGAGGTCGGGAGTGGGCGCGAGCTACAGGGTACAGCTTCACCAGCTTTACTTTTGTGGCGGCCCTCTCTCCGGCAGAGGAGCGAGGCAGAGGAGCCGGCTCGAGCTCCAGCTACTTCCCGGGGGCCCATGCCCCCTCCACCAGCGCCTCGTCGGGAGGACGAGAGTGAGGCAGAGAGTAGGAGAGAGGAGGGTGGAGGCGAGAGCTGAGAGACTTACTTGTACTCCTCCACCCTCACACCTGTACTCAGACATTTATGATGTATATATATATGAAATTAAGATTTTGTTACTTGAGCACTTGTGTAGTTGTGTACTTGTACCTTCTTTTCTTTCTCGTCTTTTACTTTTGCCCTGTACTTCCACACTTGAATAAACAGGTTAATTCATCTGTTGGACTTGGCCCCTTACTCAATAAGCAAGGGATGTCTTCACTTTGACCTTGATAACAGGTCAAGGGGCCAAGCCTTTAATCAATGAAGGCAAAGAGTAGATAAAAAATGCGTCATGCAAGCAAGCAAATGCAAACTAAAAATAAAAGATGCCCATACAAGAATGCAATCAAGCATATGAGAAACAAAGGGCTTGAAATTCCACAGTCATTTTTTTTCGTTATCATTAGTATATATGCTTTTTTTTGTTGAATTTTGTTTTGAAAGTGACACTTAATTTTGACAAGGACGCCTATTTGAAAAATTTTGTTTTGGAGGCGAGTATGGTATAGAGCTTTGAAACCTTAACCATCATAATCTAAAATTCGTTAGATTTTCTCAAGAGACTTAACAAAAGACTCAACGTGATTTATACTTAGGCTTTTACTCATATTCTCTCACAGCCCATCCTTCTTAGTTGGTCTTTGCCATTTTTCGAGTTCGCAACCCACCATGGAGGGAGAAGAGAAAAAAACTTACGAAAGGTTTTCAAGAATGAGGCACGCTCCTCCCCTGCCCTTATGCCTGTTGGGATTCGGTCTTCGGCTTAGGGAAATTTTGTTGCTCTTTTTGCCCTTATTCATGCATGCTTACGACCATGGTTTTTCTTGCGAGGACTTTGCCCTCTTGACATGCTTTCTTTTATCATAACTTCCTTTTCTTTTCTTCTTTTCTTAAACAGATAAAGACCTAATTGTACTTGGGCTTTAAGCATTTTGTTCCCCTTTGGGCCCTGACTTCCACCTACTAGGGTGACAGGCAGGCTTGGTTGGTAACCCTTAACTTGCGTTCCCTCTCGTGAGCCGAAAGGAAGAGAATAGGTAAGGCTTTTACACTCTTAATTGGGCCAGACTTTCCTTGAATTCCGGGCTGCTCGAGTTTAAGAATAAAACGTGTAGTGTGTGTGTGAATTGACCCAAGAGTTAAACCGTCGAGACTGAAGAATGAATTAAAGATTTTAATATTTTTTTTTCGGTGTCGATGGCCCATGTACTATACCAGCTTCCAAGATTTTCAATATTTGTTTTGTTTTGTTTTTGCGCTTTTTTTTCTTCCTATTTTTTTTTATTTTCTTTTTGTTGTTGTTTTTTGTTTTTTCATTTTTTTAGGGATAGTATTTCTTTAGATAGAGACCATTCCAAGGATGAGTTAGCTCTTCACCTTCAGCATTAATCAATTTATAAGCGTTGCCAGGATAAACATCTTTTATAATAAAGGGGCCTTCCCAATTAGGTTGGAGTTTTGAACGTGGCCCACCTGGTTTTACAAAGATTCTTTTAATTACCAATTCACCAACTTTGAATTTTCTCTCAATCACTTTCTTTTGATAAAAACGTGAAAGCCTGTTTTGATAAATACGCGCATGCTCGGCGGCAGCCAGACGCTTCTCATCTAGGAGTTCCAACTGGGCAAGGAGAGATTCACGCCGCTCATCAATAGAGAATTCTTTGTCCAATTGTACTCGCAGAGAAGGAAGAAGAATCTCGTAAGGAACTACCGCCTCCATTCTATAAGTGAGGGCGAAGGGTGTTTGCCCTGTAGGGGTACGAATGAAAGTACGATAGGCCCAAAGAGCTTCAACCAATTTTTCTGGCCAATCCGCAAATTTGTTAGCCTCACACGTTTTCTTGACAATTTTAATCAAAGTCTTATTAGTTGCCTCTGCTTGGCCATTGCCCTGCGGATAATAAGGAGATGAATGATGCAATGCAATGTTATACCTATTGCAGAGGTCCTGAAGTTCTTGAGAGATGAATTGCGGTCCATTGTCGATGACGATGGTACTTGGGATGCCGAATCTTGCGATGATATTCTTCATTATGAACTTGCAGATGGTTGACGCTTTAATCTCCACGTAAGCTTCCGCCCACTTGGTGAAGTATTCCGTCGCCATCAGTATGAATGACTTTGGTTTTGTGAGGAGGGTCGGATCACCAAAGGGTCCAATGATATCGAAAGCCCACATGGAGAAAGGCCATGGGGAAGATACAGGATGAAGTGAAGAAGCAGGAGAATGAATTTTGTCGGCGTGCAATTGGCACTTAACACACCTTCGAACATAGATAGAACAATCCTCTTCTAGAGTGGGCCAATAGAAACTTAGTCTAAGGATCTTCTTAGCAAGCATCTGGCTATTGACATGACCACCACACACTCCCGAATGGGCCTCTTCCACAACTTTTCAAGATTCATCATCATCTAGACATCTTAACAAAACTCCAGTGAGACTTCTTCTATAAAGCACACCTCCAATCAGGGTGTATCGCTGGGCAACCCTTCTAATGGCTTTCTTCTCTTCTGCTATAGCTTCTTCAGGATATGATTGATCCTGGCAATATTTAGCAATTTCATAATACGACGGCTTTTCTTCATCATCCAATTCTTCTTCCAAGTCCAATAGCATGACCTCCTTATTCTCAATAATTCTGCCTTGCTCAACCTTCCTAAGCACCTCCTCCTTAATCCTAAGAAAATATGGGTCTTGAATGGCGGGAGTGAGCCGCTTACGAACAGTGATGGAGTGGGAATCCCTTTCGGGAAGGAGAACCAAGGAAGATGCGAGAGAAGCAAGAGCGTCAGCTAGAATGTTATGGTCACGAGGGACGTGAACGAAGATCAATTTGGTGAAAAGCTTGGTGTAAGCAGAAGTCAATTCTTGGTAGGGCTTGAGTTTAGGATTGAACGTGCAGCACTTGGAGAGCACTTGGCGAAGAATAAGCTGACTATCACCTACAATTCACAATTAGGTAACACCGAGTTGATGATCGGCCTCTAGTCCGGCCAAAAGAGCCTCGTACTCAGCTATATTGTTTGTAACTGGAAATGCAAGCTGAGAGGCGAGCGGAATGGTGATACCCTCAGGTGATAGAAGAACAATACCAATCCCTTTCCCTTTTGAATTCAAAGCTCCATCAAAATGTAACGTCCACATTGAATCGGATTGATTGACGGACATTAGTTCATCATCTGGAAACTTTGAGCGAACAGGGTCAAATCTAGGGAGAGGATGGTGAGCAAGATGTTCTGCTATGGCGTAGTCTTTAATCACTTTTTGCTGAATGTAGATGATGTCAAACTGAGAGAGGAAGCTTTGCCATCGCGCCAATCAGTCAGTGAGAACAGATTTTTTAAGAAGGAACTTGATTGGATTCATACGAGCAATGAGATGAACCTCGTGAGCTAAGAAATAATGCTTGAGTTTCTGAACTACCCAGACTAAAGCTGCACAAGTCTTTTCCATGGCTAAGTACCTCTGCTCACATGGGTTAAAGATTTTTGACAAGTAGTAGGCTGCCCTCTCTTTTCCTTCTTCGTTGACTTGGGCTAGGATAGCGCCTACAGAGTCATCCAGGACAGAAATATAAAGAACAAGCAGTTTGCCCTGAACTGGCGGCCTCAGGACAGGAGGATTTGAGAGATAATCCTTCAATCCGTCAAAAGCTACCTGACACTTGTCATCCCAAATAAACTTGACTCCCGGCTTGGTAAGCTTGTAGAACGGCTTGCATCTTTGTGAGTGTTGGGAAATAAATCAGCGAATAAATTGCAACCTCCCGATCAATCCTCGAACTTCTTTCAAATTCCCGGGAGGTGGCATTTCTCTTATGGCCTTCGCCTTGTTGGGATCAATCTCAATACCCCTCTTACTAACAATGAATCCAAGCAACTTCCCTGATGAAACACCAAATACGCACTTCTTGGGATTCATTTTCAAATGGTACTCCCGTGCTCTTTGCAAGACTTTAGTTAGAACCCTAGGATGCTCAATCCTTGTTTTTGATTTTACTACCAGGTCATCCACATACACCTCAATATAAATGTGGATCATATCATGAAAAATAGCCATCATGGCCCTTTGATAGGTGGCTCCAGCGTTCTTAAGTCCAAAAGGCATGACCACATAACAATAAGTTCCCCATGGTGTAGTGAACGACGTTTTCTCTTGATCCTCCTCGGCCAAGCGAATCTGATTGTAACCTGAAAAGCCATCCATAAAGGAGAGAGTCTCAAATCTTGCCGTGTTGTCAATTAAAACATCAATATGAGGGAGGGGGAAGTCATCTTTAGGACACGCGTGGTTGAGGTCCCGGAAGTCTATACAAATCCTGACCTTTCCATCTTTCTTCATGATTGGGACGATGTTAGCCACCCAATTAGGATAGAGGACAACTCTAACAAATCTAGCCTTATGAAGCTTATCGACGTCTTCTTTCATTTTTAAAGCCATATTAGAGTGGAAACGTCTCAACCGCTGTTTGACCGGGACAGACCCTGGCTTAAGTGTAAGCTGATGTTCAACGAGCGCAGGATCTAGCCCCGGGCATATCTTCGTAACTCCACGCAAACGTGTCCTTGTATTCTTGAAGTACCAAGATAAGCACCTCCTCTTCAGATGGCGGCAAGTTCTTTGAAATGAGGATGATCCTAGGGTCTTCTTCCGTACCCAGATTTATTTCTTTGGTAGGTTCTTCTACTGAGGCTGATGGTTCATCAAATCTTCTCATGCCACTAGCAAAAGCATCAGCCTCGTCTTCATATACTTCGTAACTTTCATCCCCCTCTTCAACAGGGTCTTCATCATTCATAATCTCATAGACACCAAAACCCTCATTAGAAGCATAAATATCCTCATATTCTATCTCTGGTAGGATGATCGGATTCTCCACAAATTCGGGGATGGCTAGGCAAGCTTGACATCTTCTAGCTAACTTCAACAAGAACCTACGGGGAATCTGCTTACCCTTGGATTTCTTATGTGAAGCCACCCCATGAGTTTGAAAATTAGAGGAAAAAGAACAACTAACTTGATCACTAGAATTCAATAAAGGTGAAGGTGAAGGAGAAAAGGCAGGTACAGAAGGGGATACAGACGAAGTCCCCTCACCGGAGGGGTAGGGGAGGTCCCTTAACAGATCCGGGAAGAGCGGCCCCGGGATCGGGACACACTCGGGAAGAAGATAGGAGGTCTCCTCAACGGAAATGGATTAGGAAGTTTGAATTTTGGCATTTTTTTTTCGTTTTCAAGGAGAAAGCAATGGGAGGTGGAAATAGGGGAAAGTGTTGAAATTGAAAGTTTGGTGAAGGATTGAATCAATGACGACCCACGCGGGGGTGTAATGGAGAGTTTGTAAAATTACTCGAGGAGCAAGGGAGGAATTGGAAGAGAAACTTGTAGTGAATTTGGAGAGAAGTTTATTAAGACCGCAGGCGGCCTAGGGATATCTGAAAAGAACACCCGATCAATCAAACGGACAACAGCCGTCGGGTGAATGGATTTGGTAAAGAAAAGGCCGGCCCACAGCCTGTCTATATTGAAACCCTCTTTAAACGGCACATCGGGTTCTCCAATATCTGAATAGTCACTCAGAAGCTGCCTCTTGTCTGTAATTACTGCTGGCTTTTCAATCAACTCATGAATCAACGGCGGCCATTCTGGATCAGTCGGCATGAACAAGCGGCTCAGAGCAATAGAGATATCATTCATGTCAAACCACCTATACCAGTCACATTCAGGATCATCCATTTTCCTTCGCTTATCTGGCCTTAATGACTCCAAAGCTTTATATGTGGCTAGTGGCGCTATATGGTGAGCAAACTGCCGTGCATGTACGTCTTGACAATCCAGCATAGAAGTGATTACTGTAGTATGCTCATCATCATTCTGAATACCTCCTGTTACAAAATGTGTTTGAAGGGTCCATGTAAGAGGTTGCCGGTCAGTCTTGAGAGTGGAAGTCATAACGGCCCATGGTTCTTTTTCATCTTTACCTGGTGCTTTATATCCGATGCCACCTCGGAGAATCATCTTTTGAGGCTTGACAGGCTTAACTCTCCCTTGGAGATTGGTGCCTAAGCCTTTACTAGTTCGGTACCCCATCTTCATTAAAATGTTCCATCCGGGCGTATTCATCAAACCTTTCTTTTTCTTGCCTTTGGATAGCTGTGTGGTGGAAGGGGTTGAAGGAGATGATGACCTCATCGGGTCTTGCCGCAGATCGGCAACATCCAACACTGAGAGTAAAGGCATATTGGAAGGCCACATGGAAGGTACTGATGTTGCAGAATGTATGTCTTCGGTCGGCAAAATGGGCATACTGGTCACTTTAATGATACGTCCTTTATGTGGAAATTTAATGCATTGATGATTCGTGGAAGGCACGGCATCCAGTTCCTGAATGTAAGGGCGGCCCAAAATACCATTAAATGTCGGGTCCATATCCAAAATATGGAAATCTGCCGTGACTGAGACTGGACCCAAACCAACTTTCAGAGTAATCATTCCCAATAGAGGCTTTCTTGTGTTATCATAAGCTGTGACTGTTATAGTGGATGGTCGAATCTTACTCTCCGGAATGCTGCACATCTTTAAAGTGCTTGGTGGCAAAACATTAATGGATGCCCCAGTATCAACCAAACATTGCTTCACGGCTATTTTGTTGATATCAATGGTGATGCATAGTGCATATTTCCTGGCCGGCTGCGGAGCCAACTCATGTTCATAAAAAGTAATAGCCGGCTGATTGCTAACTGGGTTTAAGACAGTAGTAACTTGTTCGGCTGGGATATCTTCATTCACCATTACTTTTTGTAGGTATTGTTTCAAAGCTTGCTGATGTGTGGCAGATCTTTTAATCAGTTCTAGAATAGAAATACGGGCCGGTGTTCTGTCTAGATGCTTCAATAAATCATACTCCGTGCCCTGTGTACATTCTTGTTCTTGCTCTCCTTGTTCCTGTGGTGGCTCCTGCTCCCGCTGGGGAAACACTCGTTGAAACATTCGTCCGCTACGAAGCACCATTGTTCTTTGCGCCTCTGTTGGGATTGGTGTGGGTAAAGGGGTGGAGGAAGTAGAGGGAGTGGTGTTGGGTGTAGGCGCAGGGTTGGTGGGAGGAAGGGTTTTTATAAGGGGCCTCGCCGGCTGTGGATTATTGGAATGAGGTGATGGTGATTGTGTAACAAGAAGGGGCCTTGGAATCATGGTGGCGGTAGATGGAGGTGGAACGGGAGGGGCGACGGTTGCCGGCGAGGTACGAATAAGAGGAGGTTTGTTTGGTTGAGGGTTTTGGGGTGATGGAGAATTTATGGGTTGGCGCAAAAGAAGGGGACGTGAAGGGACGATATTGGCATTAGATGGCCCAGGAGTGAGGGAGGGTATAAGGGAACGTTGTGGTTGGGAAGGAGGGATAGGCTTGTGCCTTCTTATCAATGAGGGTGGTGGATTAGAATTTTGATTAATAGCCCCGATAGAGGCACTTTCATTGTGCCAAATTTGTCCTCTCTCCACTTCATGGATCGAGGTGACAATATTCACTTGCTGATTTGGGACCGGATGCTCCGGTAGTGGATTATTAACAATCCCCATATTGGGTTGGGGAGCAGGAACCTGTTGTTGTTGAAGGGCTTGTGGTTGTCCTTGTTGTTGATGCTGTTGAGCTGCTGGCTGCCGAGGAGGCCTTCGGACTTTTAAAGAAGCAATGACTTTCCTCATCTCGTCCCAATCAATATCACCTTGATCATTCATGTCATGTATATAATCTTTGAAGTGAAAGCAATGATCGATATTGTGCCCCGGTTGTCGGTGAAAGACGCAATACCAGGATGTATCCACATGTTGGGGCCATATTGCTCTTTCCTTTGGCAATGTGAGCAGGTTAGCGGCCATGAGGGCATTAAAGATATCCAATAAGCTTTCGGGAAGAGGGGAGTACTGTGCCCTTCGAGGGCCCAAAGGTCTTCTTTGTTGAAATTGTTGTGGTGCATAATTGGCCGGTGGGGGCACTTGGTGATATTGTGGGGTTTGATTTGGTGGAGCAATGTGGGGTTGTTGTTGAGGAGGTGGAGGAGGCCGTAAGGTTTGAGGAAGGTTGTTATTTGGCTGGTGGACTTGATTATGGAAGGTGGGCTGTTGTGGTGACGGCCCTGGGTTTGAAGGATGGCGGAAGGGTGTGGAATTGCCAAACGCGCTCACCTGCTCATTGGTAACGATGCCATCAGTGGTTGCCCCAGTATTGCCAATATTAACATTCCTCTTTATCACCTTTGGCCTTGGCTCGAACATGGCCATGATTGGCGAATCCTTCCTTTGCGTCTGAATATATCTAGCTCTTTCATAGAGCTCTTCCATAGTGCTTAGTTTATTCATGGCCAGGATATGACGGAATTGTGGAGTAGAATTTGAAATAATCATCTTGACTTGCTCCGTCTCTGATAATGTGTCTTTCAATTTCTCGGCCATGGCCCTCCACCTATCAGCAAATAAAACGAAGTCCTCCTCGGGCTTCATCTTCTCAACAACCAGGTCTGTAACGGACAAGGAGGGACCCACACGGTCCTTGTACTTCTGTATGAATTTTCATTGAACTATATCAAAATCACCGGCATCGGTCGGCTCCAGGGAATAAAACCATTCAAGTGCGGGGCCATCCAAAGACCGCCTGAAGAGATAAGCCAATGAATTTTTATTATCTTGCCAAAATGACGCTTCATATATAAAATCCTTCAGGTGGATGTTCGGGTTGCCCGTGCCATTATATCGCCGGAAATTTGGCATTTCTGATGGTGGTAGATGGAAAACCGGCATAGGGGGAAGCACGATCTCAAGAGCAACCTTGGGTGTAGTGACCCTCTTAAGCTGTTCCTCCATTTTGGCCATCCTTTGGAATAACAGAGCATGGTTATTAGACTCGACTGGGGCCTGATGAAAGGAATGTTGGTTTGTTATAGGCCTTCTTAAAATTTGGGAACCAAGGGGCTACTGAGGCCTAATAATGGAGTGACTTGCCGGTTGGTCCGGCATAGTCACAACAGGAGTTGATGGGCGCGAGGGTACCCTAGGGACGACTGATGGGTCATTAGGAGAATTAGCGGAGTGGTCACCCATGGCCTGATGAGGGTTAGAAGATGACGGGATGAACTTTCCCTTCAGAAGAGCAGCTTGAGCTGCCTGGCGCTGAGAATCATCCTGCTAAGCAATAGCCTTGAGAATTTCATTGAGATTGAGGGAAGAGGAAGTGTCCCCTGGAGTATTCTGGGTAGTAGGTCGATCCTGGGAAGAAGGCTCAACCTCCAAAGCAGTAGTGGTGGTGTCCACCATATGGACTTGATTGGAGGAAGAATAGTAGTTTCCCTCATAATAAACATAATCTTAAGAGGGAATTTCATAAAACGGGTCAGAATGACCCTCCTCATTACCATCATAAGTGTATCGTAGTTGGCCGTGTTGAGAATTTTACCTGAACGCAATTTCATACTTAAGGAGAAAGAGATGAATGTCTCGCAATAAGATATAACCCAAAAGATATCACCTTTTCAAAAGAAACACACAAGTTGTAATGAGCGCAAGATTTTAAGATTTCTCTTGGAAATTAGGGTGGATTCAATATTAGGTACTTTCTTTCAAAGGTGGATCCTGGTTGAAAATTTGGGTATAATCTCTGGGTATCTAGATTTTCTCTCCTTTCCAACGAATGGGTCAACTATACTCCGGGTACTTCAATGGTACAACCTGCCTAGCGTCCGTGAGGGAATCCACGGGTGCGAGGACTTACGGAGGCTTGGCTTAGGAATTTCCGGTCCAAAGAGACGGAATGCTCAATGGAGGGTCCTTCCTTCACCAAGAGGGGTGAAAACTCCTAACAAGTGTGGGGAGAGGAGGTCTCCCAAACCGTATGCCAAGATGAATGCAAACAGGTAATATCACCAACAGATATACGATCAGTCAATCAAACAAACAAAAAGAGCAGTTCTGTGGGCACAGAACAAAAACACGACCCAGGGCAGGTCGCTAATTTAATGAACAGCGCCTGGAGTGCAGGCGCTAATCACCGCAAACAGTGAAAAGAACACCTCTGGGCAGAGGCGCAAAGCACTGTAAACAAATACTCAGGAAATAACCAAATCACCAATAATTAAGAAAATGGCGCCTTAAGCTAAGGCGTCAATGATAAAATGACGCCCGGGAGTTGGGGCGTCAAAATCACTGAACAATGATCCAATCGCATCAAAACAAATAGTAACAATGGAAATGACGCATTGCTGTAAGGCGTCGTATGAGGAAATGACGCCTCTGTACGAGGCGTGAATAAGAAAATGACGGCAACAGGGAAGGCGTTACTTCAGCTTAATGAACTGACAATCAGAATAAACCAATGGAAACTGCAAAACTGGCTAATCAGTGGGGAGGTCTGCACGTGGTGCACAATGGGGAGTGTGCTACGTGGAGCACAAGGGAGGGACACGCGAGGGTGTCAAAGGAGGGGCACCGAGGGCGCCAATGGGAGGGTGCTACGTGGAGCACGAGGGAGGGGTACACGAGGGTACCAATTGGAGGGACACACGAGGGTGTCAATGGGAGGGGCACGCGAGGGTGCCAATGGGAGTATGCTATGTGGAGCACATGGGAGGGGTAATCAAACTAAAAACACTAGAAGTCCCACCGTGATTGCCAATTTGTAGATTCTAAGAAAAATCCACTTAAGAAAAGGGGATTGAAACCCAAACTCAATTTCTAAAGCTTAAAAATTAAATGGGGAAAGGAAGAGCATGCGTGGGATGCTAAAGGAGAATGTGATCGGTAGAGGGGTTACCTCAAATAAGAAAAAGGATGATCGCGAGTACCTTGTGTTAAGCGGGGGAGATTGTGAACCCTTTCTTCCTCCTTCTACCGGTCGGCCGATGAAGGGGGTTCTTAATCTTGATTACCTTGCAAGAACACACAAATCAAATAAAAGAGTGGATTAGCCAAAGGGTGTAATATCAAAGTTCTAAGATTATGAAATTAATCAAATTGAACATGAACATGAACACACCTTGTGTGTTTTAGTTTTAAACCCCTAAGAGGAGTAACAAGGTTTGAAAAATATGGATGTAATGCTAAGCAATAATATGTAGAGTATGAGATCTAACAAGAACTAGAGGGAGGGAGGATGTGTGATGATGTTACGAAAATAACAACTAAATAACTAAAGGAAGGATTCCTTTCTGCTGTGCGTGCAGCAGTAAAGGGAGGAGAGCTTCAGTATGCGATGGAACTGCAGTGGTTCATCCGTGGAAGAAGAAGAGAATCACCTAGAAGGAGAGCTCGTTTGAAGAACCTGCAAAACAAATAAGACACTCTTCTCTCTGTCAACTCTGCTCTCTTAATGATGATCTCTCTCTCTCTGTTCTCTCGCGCGAAGAGACCCAGGAGGGGTATTTATGGGGATAAGATCCTTGGAGAATAAGGATTAAAACAAGGTAAAGATCTTCCATCAAGAAACTCCCTTCCCAGTCGAATACAAGGCTCAAAATCAGGAAGGAACCATTATTGGAAAGAAGCAGGCGAAAGGGAGACGGAATTGAAAATGACGACCGAATGAAGGGCGTCGATTAAAAATGACGACACATCCAAAAGCGTTAATTAGAATAACGACTCCCATCAAGTCGTCAATTTCTGAATTTATTTATAGAAACAATTAACTTTCCTTATTTAAAATTATCAACTGACGCCTGCCAGACAGACGTCAAATAATAAAAGCCTTTAGGAAAGACGTTAATTCTTCAATTTTCATTTTATTTAAAATTCAGAATTTTTAGTAAATCCAGAAAATGACGCCCGTATTGGTAGTCGTCCATTGTTAAAAGAGGCGCCCTTGGCCATGCCGTCAATTTAAATAGCGCCTCTGATTAGGGCATTAATTTTAAAAAAGCAAGTAATCATAATTAATTCACAAAAAATAGAAATACTTCATATTAAGCCAATATTGAAGTCCATTTTGGGGCGTCACATGGTGACATGAGATTTACTCAATATAGCATCAATTTTAGCGTGTCTACATCCCTGTCACTATTGTATCAGATAGAGATCCTCGATTTACATCACAATTCTGGAAGGGCCTACAACATTCACTGGGGACTAGGTTGAATTTTAGCACAGCCTTTCATCCATAAACTGATGGTCAGACGGAAAGAACAAATCAGGTAGTAGAGGATATGCTCAGGACTTGTGCTATTGACTTTGGAGGTAGTTGGCATGATCACTTACCTCTAGTAGAGTTTGCTTATAACAATAGCTATCAGGCAAGCATACAAATGGCACCTTTTGAAGCATTATATGGAAAAAGCTGTCGATCACCAATATGTTGGAGTGAAATGGGGGAAAGACAATTCTTAGGCCCCGATATTATCAGAGATTCTATAGAGAAAATAAAACTCATTCAGGAAAGAATGAAGATGGTGCAAGATAGGCAAAAATCTTATGCCGACAATCGAAGGCGTGACTTGGAGTTCAAGGTAGGAGATCATGTATATTTGAAGGTTTCTCCAGGTCGTGGTATTCAAAGATTTGGCATTAAAGGAAAGCTAACTCCAAGATTCATTAGCCCGTTTAAAATTCTTGAAAGGGTCGGTGAAGTAGCTTACAAGCTGGCTTTACCTCTACAATTAGCAGGAGTTCATGACGTATTTCACATCTCCATGCTAAAGAAGTATGTATATGATCCTGACCATATTATCACTTATGACAATCTGGAGATTCAGAAGGACATGACCTACGAGCAAACGCCAATCAAGATATTGGAGTGTGAAGTGCGACAACTAAGAAATAAAGTTATTCCTATGGTCAAGATCTAATCGAAGAAAATATGGCCATATGAAGCAACATGGGAAACCGAAGCAACTATGCGAAAAAGATTTCAAGAATTATTTAACTGTAAGTACACTCTCCGAAATCCATATATTAAATTTGGGGACCAAATTCTTCTAAGTGGGGGAGGGGTGTAGTGCCCCAGAATTTATATACATATATATATAATTTTTGAATATTAAAATAATTTTTTGAAAATTATAAAGGCTTAAATAAATTAATGAAGGGATTATTAGATTAATAAGTCATTATAAGGCCCAAATTATGTTAAGTAGTTAACCTAGCCTATCCAATGATTAACTAAAAGATTTAAGGACCAAGCCCATTAAGTTTGGCTCATATTCTAGAAGGATAACTAGCCTATTCACAGATTTATAAGATAAATACTATTTATCTAAGATAATGATAGGGATAAACGAATAAAAGAGTTTTATTAATTTAAAAATTCTATACACATTGACTGTAACGGTCCATAGCGCGACCGCCACAGCCAGGTAACGTGCCTGGACACGACCGTTACATACTGCGAGTTCCGTAAGTCGAAGAACTCCCAAAAAGATTAGAATTTTTGAACCCTATCTACAAGAGACCTAACTAGAAGCACATGTTAAGTTACTAGGGACTCTTAGAGATCAGATTTTGATGAATTAAGGACTCTAGAATCGATCTAATCTTCAAACCCTAGCCAAAACTCTATAAATAGAACCCAGTTCTGAACTGAGCGACCCTTACTTTTGGGCCGTAAAGAATCACGGTAAGGAGTCGTAATCTCGGGTAAGTTCTTTAGAAGATTTTGTAGACAATACTTTAGACTAACTACTCTCCAAATTTCACGTCCTTAGGTCAAGAGGTCGTGGAGTTAGAGCCCAAGGAAGTTGCTGAAAAGTCACAGGAAGAGGAGAGCTAGGGCACGTCTTTTCAACCCTAAATTAGAAGTTTAAAGCCAAGGTTAAGAGGTAGGTCATCTCATGAACGGTAGAAACATCTTGATAGAAATAAAAGCCCTCTGGTTTGATTGAATTCCATGCATGATAGATCATGAATTTCATGTTTTTAATGCTTCTATGCATTCATACATCTCTTAGCCTTAAATAGAAATAAAAGATGTTATCTTGTCTATTCACTAGAACCCATGCATGTAGATAGCCTATACTTCGTTATCATGTTTAAGAATAGTCATACTATTTTGATTTCTAGACATGATGTGAGTTGATCTCTTGGATTCTATATGGTTTTCTGTCAGCAGATGCTCTGACGCATCATAGTAGGACCGTCATACTCACGTAACGGCCTTACGATGAGCCGTCACAGTTCTGTTGTATATATATGCACTCTTTTGTCTCTAACGCATCAAGGAAGGAGCGTTACGTTCATGTAACGGCTGCTCGATAAACTGTCACATTAACCATGACGCGCCATCAATAGACCGTCAGTTACCTGATGTTCTGTCAACCCGAGACAGAATAGGACTTGTCAATTTTACTTATTATTAAGCCTAGTTATCTAAGTTTAAACCTGTTAAAGTGATCTTGGAATTATTCAATCGTTCATGATAGGTATTGCATGATTTTGGTATCTTTATATCATTTTAAAGATATGTTAATTTCATGACCAAAAATCTATAGTTTTGTATTCTAAATCATGGTTTTACATAATGCATTGACGGAGTTTTTATCGTGATTTAGACATGGATACACATTCTATCTCTATCTATAGAGTCATTTCTATAAGTACATGGCACATATTCCGGTATGTTGTCTATTAGTTCACACTTTCCACTATAGGAACATAATCTTGGACTTGAGGACCTCTCTATTGGATATTCCTTCCAATGGACTAGGAAGTCATGTTTCAAGGCCTCCGTAATTCTCCACGAGCCTGGGATTCCCACTAGGATGTCGAGTTGGTTGTACCATTGAAGCTCATTGATTAGATTACACTATCGATGTTTTCTGGTTATCAGTAATGTAACGGCTCTGTATTGGACCGTCAGGACATGTAACGGCCCAATATACGACCGTCACATTCATCTGAGTTCGATATCTTGATTCTGGACCCAGACCACTATAACGGCATAATCCTGGACCGTCACGTCACGTAACGGCTCAGTACACGACCATCACATTACTTAAGTACTTAACCCAAGGTTTGACCCAAGGGTTGATATTCCAAAGGTTCTAGATGAACTAATGATAGTCTAGAACTAATAATATTGATCAAGAAACTTAATATAATGATTGGAAAGAGAAAAGAATGTACCAATATGCTGTCGATTTATTTCCGTGAGCATGACATTGTTTAAATCTTTTTCTTGATCTCTCATACTGTAAATTGAAGCATTCATTTATTGATTGTTGTTATCATGAGTTATTGATCTTATTATATTCTTGGGCATACTTTATTGTTACACTCATGAAAGTAGCTTGATTTATACGTGAAGATGCAGTTCGGGCGCTGATTGTGTCCAAGGGCTCTATGCTAGTTCCCACGGCTGATTACCGGAAACATACTATTTTATAAGCCATGGGGTATGATGCTACTGGCGTCGCATTGCGCTGGGAGTACTTTCTTTATAAATAAGTGAAATCCATGTGCACTAGTGAAAATCTAGTGAATTGCTACGTGATTGACATTCTCGTGCGTAACCTTTATGGTTATGAAAGTGAAAGTGAAAGTGCATTCTCAATACATTCTTGTTCATGAAAAGCCAAATATCATGTTCTTGTTACATTCATCCTTGTTCATTCTTGTTCACTCTATCTTACATGATTATCGTGTTACTTTGGTTTATTCGCATGATATTCACATTCGCATGATTTTGCCTTACTTCTTTAGAGCTAAATTATTAATTACTTTAATAGTGCCTTCATGTTGATGCGAAGATACCTACTGGGCAAGTGTGCTCATTACCTATTTCTAATCTTTTCAGGAGATGGAAGTGATTCGGGTTCGGATTCAGAATGTTCAAGTAGCGGATCCGAGAGTGAATAAAGATGAGCGAAGACTTAGGAAGTCTATATTGTTTAGATGGAGTCAATGTAATTTTCCTATTTCTTTAGTCTAGTGCATAAATGGAAATTGAATTAGTGGATATATTTTGAATATTTGATTATCAATGAAATAAAGTGGGAGTTTGAATATATATATTGTGCAATTGCATCTTTATGTGTGATTGTCTTACGCTCTGATTGTTCTTGCTCGCAAGAGGCTTACCATGCCGGCTGTTCGCGCTCCCTGAGTTAGTCTTCCGCTGTAATAAAGGCTCGGGACGTGACAGTGGCTGTTCTAGGCACATGACTGGGGACAAAGCTAAATTTTGCATGTTGGTGGAGAAGAAGAATGGAGGTCACGTTACCTTCGGAGGTAATACCAAAGGAAAAATAATTGGCTCAAGTAAGGTAGGCAAGTGTTCCACCTGCTGTATTGATGAAGTTTTGTTGGTAAAAGGCCTTGCCTATAATTTGCTTAGCATTAGCCAATTGTGTGATAAAGGCCGAAAGGTAGTTTTTAATTCTCTTGGTTGCATCATTTATGAACCCAATTCTGAAATTGTCAAATTCACTGGTAAGAGGTGCAATAACATATACATGGTAGACTTAGATGATGTAGCATACACCAACCTGTGCCTCACTGCCAATAAAGATGACTTGGCCTACCTATGGCATCGTAGATTAGGCCATGCCAGCTACACTGTGCTACATAAATTGAATAAATACCTTACGGCAAAGGGACTTTCTGATATTTCTTTTAAGAATGATAATAAAGTTTTTGAAGCATGCACCCAGTGTAAATAAACTAGGAAGTCATTTAAGTCTAGATCTGAAAACCTGTCTTCTAGACCCTATGAGCTGATACACATGGATCTCTTTGGACCTACAAGATCAGCTAGTTTATCAGGAAGAATATATGGTTTTGTATTGGTAGATGACTTCTCTAGATTTACATGTGTATTCTTCATGTCACACAAGAATCATGCTTTTAATGAATTTCAGGAGTTCTATCTTAAAATAAAATAGAACAATGATCAATTTGTTTTGAGCATTTTGTCCGACCATGGTGGTGAGTTTGAAAACTCACAATTTGAAGAATTTTGCAGAAATAATGGGAAAACCCACAAGTTCTCCTCACCAAGAACACCTGAGCAAAATGGAGTGTTGGAGAGGAGGAACCGAACCCTAGTGGAGATGGCCAGAACTATGCTGGTGGAAGGCAATCTGCCCAGGAGGTTTTGGGCTGAGGCAGTAAACACTACATGTTACATAGTGAACAGAGCCCTGGTAAGACCTTTTACTCAAAAGACTCCATATGAGATTCTTAAGGGTAAGAAGCCTTCACTTGCACACTTCAAGGTTTTTGGATGCAAATGCTATGTTCATGTGAACTCTAAACGGGACCTTGATAAGTTTGAACCAAAAAGTGATCCTGAAATCTTTCTAGGATACTCAGATAAGTCCAGAGCCTATAGAGTATATAACCTTAATTCTCAAAATGTTGAAGAATCTCCACATGTGATCTTTGATGAATCAATGACTAAAATTGACGCTGGTTTGTGCAGGGAAAAGAATGATGGAGACATTCTTAAAGAAGAAGATGTGACAGAACCGACTGAAGAACATGATGCAAAAGGGTCTGATGTTCAGGGGGAGGTAACTGGAAATCCAGGTAATCAGATTACCAACATTAGATTTCATAGATATCATCCTTTAGAAAATGTGATTGGTAATTTGCATGAACCTACTAGGACCAGATCTTTCTTTAGAGCAGAAAATGAATTGAATTCTTTTGCATTAGTTTCTCAAATTGAACCCAAGGATGTTGACAGTGCCTTAAAGGATGTGCATTGGATCAATGCCATGCACAGAGAGTTGAATCAATTTGAAAGGAACAAGGTATCGCACCTGGTTCCTTCACCTGACCATGGTACTATCATAGGCACTGAAGGGGCGTGATCTCGCGCTGGTCCTGAGCGGGGAGGATGATCACCGGATAGTGAACTGCAGAGAAAGGGAAACAAATCAGGGGGCCTAGGGATGGTTCCTTGGGGAAAACCCTCTGATGCTTAAGTCAGTAGAGCAATGGTGGAAGGTATTGAGGGAGGTTGAAAGAGATGCGCGAGATTCCCCAACACCAAGATGGTGAAGTGGTTCCTGCTCAGGGAGTGTTAGGCATGTATCTGCCTTTCCCTGCCGCCGGAGGGAGTCCTTGGTTTATATAGCGAGCTGCCCCGAAGAGTCCCATAAGCTGAGGAGTTTTAGGCGGGAGTTACGCCCTCATCATGGGATCGTTACGTCCTCATCGTGGGATCTTCATGACCTTGGGAGATCGTGGCACCCTTATCCCACTGAACTCCTGCTCATAAAGGACTGTCAATGGTTGCATGGATAAGCATTTGTCAGTTGATCCAAGCATAAGAAGTGCCAGCCCTATCCGGGCGATGGGCATAGCTCAGATGCAGTCAGATCGGAGTGGGCGCGTAGCGCCTGTCCTTATCTCGGTGGGGAGATGGCTCGGGCGTGGGTCTTCCTCCATTCTGTCGTTCGGGCCTTCCGTGCCTAAGGGCCGCCGAGGAAGGATGGGACCCCCAGTTATCTTTATTGGGCTTTTCTGCCGAAGTGGGCCCTAGAGGGCTGTCACTAGGATGAGCTGAGCCTCATTCGGTCCTGATGGGCCTAGTTTGGCTGCTCTTAATTGGGCTACAGAAATCCCCCTCTCCACTTGTCCCCCACCTACTCCCGAACTTTAGTAAGCTCGGTCGAGTAGCTATTTGGGATTTTGGACCAGCGTGGCTCAGGTGGGTGGAAATCTGGCGGTGTTTAGGAAGCCACGTGTCGTGGTCACCTGTGCCCGTGTTAATGATGATCCTTGCGGATTTGAACTGAAGGAACCCCCCTTTCCTCGGAGGTCGGAATGACGCGTCGCCTCCTGTGTGGGTTTATAGGCATTGGGCGCTTGTTGTCATTCCAGACTCCCTCCATTTCTTAGGGTTTTGGCTCTCCTTCGTTCTCATTTTTTGGGCTCTTCGATGCGCCGTGAGGACACGACGGAGGAGCAGAGGTGTAGTGCCCCAGAATTTATATAAATATTTTTCTAGAATTTATAAAGGTCTAAAGATATTAATAAATGGATTCTGAGACTAATAAGTCATTATAAGGTCTAATTAGGTTAAATAATTAACCAAACCTATTTACACATCATCTAAAAGGTTTAAGGACCAAGCCCATTAAGTTTGGCCCATGTTCTAGAAGGTTATTTAGCTTATTTACGGATTTTAAGGATAAAGACTAATTATCTAAGATAATTATATGGATAAATGAATAAATGAGTTTTATTAATTTAGAACTCTGCATACGTTGACTGTAACGGTCTATCGTGAGACCGTCACATTCACCTAACGCGCCTGCGTTCGACCGTTACACTCTGCAGATTCCGTAAGAGGAAGAAGTTATAAAAGATGGAAACTTGATGATCTTATCCACTAGGGATCAACTTGAGAAGAGTTATAACATTACTAAGGACTCTTAGAGATCAGGTTTTAGCATATTAAGGACTCTAGAATCGATCTAATCTTCAAACCCTAGCCAAAAACCCTATAAATAGGACCTAGTTCTGAACTGCGCGACCCTTACTTTTGCTCGCGTGGAACTAAGGTAAGGAGTCATAATCTCAGGTAAGTTCTTTAGAAGTATTTGTTTATACAACTTTAGACTAACTCCTCTCCAAATTTCACATCTTTAGGTCAAGAGGTCGTGGAGTTAGAGCCCAAGGAAGTTACTAAAAAGTCACATGAAAAGGAGAGCTAGGGCACGTTTTTCAAACCCTAAATTGGAAGTTTAAAGCCAAGCTAAGAGGTAGGTCATCTCATGAATGGCAAAAACATCTTGATAGAACTAAAAGCCCTCTGATTTGACTGAATTTCATGCATCATAGATCATCAATTTCAAATTTTCATAGTTCCATGCATGTCATACATCTCTTAGCCTTAAATAGAAATAAAAGAAGTTATCTTGTCTATTCACTGGAACCCATGCATATAGATAGCCTATACTTCGTTATCATGCCTAGAATAGACATGGTATTTGATTTAGACATGATGTGAGTTGATCTCTTAGGTTTCATATCATTTTCTGTCAGCAGATACTATAACGCACCATAGTAGGACCGTCACACTCAAGTAACGGCCATACGATGGACCGTCACAGTCTCTGATTGCCTATTGATTTCTCTATTGACTCTAACGCATCTATGTAGGAGCGTTACATTCTATAACGGTTGCTCGATAGACCGTCACACTCCCTGTGACGCGCCTTGGCTAGACCGTCAGGTGCCTGTGTACTATCAACTCAAGATAGATTGGAAACTTGCCAGATTTACTTATTATTATGCCAAGTTACCTAAGTGTTAACCTGATTACATGACTTTGAGATTATTTAATCATTCATGATAGGTATTGCATGTTTCGGTATCTCACTATTACTTTAAGTTATGTTAATTTCATGAGCCCAAACTCTATAGTTTTGTAATTAGAAACATGATTTTTGAATGATGTATTGATAGAGTTTTTATCATGATTTTACAACGATATATATCTATATATATTCTTCCTCTATCAATAGAGTCATTTCTATAAGTACATGGCACATACTCCGGTATGTTGACCATTAGTTCACATTTTTCACTATAGGAACATATTCTTGGACATGAGGACCGCTCTATTAGATATTCCTTCCAATGGACTAGGAAATCTTATTTCAAGGCCTCCGTAATTCTTCGTGAGCCTGGGATTCCCACTAGGATGCCGAGTTGGTTGTACCATTAAAGCCCATTAACTAGAATACACTATCGTTGTTTTCTGGATCTAGTAATGTAACGGCCTTACATTGGACCGTCAGAATCACGTAACGGCCCATTGCATGACCGTCACATTTCTCTGAGTCTATTTTGATAGTTCTGGACTCTGATCATTTTAACGGCCCTCTACTGGAGCGTTACATGATGTAACGGCCCAGAGAACGACCGTCACATTCCTTAAGTACTTAACCCAAGATTTGACCCAAGGGTTGATATTCCCAAGGTTCTAGATGAATTAATGATAGTCTAGAACTTATAATATTAATCAAGAAACTTAATATAAGGATTGGAAAGAGAAAAGAATGTACCGTTATGCTGTCAATTTATTTTATGAGTATAACCTTGTTTAATGTCATTCTTGAATTCCTCATATTCAATTGAAGCGTTCATACATTGATTTTCATTATTTGATATTGCTATATTCTTGGCCATACTTTAATATCATGCGTGGTAAGAGCTTGATTTATACTTGAAGATGCGATCGAGCACTGATTGTGTTCAAGGGCTCTATGCTAGTCCCCTCGACTGATTGTCGGAAACATACTATTTTATAAACCATGGGGTATGATGCTACTGGCGTCGCATTGCACTGAGAGTACTTCCTTTTTAAATAAGTGAATTATCCACGGCTCGTGAAGTGAACAATCACAATGCGATGCAGCATGATCAAGTTCTTGTACATGACTTTCTTGCTCAATATTCCACAGAAATTCACGAAGCACTTGCTCATAAGCATAAGATGCTGGAGTGTTGATTATGTGGCTTGATAGTGCATTCTCGTTACATTCGTGTTCATGAAAAGGCTAATATCATGTTCTTGTTATATTCGTGATAAGTTCATTCTTGCTCACTCTATCTTAGATGATTATCTCGTTACTATGGTTTAATCGCGTGATCATCGCATTGCATGATTTTGCCGTATTTCTTTAGAGCAAAAATATTAATCACTTTAATAGTGCTTTCATGTTGATGCGAAGATACCTACTGGGCAAGTGTGCTCATTACCTATTTTCCAACATTTTTCAGGAGATGGAAGTAGTTCAGATTTGGATTCGGGCTATACTAGTGGCGGGTCCGGAAGTGAGTGAAAGTCTTGTAAAGCTACAAGCGAAGACTTAAGAAGTCTGTAATGTTTAGGTTGAGTCAATGTAATTTTCTTATTTCTTGAGTCTAGTAGAACGAAAGGTGATTATTGTAAAGGAATACTTTGATCATTTATGAAATGAAGTTGGAGTTTGATTAAATTCTGTGCAATTGCATTTATGTGTGTGATTGTCTCGCGCTCTGGTCGTTCTCGCTTGCAAGAGGCTTACCATGCCGGCTGTTCACGTTTCTCGAGCGAGTCTTCCGCTGTAATAAAGGCTCGGGGTGTGACAGTTAAGTTGGTATCAGAGCCTAAGTCTCAGGACTTAGGGAAATGAATCATGTCATAGGATAAGTCTAAGGTTTAAGGACCCCTACCTATGAACTAAGGAAGAAATTCCATACCCATGTGAGGATTGGGTAGAGCCCGGGATAAGATAATTAATTAGCTTTAAGGTTGATTTTCATGAGAAATAACAGTTGATATTTTTCTCTCTCAGGTACCCTATTTTACAAATGGCTCATCGCGCAGATTGGGACGGTATGCAACAAACAGTTGCCGGCCTCACTCAGGCATTGTAAACTATAGCACAAGGTGGTGCAGGGGCAAGGGTTGGTGACCTACATCGTAACTTCCGGAGTCTAAATCCTCCGCGATTCTATGGATCTTGAAATCCCGATGAGGCAGAAAATTGGATCGATGAGATGAATAGGATATTTGACGTTATTCAATGCACTGATCAGGAGAAGGTGCTGTAGATTATGGAAAATCCACTTAAAAATAAAGAAGAAAAATAATAAAGCACGTGGTGCTAATGGGAAGTGTGATCGCCAGAGGGGTTACCTTAAAAAGAGTAAAAATGATTGCGTGTACCTTATGTTGAGCGTGAGAGATTGTGAGCTTTTCCTTCCTCCTTCCACCGGCCGGCCGACGAAGGGGGTTCTTAGCTTGATTACCCTTGTAAGAACACACAAGACAAGTGAAAAGATTGATTAGCCAAAAGTGTGTAGTATCAATGTTCTAATGATATGAATTTAAGCAAATAAAGCATGAACACACCTGGTGTGTTTTGATTTTTAAACCCCTTAAGAGGAGTATCAAAGGTATGGAAATATGAATGCAAAGTATGCAAAGTAATGTATACGATGTGAAAGTGACAATGTCTTCTAGCAAAGTAGCTAGAAAGAACAAGATGATGATGATGCTAATGTTAATAAGGAAGAGGACAATCTCCTCTCTGTTGTGTGTGCAGCAGTACTGGGAGAGAAACCAGTTGGGTAGCAGCTGATGACCGTGGAAGAAGAAGAAATCTCCTAGAGGAAGAGAGATTACTTGAAGCGAAGCCTGCAAAAAAAAAAATTAAACTGTCTTCTCCCTATTCTCTGTTAACGTTCTTCCTCTCTCTCTCTTTTATGTGTTCTCTGTGTGTGGTCCTCTCGCGCGAGGGAGATCAAGGGGGGTATTTATTGGCTAAAAACCCTTGTAAAACAAGTATTAAAACAAGGTAATGACTCTCCAACAAGAAACCCTCTTCCCAATCAAACACAAGGTGCAAAATGGGGTAAGGATCATTACTGGAAAGAAGCAGGCGAAATGGATTTGAAAGTGAAAATGACGACCTGCCGAAGGGCGTCAATTGAACATGATGACTTCACCGAGGGCGTTAATTAAAATGACACCTCCTACAGTGGCGTCAATTCTTGGATTTATTTATGGCAACAAATACTTTCCTTATTAAAAATTCTGAAATGACGCATGTTCAAAAAGGCGTTAAACAAGAGACGCCCTTAAGGGGGATGTCAATTTTGTGATTTTTTCATTTTACTTAGGATTCGAAAAATTCCAAGAAATGACGCCACTATACATAGCCGTCCATTTCTGAAGAGGCGCCCTTGACTACGCCGTTAATTAATAGATGCACTTACTTAAGGCGTCAATTCCATTCAACATAGAAAAATGCTAAGAAATCACAATTAAAACATGAAAAATAGAAAAACTTCATATTAAGCCAATATTGCAGTCCACTTTGGGGCGTCACATGGTGACATGAGATTTACTCAACATAGCATCGATTTTGGCGTGTCTACAGCTGCCCCGCCTTGGCGTCTGCTTTGCAAGGGAGTGAGACAGAAAGAAGTGAAAGTGAAACAAGCGGAATGAAGTGGAACGAATTGATAAGTAGATGCCAAGGTGTGATGTGACACGCCTTCGACACTAAGCGCTAGAAATCTTTTCAAGACTCTGAATGAAACAACTCTGGATGATTACAAGAAAGCATTGATGAGCTGGACCGAAGGGACTAAACTAAATGAACTAAAAATGTGCACGAGGGCACGAAAGGGAGACACCATTGGAGAGCAGTTACCAGCCAATGTGGACGTGCTACCACCAAGGTGGATTTGCAGGAAAATAAAATGAATTGAGATAGAGACCCAGCAAATGAATGCTTTTCAAGGAACCAGCCTGAACGGCTTCAAGGAGAATAAAATACTTGATTTAGAATGGAATATCACATGCTAACTTAATTAAGAGCGAGTGACCTTCATTATTGGCGTAATATGAAGATTTTCATCATTAAGCTCAAGGTCCTACATGATGTATGCTGGGATAAAAGAAAAAATTAAATCAAACTAAGAAAATAGAAAATAATCAAGGATAATATTGTTAAGCCATCTAGATTTGATCAAGAATCCAGATCTCTAAGCTGACACTAAGCCGAAGCCCGTTTGTCCACGCATCAATTCAGAAAGTGGAACCATCATCCCAAACCTTGGATGATTCAACGGCCTATCTATGTGATTAAGATTCCCCTGGAATTATCACTGTTTTTGATGAAGGGGAACTCAAATTCCAGGTTCATCGGAACCACAAGGTCCTTGATATGTTATAATAGCGTAGGATATCATATAGTAACAATGCTTACAAGAAATACATACAGGAAGATTGTGATATCAATGAGCATGTGGGGAACTGAGAAAGGAGCGCAGTCACCGTGGGGCTTGGATGATGCTGCCGGGTTGGTGGGGTTAAGACATTCTTATCCTGTGCTCAAAATTGTGTTAGTCCAAGATATAAAGATGCATAAGGAATTAATTTAAGCATGAAAGCATAATCAAAATACTCAACAACATTGGTTTGCATTTGAAATTTTTTTTTGTTTGGAGTATATATATATATATATATTTGTTTGTTTTTTTTTAGTTATTTGAGAATTTTTGAATTTTTATTGGATTTATTTGAGAATTTTTGAATTTTTATTTGAATTTTGAGAATTTTTTGAATTTTTATTGGAATTTTGAGAATTTTTGAATTTTTATGGATTTATGAAAATTTTTGAATTTTTATTGATTTATGAGAATTTTTGAATTTTTATTGGAATTTTGAGAGTTTTTGAATTTTTATGGATTTATTTGAGAGTTTTTGAATTTTTATGGATTTATTTGAGAATTTTTGAAATTTTATTGAAATGTTGAGAATTTTTTTGAATTTTTATTAGAATTTTGAGAATTTTAACCGTGGGATGAGTAGACTTTGATGTGTAGACATGGAAGGTACAAACTTTGACAATGCTTGGACTTTAGGAAATGTATAGACATGGGGAATGTATAGACTTATAAATGTAGAGACTTATGGATGTGCAGACTGGTGGAATGTATGGACTCGGAAGGCAATGTGTAGACTTATGGTGTACAGACTTGTGAAATGTGTGGACTTGGTGTGTATAGACTTGGAGAATGGATAGACTTATGATGTACAGCCTTGAAGGAACGTATAGACTTTGGAACGTACAGATTTAGCAATGTATAGACTCTATGGAATGGAATGTATAGACTTCGGAACGTGCAGACTTAGCAATGCTTAGACAAAATGGAATGTATAGACTTTGGAACGTGCAGTCTTAGAGAATGGAATGTATGGACTTGGGTGGGTAGAATGTATAGACTTGTGAAGGGAATGTATAGACTTGGGATGCTTGGCCTTTGGGGAACATATGGACTTTGAGAATGGAATGTATGGACTTAGACAATGCAATGTGCAGACTTATGAAGGGAATGTATAGACTTAGACAATGCAATGTGCAGACTTGTGAAGGGAATGCTTAGACGGAGGAGATGGAAGATAGAGGAATGGAAGACGGAGGGAATGGATGGAGTGCACAGACTTTGGTAATGTATAGACTCTATGCAACGTATAGACTCTATGCGATGTATAGACTTATGCTTAAGATGGATGGAATGTATGCATGGACTTCAAAACTTATGAATCTATAGACTTCAGCAGTGCAAAGATTTTGACAATGTACAGACTCAGGAGGAATGAATGTATGGACTTCAGAACTTTGCACCCATGATGCTTAAACTTATGCAAATACTTCCAGGCTTGCACAACCTGCACTTCTGCACTTCAAAGCTTATTAGTTTGTCAGAAGAATTATCAGCTCAGGACATTTCATAATATGATCATAAGTGCATAAAATAATTAATTCCATCAAGATATAATAGCACTTAAGTTGAAAATGTTGTAAAGCAATTTAAAAGCGTAAGCTCAGAAAATGATGCCCCTTTACAGCGGCGTCAAATCAAGAAATGACGATTGTCAATAGGGCATTAATTGTAATCGAGGTTTGATTTGGAATTGAACCGCAAATGACGCCTTCCAGGGAGGCGTTTAATTAAATGACGACCTTGACTGTGTCGTTAATTAAACAAATGACGCCAAACGGCGCGTCGTCAATTAATAGTTTTCGTTTCCTGCTCGGAATTACACTTGTTTGATTCAGACACAAACTGTGATACCCGTTAGTGTTCAAATCATTATAAAAGGTAACCGTTCGTCTTATGAGTATATCAAACCAATTGAGCAGACAGAGAACTTGCAGAGGATCTACCAGAAGAATTGAAGCCCTCTTTAACAGAAGCATAGCACTTGCAGAACAACTTCCAGGAAGATGAATACGATGATGCAGAATCAAAGGCCTTCCAAGAAGCCGAAGATGAGTTTTCCACATATTTCTGAAGTTCCAGGCCATATTAGTGGGAGAATTGCCAACAACCAAGTAAGTGTTCTTACGTTAAAGCTTTTATTTTGTTCTTCTTCCTTCCTTTTCAAAATTTCTGATTCCATTTCCGCTTCTTCTTTCTTTCTTTTATGTTTTCAGGATTACCCAATTGTTCCTGGTCCAAGGAGATTTCTAAAAATTAAGTGGCTTCCTTTATTACTCTCCAAACTCTCATTAGACATGAAATCCTTCCTCTCAAGATGGCACCTTCTTGGCCTCATAACCAATGCTACCCATTATAATGACATTCACTTAGATTGGGCCTCCATTGGAGCTCTTATAGAATTGTGGCACCCTCACACCCACACATTTCTCTTCCCAACCTTTGAAGCTACTATTCTCCTAGAAGAAGTAGAGGCACTCTTAGGCTTGAGGAAGATGTGTTGCATCCCTACGGCTTTGATGATGTCTTACACTATAAATCAATCTGTCTATTTCTAGATCAATTCATGCTTCATCATTTAGGATAGTGCAGTTCATGTGGCTATCAGTGCATCACTTAGCAAGTCCATACATCACTGCACATGCCTTCCATCAAGTCTGTACAGCGAGAGTGGCCTTCATTCATGTGCATAGTCCAAGCATTCTCATAAAGTCTATACATTGGCATATGCACACACACACACACAGCATAGTCTGGACAGAAGTGGGTCGACCCCCCCTTCTAGATGGGTCGACTCCCTCAAGATTCTCAAGTGTGTACATTGCCCTCATGAATACACTGCATTGTCAAGTTTGCACATCGGTTTCCAAGTCTGTACATTGCTTGGCGCTTACCAAGTCTGTACATCGCTTCAAGCGTTCCAAAGTCTATACATCGCGTGCATCATTAAGTCTAGACATTGCACTGTAGCTTGCTTAGTTGAAGACTATACATTGCTGATCGAACGTAAGTCTATACATTCCAACCTTTTCCTACGTTCGCTGCTTTAGCTACACACCAAGTCTATACATTGTCCTTCGTCTCATGCATCATCTTCCAATGTCCATACAACCATTCCCAAGTCTATACATCCATCGTCTCATGCTGTGTCTCATCTATACATTCACATGTAGGCAAAGTCTGCACACTGCCAAAGTCTGAACATCCACCATCTCTTTCAGCGTCTCACACTTGCAAGTCTATACATTGCCTTTGGGCATCCAAGTCTATACATTGGCAGCACTGTGCAAGTCTATACATTGGCAGCGTGTCTGTGTTTCAAGCCATTCGTTAAGTCTATACATTGGCTTCGGTTCTTCAAGTCTGTACATTGGCCTCAAGCTTCACAAGTCTACACATTGTCTTCATGGCATCGCAAGTCTATACAGCCTGCATGCCTCATAACGCCAAGTCTATACATCGTGGGCTTCGGTTCTAAAAGTATGTACATCCTTCAAGGGCCAAGTGTATACATCGTTCACAGCACACACGTTCAAAGTCTGAAGTCTGTACAGCCTTGGCATGTGCTTCATAAAGTCTATACAACGCTCAAAGTCTGTACAGCATGCTTTGTCGTTCAAAGTACAAAGTCTATACATAGCAGTGTTCAAGCTTATAAAAGTCTATACATTCCCTTCTGTAATGTTCATACATCAATTGTCAAGTCTGTACAGCGTTCGCTTAAAGTCCATACAGCAGTGTCTATACATTGGCTTGCTACTTCATGCGTTTGCTAGTCTATACAGCCACATCATGTCTATACACTCTTTTAAGCTCGAAATCTGACACCCACCAGAAGTGGCGTCACTTCTGAAATAAACGCCTAGGAAAGAGGCGTCTTCTTCCATTGTGCATACTATGATAGACGCAGAGTCTATACATCTCCCACAGCAAGCATAACATGTCTGAACATCGGTTGCACGGCAACTAAATATATACATTGTGTTGCATTGCATGCATTACCTAAACTCTATACATTGCTAGTGTAACTCAAGTCTTTACATCAAAGTCTATACACTGGTTATGCTTGTGCATCACAAAGTTTGTACACTGCTGTCCTTTCTTTTCATGTCTACACATTCGATTGCTTCATGAACTGAACTGAAGTCTACACTTTCCCCTCTGTTATGTTAATGCAACATTCTGCAAGTCTATACACTAAGGTCACTGAAAGGCTTTCAAGTCTATACATTCTGACGTTGTATATACTTGCCTATATGCTGTTCTAAAGTCTATACACGCCTTGTGAAAAGCTTGAACTGAACTAATTCGATATATTCCTTTTGTCTCTGCCTGCAGAATGTTTCAAGCTGATGATTGGTCACGTCATCCGAGGTGGTACCTGGCACATGATCCGAGGTGCTCTCTGGGCGAGAACCTGAAGGACACACGCCCAACATCTGCTATATATATGGAGCATCTTCTTTCAGTAGAAGCTTGATCGTGAAATAAAGAGCAGAAGACATTCTTGTGAGGCTGCACGATCCAGAAAAAAGAGAGAGCAGAGAATTCTATTTCATCCAGATCTGAGTGAAATATTTTTGAGAGAGAGAGAGAGAGCAGTGTCTGTGGCTTGAAGATTTACTTCTTCGGAAGCTACATTGTTTCCTGTTTTTAGAGAGGAGTTTTGTTATTTGATTTTCGTGTTTTAATTTTTCATTTCATCTTCCTTATCGTATATTGTTACCCTCCTATGATCGGTGGAAGGGAGGATTGATCTTCCAGTTTGCAAGTGACAGGGAGTCGCTTGTGGGTTCCCTCCTGGGTGGAGGAAGAGAGACCTCGGTCTCTAGTTTGCTAGTGACTATTGTCACTAGTTGTATCCCTCCGGTGTGGAGGAAGAGGGGAGGTTGTTCCCCTGGTCAAGCTGTGTGGCAGCATCTTGTTCGCAGACTGAGTCTGCAGTTTCTAGCCATGGCTAGTGGAAGTCTCACTCTAGTTGGAGTGAGGGGTGGATGTAGATTGTGGACTACAATCGAACCACCTTAAACATTCTTGTCTCCTTTCTGGTTTGCTGTTATCGTTTGTGCTATCCATCTGCTTGACATTGTGTTTGACTGTGGACAGCTCGTTCAATCGCTCTTACTCTTTCTGTCTTGGTTATTGACTACGTTAGCAATACTCTTTGTGTTGTTTCTGAAGGGTTGTAAACCGTTGAACTAATATTCCGCTGAAGTTTTTAAAATCGTGAGTGATATATTCATCCCCCCCTTCTATATCACTCTTCGCTGCGCTAACATTTGGTATAAGAGCAGGTTTGCATCATGTGGGCAAACGGTCAGGGAAATGCTAATGGTCCTCGAAGTTTCATGCCTGAAGGTCAATCCATTAGTCGCTCTCCATACTTTGATGGTAATAACTATCTCTTTTGGAAAAACAGGATGGAGGTGTTCATCAGGGCACAGAGTCACAAGCTGTGGAGGGTAATCACAACTGGGCCGTATGATCTGCCACCGAACGAGGACGCATGGACAGATGATCATGTCAAGCTATCTTCACTCAACTGGATGGCGCTGAACATCATCCAGTGTGCTGTTCACCCAGATGAATATGCCCGCATATCTGCCTACAAGACTGCCAAGCGAATGTGGGACGAGCTGCAACTAATCTACGAAGGTACAGCTCAAGTGAGAGCCTCGAAGGTAAATCTCTACACCTCTAAATATGAATTGTTTAAGATGAAACCAGAGGAAAACATTACTGAAATGTATGCCAGGTTGTCCTTGATCATGAATACTCTTAAGGGGTTAGGGAAATAGCTAGCTGAGGCAGATATAGTCAGGAAAATTCTGAGATCCCTATCCCCAGCATGGCACACTAAGTGATGGGAATCGATGCCGAGCATGTACATTTTATTTTGCATTTATGTCCTTTTAGTTTGTGTTCATATCCTTGGGAAAGTATGTACGCAAATGTATGGCTTTGTAAGCCAATGCGTCATTCCCTTGGATTGTGTGAGTTTTTGTGCAATTGTGTAGTAGGTCCAACTAGGGGGCCCTCAGCCCATTCCCATTGGTCCATGTCACCTATGTGGGGCTGGTCAACCATCCTAGGTGGCCATCTAGAAGGGTTGAATGCCAATTGACCACATGGGAGACAAAGGGGTCAAAATTTCAAAGGTTGGCCACCAACCTACCCCTTGGTCAAGGGGGCGCCCCCTTCCACTTGTAGTATTTTATTTTTTTTGTGTGTGTGTGATTCACTCTTAATCCCAGCCTTTCATTCCCCATCCCTAGATCCAAAGGTGTACATTTGATTTGATGAGAGTCATATAAAACCTTGTATTTTCATTTGGAAATTAATGAAAAGTTAGAAAATTGTTCAAAGGCCAAAGAGCTTCTTGCGCCCCTACCTCTCCCTTCTGGTGTTCATCTCCTCCAACCCCCACTGCTAGAGTGGTTCTATCTTCAATCCCCTCCCCTCTACCTCCAGTGATCATCTGTGCCACCGCCGTCGCCGTTCGTGCGGCCTTCGAGCCGCCGCGGAGCCATCGTCAAGGTTCTGTCCTACTGGACAGAGGTGTCTTCCACGAACTCCTGTTCTCCACCACGTGAAGATCTCAAGCTGACATTTTTATGGTGTGTTCCTACCTTGAATCCCCAGTTCCACCTACATTTTCACGTCCAAATTCCATCGTTTAGTAATTTTCCATTTTCATTCATCTTTCACTCCCAGATCTGTCTTGTCTCTATCTACAGTGACAACAGTTTTGAGTTTCCCATCTCCGACCACCTTTTTGATTTTTTCGAACCCTCCCAATTTTACTGGGAGTTCTGTCCATCAACCCCTCACTTCATTAATTTTTATGATTTTTGATCAGCCTTCCATCCATTTTTCAAAATTCATTCTCAGAGCTAGCTACAGTGCTTTCCACCTGTTCCCAGATCCGACCTCTATCCAGTGCAAAACTCATATCAATTCGTAGCCACCTCCAATCAGTCCACAAAAAATATTTCCATCTTTCTTGTTCAAAATCCTATAACTTTTGTGAATAGCTCAGGAGCTGAATCGGACATTTACCTCACGGTAAACGGTAGTTCTCAGATAAGTTCCCTGCTAATCTGAGAGTTCGGCTACTGTACAATAGGAACTCAAAAATTCAGAAAATCCCAGATCTGTGCAGATCCAGGTCCGATCTCTAGGCCTAGGTTGGAGTACTTCCAGAGAGCTTTCCAACGGCGCCAGTTTTGTGTCGATCCGACATCGGGGCTGATCGCAGCGTCCGTTCTCGCTGGAGCGCGTGCCAGAAAACAGAACCGACAGATCCGTGGCCGGTTATTCCGACCGGTGCCGAACGGAGCCGCCCGGCCTCCGGTCGACGTTCCAGCGTGCCGCCAGCCCAGGGAACGCTTCCCCAAGTGTCTCCATCACAGAGGTGCCACCGGGTCCCACACGGCCCCTCAGGCCAGCACGTGGGCCCCACAGTCACAAGTTCGGGTGCTGTCGAAGAGACGCGAGAAGCCACCCGTCAACCCGAATTCGGTCCTCCCGGGCCAATTTTTGTAGCCCTTTACCTCCCTGCGTGGAGTGGGCAGTAACTCATTGCTGTAATCTTCATGTATTAACTGTTCCGGGAGCACGGTTTTCGGCCGGGTCTTTCTTCCCCACGCCGAGCGCGTGGAGGTATCGCATTCGCTCCCTTGCTTGGCATTTCACTTATTTTCATATATGCTTTATATGCCGCTTCTAGAGAGCATGTTTTAGGACCTAGCTTGCTATATATTTTCATATCACCGCTGCTACGAGAGAGAGCGAAGCCATCCCGTGACCCGATCTGGGCACGAAAGTGCGAATTGACCACCCTAGCTCTTGCCGGTTTCTCAACCGTGCACGTCCGACACTTCCCTCGTTAAGGGACAATCACGAGCTCACCTAGAGTCCGAGGACTACATTCCTCATTCGAGTCATGTCCGTGGTCCGTCCCGCATCACTAAGGATCTGACGACTTTGACAGTGAATGAACTCATAGGATCCCTCATGACCTATGAGATGAATTTCAAAGGCGGTGGTGAAGGAAGTGACAGGAAGGCTAGGAATGTAGCTCTCAAGGCATCCCGTAATAAGAGTAGCAGTAGCAGCAGCAGTAGCGGTGAGTCCGATGGTTTTTCCGATCTCGACCAGAAGGAGCAGGCAATGCTCACTTGACAGTTCAGTAAATTCTTAAGGAAGAAGGGGAAAACCTTTAAGAGGAAGAAGTCATACTCCTTTAGTAAGAATGTTGAATCTAGCAATCATAAGGATAGAAATAATAAGAGACTGACTTGCTTTCATTGTAACAAACAGGGACACATGAAAGGGGAATGCCCAGATCTCCAGAAGAAGGGTCCCTACTTTCAGAAGAAGGGCTCAAAGGTGCAGAAAAAGAAGAAGCCACAGGCAATGGTCTGCACGTGGAGCGATGAGGAAGAAGATCCGGAAAGCACTTCCTTAGAGGAGTATGAAGAAGGAATTTGCCTAATGCTAAACAGCGAAGAGTAGGTAACAAACGTTTTTGAAAATTTTTCTATTGATGACTAGGAAGATGCCTATGCTGAATTATTAGATAAGTTCAATTCACTTAGTAAAGAGCATAGGGTTCTGAAAAGAAAATTCAATACCATTGTTGAAGAACAAACCCAAATCTGTGTAGAAAATTAGAAACTAAAAGAAGAATTGGAAGAAGTAACTTCCCTAAGAAAAGAAAATGAAAAGCTCAAGGGAGACAACCAGGACAATCAAAACCAGCTCAATGAACTCAAAATCAAAATTGAAGAAAGCCTGAATGAAAGTAGAGTGAATTCAGAAAAATATGAAGCTGTTAAGAAAGTCAATGCTGAACTTCTAAAAAATTCTGAATCTCTTCAAAAAGAGCTGGAAGACAAACAGAAAGTTTTGGAAAAATTTGTCCAAGGAAAAATTAGTCTGGATGCTATACTAGGGACTGGGGTTAACTTCAATAAGGAGGGTCTAGGCTATGACCCAACTAACAAGAGACCCCTACAATTCAAAACCATCACCTTCTGCCCAGAGAAGGGAAAAGAGAAGCTGGACACACCATCCAATTCAAACAGTTGTCAAGGAACTCAATGTCAAAAAGAAACTTTAAAAAACAATGATGGCCAACAATTTAAAATGGGAATAAATTTTGTGAAGAACTTCACTAAGCCCACTCATCAGAATATAAATGGTAAATGGATCAAGCAAATGGATCAGGATAAAAAATGGAATTACTACAAACAGACGGGTCCAAACAGAAACTACTGGAGAAATAACTATCATTCTCAAAAATCTGTTAATCAACAAGCTCACATGAGATATCCCAAGAATGGGAAGCCCAATGACTGGAATAGAGCTTACTTCTCCAGAACAGCTGGACAGAACCCCGGTTATAATTTCAATAAACCAGAAGTAAAGGTGCCAGAGAAAACCATGCTGAAGCAAATCTGGATACCTAAACACTTGATTAGAGATTTAAATAATGTCTTTGGACCCAACTCATCTTGGGGTCCAAATCACTTTGCTTGATTTTGTTTATGTAGGTCGGCCTGGCAGCTGAAGACAACAAATGGTACCTCGACAGTGGCTGCTCCAGGCACATAACAGGAGACCGATCCAAGTTCAGCAAGATAGAGATGAAGGTAGGCGGTCTGGTCAAGTTTGGAGGAAAGAACAGAGGTAAGATAATTGGAGTTGGCACAGTAGGTAAGTCTTCCACAAACTCCATTGAAAAAGTTTTACTTGTGGAAGGTCTTCAACACAACCTGATCAGCATTAGTCAGTTATGTGACAAGGGTCACAGGGTTGTGTTTGATGATAGTTCATGCAAAATCTTTGAAATAAATTCTGATGTGGTTAAATTTATAGCCAACATGATTAATAATGTCTACATGGTAGACTTAGATGCAGAATCTGAATCAAATCTTTATTTATCTGCTAATTCTGAAAATGATGCTTTTGAATGGCATAGACGTCTAGGTCATGCTAGCTTCTCTACTTTAAATAAATTGGTCAAGCATGATTTAGTTAGAGGCATGCCTAGAATTAAATTCAATTCTATTTCAAAATCATGTGATGCATGTGCTCTAGGCAAACAGACCATGAATTCTTTCAAGCTAAGATCTGAGCCATTGTCCACTAGACCAATGGAACTTCTCCATATGGACCTCTTTGGTCCCACTAGAACTCAGAGTCTGAATGGGAATAGGTTTGGCTATGTGATTGTTCATGACCATTCTATATATTCATGGATCTTTTTCTTAGCCAATAAAAGTGATGCTTTTCAAAAGTTTAATCAGTTTTTCAATAAGGTCAAACAAGAAGGAAAACACAAAATTTGCTCTATTCAATCTGACCATGGAGGTGGGTTTGAAAACTCCATGTTTTCTGATCTGTGTGAAAGAGAGGGACTAACACACAGGTTTTCTTCTCCAAGGACACCTAAACAGAATGGAATTGTGGAGAGAAGAAATAGAACTATTGTGGAGATGGCCCGAACCATGCTGATTGAAAGTCAATTACCAAGGAGGTTTTGGGCAGAGGCGGCCAATACAGCAACTTACATAATCAACAGGGCCATGGTAAGACCCATTCACAAGAAAACACCCTATGAGCTACTAAAAGGTAAGAAACCAAACTTGTTTCATTTCAGAATTTTTGGAGCTAAATACTTTATTCATAACAATGACAAGAAAGATTTAGATAAGTTTGAAGCTAAAAGCTCCCCAGGAATATTCTTAGGATACTCTGAAGTGTCTAGGGCATATAGGGTCTTTAACAAAACAGACCAGAAGGTTGAAGAGTCTCCACACATCATTTTTAGTGAAAAGAAAGGTGTTTCTAACATTGAAAATTTTGACAGGGATTCCAATCATGATGGGGAATTTCTAGAAGACCAAGAAGAAGAAAATACTCAACCGAGTGGAACATCAAATCCTCCCAACTAGGAAGAATCAAGAGAAACATGTGAGTCTTCAATAAATGTTAGATTTCTTAAAGGCCATCCGATAGATAATGTCATAGGCAACCCTGAAGATCCTCTTCGGACTAGGTCACATTTTAGGAATGTGAATAATGATGATCTAATTGCTTTAGTCTCACAAATTGAACCCAAATCTATAGAAGAGGCCTTGGCTGATCAAGCTTGGGTCAATGCTATGAGTGAGGAATTAGGTCAGTTCGAAAGAAATAATGTCTGGGAGCTTGTCCCAAGACCAGATAGTGTTAATATTATAGAAACTAAGTGGGTGTTCAAAAATAAAATGAATGAAGATGGAATCATTTCCAGGAATAAGGCCAGACTAGTAGCCAAGGGCTACTGTCAGGAATTTGGTGTAGACTTCGATGAATCCTATGCACCTGTTGCTAGGATGGAGGTAATAAGAATATTGCTAGTATTTGCAAGCTCTAAGGAAATAAAACTCCAACAAATGGATGTGAAGAGTGCCTTTTTGAATGGCATCATCAAGGAAGAGGTGTTTGTTGAACAACCCCCTGGTTTTCAGTTCTCTCCTCAATCTAACCAAGTTTTCAGGTTAAACAAAGCCTTGTATGGTCTAAAGCAAGCCCCTCGAGCTTGGTATGAAAGACTGATTGAATTTCTGATCAGCAAGGGCTACAAGAGAGGTAAAGTTGATCAAACCTTATTTACCAAGAGTACAAGTACCGATCTCATCATAGCTCAGGTATATGTAGATGACATTGTGTTTGGATCAACTAGCTGTGAATTATGTGATGAATTCTCTAAAATGATGTCTGCTGAATTTGAGATGAGTTTGGTAGGTGAGCTAAAATATTTTCTTGGCTTACAGATACAACAATTGGAGGATGGATGCTTCATCAACCAGACCAAATACACAATGGAACTATTCAAGAGGTTTGGTATGATCAACCTGAAGCATATAACAACACCTATGAGTACCAACACATCACTGGATGCTGATGAGACAGGAAAAGAAGTAAATGCCAAACTCTATCGAGGTATGATTGGCTCTTTACTCTACTTGACAACTTCTAGACCTGATATACAGTTCAATGTGGGTATGTGTGCAAGGTATCAATCTAGACCCACTGAATTACATTTAGCTGCAGTGAAAAGAATTTTTAGATATTTGTCAGCTACACCCTCACTTGGTCTATGGTTTCCTGCTACACACTCACTAGATTTAATTGCATACACAGATGCAGATTATGCAGGATGTAAACTAGACCGAAAAAGCACTAGTGGTCACTGTGAATTTTTAGGCGGGTGTTTAGTCTCTTGGGGATCCGAGAAACAACACTCTGTGGCCCTCTCCACTGTAGAGGCTGAATATGTGGCTGCAGGGAGCTGTGGTACACAAGTCATATGGATTAAACACCAGCTTCAGGACTACCAAGTAGACCTGGGGTGCACACCTATCTATTGTGATAATACCAGTGCCATCAATCTTGCCAAGAATCTTGTTTTGCATTCACGCACCAAACACATTGAGATAAGGCATCATTTCATAAGAGATGAGGTTTCTAAGAACAATTTTGAACTGATTCATGTAGGCACTGATAATCAGGTTGCAGTCATCTTCAGTAAACCTCTGGATAATGAAAAATTCACTACACTGAGAAGAGAATTAGGCTTATACAAATTGTCTTAAATGTGAAGTCTGTTCTTTTTGTGAGGGGGAGTTTTGTATGTCTGATGATTAGTTTTTTGTAATGCTATGTTTGAGGGGGTGCTGGTTGAGCTATGAAAGGGAGAGTTCTTTGACAGATTCAAAAAGATTGACCAGATGTGTGTCATTGCTGGTTTTCATGACTGAATTAGTATGGTTCTCTCAGACAGTAGAATCTCACTGATATCTTAAGTCTATAAGTCAGTGATACAAAAGTCCAGCTAGAATCTTTCCTCTAATATTCCTTCAGAGATTTGGATTAACTGTATAAAATATATCTTCCTACATTGCCAATGATTCTGGTTCAGGCCAAAACCTGTATGTCTTGATATCTGACCTAATCAACTTGAAATCAAGACTTCAAGATTCACTTCAAGCAATAGTCCTTCTGGTATTGTTTTCAATCATTCCATCTCCGCAACACAAGGGCTTAACTGCATAAACATGTCTTGTTTTGGCCACTGAGAAACTGGGAGCTTCATCAATGAAATGAAGTTTTCTCCTATGTCATGAGCTGTCAAATGCTTAAAATGAATGAAAAGACATGACAGAGCAATGGTGGCTAGCTGGTGAGTAACTGGGGACTCTGACCTCTAATCAAGGTGTTTCCTCATGTCAAAAGTCACAGTTACTAACTCTATTCCTAAAAAAAAAAGGGAGGAGGTAATGAGGTACTCACACTGAGTAACTGGGGATTCAGGCCTCTAATCAAGGTATCTCCCTAATGTCAAAAGAGTGAATTACCAACTTACTCCTTGGTCTTCTTGAAAATCATCTCAAACATCCCTTGTAGTTATGCAACTAATGGATTGCTTGTCCTCAATACCTTGAGAACACCTTCTCTGACTTTGTCTCTTGTTGTCTTTTGGGATAGTTGTCAGTTCAGCTAAATCATGCCATACTTGTTAACTCCTGCTCTAAATCATACACTATGTATGCTGATAAACTTTTCTATCATTCTATTTCTCTACTGTTTACTGGAGTTCAAGAATCTTCACTTGAGTTTAGCACCCCACTTATTCTCTTAAGATTTGCTCGTGCCTTTCTACATTAAGATGTTAACTGTACTTCCTCCTCATGTCTCCAGCACTTTCATATATTCTGCATTTCCTTTTGCTGATGTCAAAGGGGGAGAGAGGTTTTGCAATATCTGTAAGTCATGAATTGCCATGAGTTTAGGGGGAGTTTTGTGAGTTTTGTTCATGAGCTATGGGGGAGAATGAAATATCTGAGAGTGAGTTGTGGGGAGTGGTTTTGGAGAAAGAAGTGTTGTGAGCGACGTCACGCGGTTCGGGGAAGCGGAGAGGACGCGGAGCGCGCGGGCTCCTCTTTTGTTTGCTGCAACACAGAAATAAGAGAAGAGAGAAGGGGCCACCACGGGAGATTGCTCTGGCGGGGCGAGCAGGATAAATGTAATATAGCAACATATGGGGGTTAAACGGCCATAGCGGGAAGTGACTCGCCGCGACCTCGGGGGGACGGGAATGGTGCAGAAATTAAATAGCAAGAATTGAAACGACCATTGGGGAAGTGACTCGCCGCGGCCTCGAGAATATGAGCAGATAAGAATATAACAAAATATAAGGAGAATATAAAGAGCGAGAATTTAAACGGCCATTGGGGAAGTGACTCGCCGCTGCCTTGAGGACATGAATAGATAAGAATATAATATATAAGAACGGGAATTTAAACGGCCATTGGGAAAGTGACTCGCCGCGGCCTCGAGAATATGAATAGATAAGAATATAACATATAAGAACGGGAATTTAAATGGCCATTGGGGAAGTGACTCGCCGTGGCCTCGAGAATATGAGCAGAATACAACAGAATATAAAGAGAATATAAGAACGGGAATTTAAACGGCCATTGGGGAAGTGACTCGCCGCGGCCTCGAAAATAAGATGTGATCGCTAGGGGCCAAAAGACACCAAAATAAAGAAAGTGATCGCGCCTACCTCTAGAGCGGGAGATGGCGGGTTGCTTCTTCCTCCCCCTTTGGTCGGCCGACGGAGAGGGCTTTCCTTGGGTACCTTTGCAAAACAACGACAAACAAGTAACGAGTGGATTAGAAAGATGAAGGTGTAGTATTCAAATCCTTGCGATAAAAATAACGAAATGATGGCAAGGCACACACCTGGTTGGTGTTGTCTTTTAAATCCCTCTCGGACTCGAGTAGGAGGAAAATGAGATGATGGATGCAAGAAGTATGTAAGAAGAGGCGCCCTTATGAAGGGGGATAGATGATGCGAGATGATGAATGCGAAAGAACTCCAAAGAAAAGGAAAGGATTGGCTTATTGGATGTGCCGATGATGAAATCTAGTGGAGCTCCGGCAGCGTGGGGACGACGTGGAAGCACGGTGGATGAAGACGACCTTCCTCTCGCGAGCGTGGGCACCCGAGAAGCCGGCAGAACCTCCACCTACAAAAGACCCCACGGGTTAGAAAATGACTCCAGTAGCCTCTGGGCTCCGGCAGCCTTTCGGATCTCTTCGAAGCTCTTCCAGAACTGAGGGGGTGGGTCTCTATTTATAGGGCTCCGGAGGGTGGAGGCGTCCAGGACTCTCGACACCTCCATCAAGGCTGAACTAATATTTTATTCTATTTTTATTTATTTTTTTGGAATATTTTTGTGGAGGCGTCCAGGGCCCCGGACGCCTCCAACAGGTCCACCGAACACCACCGACGGCCGCACGCAGTTTGGCACAACACGTGGTTTTGTGAGCGGTGCCTCGTGATTTTGAAATGGGCGCGTCCAGCTGCCTGGACGTGTAACACCCTCAAATATAGTTAAGTTGTACTCTATATCACCGAGGCGCCTTTTAAAGTATCGGCTCAGTTCTTGTAAAGAACTCCGAAGTTAAGCGTGCTTAATGGGGAGTAGTACTGGGATGGGTGACCTGCCCGGGAAGTCCCCCATTCTGGAGCCGATCACTGTTAGAAAAGGATAAAACCGTGAGGCCAGTAGGCCAAAGCGGACAATACCTCGACGGTATAGAGTACAGGGCGTGACAGAATGGTATCAGAGCTATACCCCAGCCGGAAGTGTGGGAACTAAGTGCCATGCAGGGCAAAGTGCTACGCTATGGGAGCCACCTCTTGAGTCCGTAATGGAGCAAAGTGCTACATAGTGGGAGCCACCTCTTGAGCCTGTAGGGGCCACCTCTAGAGTCCTACCTGCCTGGGGGCTTGATTGCGTGATTGCGTGCTATATGTGCCCAGCGACGAGGACGTCGCCTATATAAGAGGGGTAGATTGTAACACCCTCAAATATAGTTAAGTTGTACTCTATATCACCGAGGCGCCTTTTAAAGTATCGGCTCAGTTCTTGTAAAGAACTCCGAAGTTAAGCGTGCTTAATGGGGAGTAGTACTGGGATGGGTGACCTGCCCGGGAAGTCCCCCATTCTGGAGCCGATCACTGTTAGAAAAGGATAAAACCGTGAGGCCAGTAGGCCAAAGCGGACAATACCTCGACGGTATAGAGTACAGGGCGTGACGGTGTAGCAACCCTAATAAATGAATAATTGAAATGAATTAAAACATATATATTACAGAAGTAATATATAAAAGGAATAGGGTTAATTGGACGAAATAAAATAAATTAAAAATAACGCCTCTTATTAAGGCGTTAATTTATAAAGAAACGCCTCTATCCATGGCGTGAATAAGGAAAGGACGCCCACACCTACGGTCGTCAATTCTCACGCGACCAAATGGGTAAGTAAAAGAAACGCCCCTATCTTGGGCGTGTTTTAAAACACGAAACGCCCTTTTTCAAGGCGCTTTTTAAGACACGCCCTAAAGTAAGGCGTCAATTAAATAATACACGCCCTGACCAAAGTCGTTAATTCCATTCGGAACCGTTCGAACCCAGAACTTATCCAGGGTAAGTGATAACTATGAGAAAGAGTTCGAATGTGGTAATAACTCAATCTTGGAAATATTACTTTCAATCAAACACTACTTTTGTTAGGACTCCTAAATCCTATAAATAGTCTTGATCGAACGAACCCTAAACCCATTTGATCGAACGTCTGCTGCTAGGTACGTGAAGAACAAACTGTTCTTCTTATTTTCTTTTGTTTTCTTTTTTTCTTGCTTCAGATTATGTGAAGAATAATTATTTTCTTCTTGTCCAGGAAACTCTGCTGCTGTCGAAGAATAGGTAATATTCTTCTATCTTCTTAAAACATCGATTACAACTATGAAGAATATTAACATCTTCATATTTACTTCTTTTCTCTTCCTCTACAGGTTCTGTAGCGTGAAGATCTCTGAAGAACGATTGTTCTTCTCCTTGTTGTTGCTGCCACTGTTCGTAAGTCGCAGTAGAAGCCTCTTCATCAAAGCCATCATCTTCTGCTAGCCAAAAACCCCTCACGGTCATCTCCAAATCAACTCTTAAAGGTAGGTTTTCTCAAGTTACTGTAGCCCAAATGAAATTAATGCAAGATATATATATATATAAGCATGTCATGCATATGATTATTATAGTTTTCATGCGTTTTCTGAAATATTTTGAAAGAGACGCCCCTGTCAAGGGCGCTAATTTACAAGACACGACCATGTCCAGGTCGTCAATTTAATATTTGACGCCCTGTACACAGGCGTTAATTTCATGTAAATCTTCAGAACGGATTATCCATGCAATTACATGAAATCAATCAATAATTGTTAACGGTTAAAAGTCAATAAGCATGAAACATCAAATCTAAAATACTGCATCTGATTTCCTGCCAATTTCCTGTCATGACTATATGATTGTTATCATTGATTATCGTGCAAATCTTGCTTTCCTAGTATCTCTTGAATTCACGACCTAGACTAGGTCGTTTTCCATATGTAAACGCCCCATCATAGGGCGTGAATTAAAAATAAACGTCCCTTACTAGGGCGCGTATCTGTTAAAATCCTGGAATATATATTTTATGAAAATAAGAATTTAATGATTAACGCCCCTGACAAGGGCGCGTTTTTGATAATTTCTGAAAATAAATATGTTCTGAAAAATATTGTAATTAAAAAGACGCCTGCTACTGTAGTCGTCAACTCTTGAAGAAACGCCCCTGCCGAAGGCGCTTTTTAAATAAATTATTGAATTATTGAAAATTCTGCAAAACGGACCATGTGTAAACGCCCTTCTGTTAGGCGTTAATTACTTGAGAAACGACTTGACCTAAGTCGTTATTTTACTGTAAACTGATTTTTCCTCTGATTTGCTAACCGATGGTTTATATATTATACATATATATATATATATATCGGCACTATTCTCCACTCCGTGAGTATAGTCCCACTTTTCACGGCGTTTTATCGATCACACTCAATTCTCATTGACATACAAGCTCTCCTTTGGACATTCCGTTCCTTGGGACTAGCGAGTTAGTCATAGAGACCTCCGTAAGACTCCTCGTAGCCTTGGATTCCCTCAAGGCCGACTGAGCTGGTTGTACCCTAAAAACCCATTACACGATCCTTGCCATGTCAATCTAAAGAAACATGGTATACCGGCCTTATGATTATACAAAGAGTATATCATAAGAAATTCTTGATGGGATGATGATATCATGCCATATCGTGTCATTCTTGTAAACCCCAATTCTATGGTAAGAATGAGGGTATCTTGCTTGATCTAATGTTCATGTGGACCTCAATTCTATATAAAGAATGTCCATATTGATTTGTCATGGTACCTAAGTTAAGGGAACCATATTCTACCTAGTTTTATCGACATCGTGATTATACCGTTATTATCGCCATTCTATGTCCTTTGTCATATTTTGGACTCTATTCTATCAAAGTTGTCATACGTGTCTACAAGCTTGATTATTGAAATTCTATATTGGCTATATAAACAAGAGTGGATGTCAAAACACATGATAAATGCCTGCGCATATAGGGCCCGATCTGGTCCTGGGAGGAGCACCCGAAAGTACTTGTGCCCATGGGAGTTAAAATGATAAGGTATCTGGCATTATACCGAGTACTTGACTTGCTTGATTGGACATTCCACACACATCTTGTACTTGAATCGTACTTGACTTTACATGAAATGCGTGGCCCGAAAGAGGGTAATTTACTTGCTTGATACATGATAGCCAAAGTTCTTGACATGACTTGTTAAACGTGCTTGCTTGAATACCTTGAATATACTTGTCATCTTGTTGGAAGTTCATGATTAAGTTCATCTTGTTTCTTTGATATTACATTCTCTCTATCTTGTCGTTTCATGCGAGCATGCATAGCTTTATTGCATTCATGAAAGATGTAATTACTTAAACCCCTTGCTAGTACTTGAGATATAATTTCCTACTGAGCGTTCGCTCATTCCGTTTGTCCCTTTCTACTTTTCAGGTAAGTCCGACGACGATGGAAGTCAATCGGATGGGAATGGTCAAGAGTGAAAGTGATAGAGCTTCTACAAGTGTCGTCTAGTCTTTTCTATAGTTTCTTGAGTCAACTATGTATTCTTTTCCTTTTTATTTAACAGAGTATTGGATTTGTAATAGTCTATCCATTATGAAATAAAGGATTGGGTTATCTTGCTATTTTGCGCATCTCTGTCTTTGTGTCGAATACACGACCACTCTGATTGACATGATTGATATAGACACGTCGCGCATCTCCGGGTATCTTCCGCGCTCGGGGCGTGACAGTCTTTGTGGTATCAGAGCCTAAGGTATTCAATTCCTAGGAAACCCAAGTCCAAGGATAGGTTTCAAAACCTTTAACCAAGTGAGAGTGGGTAGAACCAAGGGTTAAATGATCAATGAGTCCTTTATAAGATCATAATGATATAATACTAACATAGCTATTATAATTGTAGGATAATGGCTGCCGAACGTGCTCAATGGCGCAACATGCAGCGTACCCTTCAAGGGATGACCCAAGTGCTACAACAGGTAGCACAAGGTGGTGCTCCACGAGCTGGAAGCTTACACCAAGCATTCAAGAATATGAATCCCCCGAAGTTCATGGGATCGACCGATCCAGACGATGCCGAGCATTGGGTTCGGGAGATTGAACGTATATTCCGTGTCATGCAATGCACGGATCAGGACAAAGTCTTATTAGCTACTTTCCAGTTAGAAAAGGATGCTAGATGCTGGTGGGAGTCGATTGAAGCTACAATTGACCCAACTCAAGTTACATGGGGAGAATTCGTTGAATATTTCAACGCCAAATATTTCTCTGATAGGGTCCAGGAAAAGAAGGCCGCCGAATTTGCCGCATTAAAGCAAAGATCTTTATCGGTGGCTGATTATGAAGCACAGTTCTCTAGACTGTCTAGATATGCTAAGCATTTAATTAGCACGGAAAAGATGAAAGCCCGTAGATTTCTTAATGGGCTTAGGCCTCACTACATTACTCAATTGGCGCCTATGGATATTCAAGTTTATACTGAAATAGTGCGCCGAGCTCAGTTGCTTGAAGATGCCACGGAATTATCTGATAGGATCCGTGGGAAAGACAAAAAGGAGCAAGTCACAAGTTCGGGTTCTTTTAAACCCAACTTTAAGAAGAGGCCCAATAATGGAGGTTCTTCCTCTCAAGATCAGAAGTTCAAGAAATCCAAGCCTTTCTCTATCACCACTACACCTTCAAACGTAGTATGCAAGCATTGTGACAAGGCTGGTCACAAAACAGAAGAATGCTGGAGGAAATTAGGAGCATGTCTCCGTTGTGGGAGTCGTGAACATCGGATTCCCGATTGTCCATTAATGAATGACCAAGACGGTGAGGGTAAACGCCCAGTGACAAGGAACGCGCGTCTTCATGCAATCCAAGAGACCGAACCAGAAGAAGAAGGCGGATTGGTGGAAGGTACATTAAAAATTTGTTCCAAATATGCACATGTCTTATTTGATACGGGTGCATCGCATTCCATTATTTCCAAGAAGTTTGCTGACCCATTACCTCTAGAACCAGAATGGATGAAAATAGTGTTGTCTACTCCTCTCGGAAACGAGACGGATATCACGCATCATTACCAAAACTGTGAGGTGTTGGTTCGAGGAAAGAATTTTCCTATTGATCTTATCTGCTTAGATCTAAAGGAATATGATGTTATACTAGGAGCAGATTGGTTATCGAAGTACCAGGCAACGGTTGATTGCCGTAATAGCAAGATTGTTTTCAAAGAATTTCCAGAACTGACTTATACTAGTCCTAAGAGTCGAAGCAAATCCCCTCTTATTTCGGCTCTTCGAGCAAGCAAGCTCGTCAAGAAAGGATGTGTATCCTTCCTTGCTTTTGTCACTATTAAAGAAGCTAAGGAAACCAAGATAGAAGACGTTCAAGTAGTACGAGAATTCCCAGACGTATTTCCGGAAGAATTGCCGGGATTACCCCCGCAAAGAGATGTGGCCTTTACCATCGGCTTAGTCCCTGGTGCTGGTCCTGTTTCAAAGGCACCATATAGAATGTCCCCTGCTGAACTCAAGGAGTTGAAGGAGCAGTTGATGGAACTAATCCGAAAAGGGTTTATTAGACCAAGTACTTCCCCGTGGGGAGCACCAGTCTTATTTGTAAAGAAGAAGGATGGATCCATGAGATTGTGTATCGACTATCGACAGTTGAATCATCTTACTATCAAGAACAAGTATCCACTGCCGAGAATCGATGAATTATTTGATCAGATTTCAGGATCCAAATATTTCTCCAAGATTGATCTCAGGTCGGGATATCATCAATTAAGGATCAAGGATGATGACATTCACAAGACCGCATTCAGAAGCAGGTATGGCCATTACGAATTTGTTGTTATGCCTTTTGGACTAACAAATGCCCCTGCTGCCTTTATGCAGTTAATGAATAGCATATTCAGGCCTTACTTGGATCAATTCATAGTAGTCTTCATTGATGATATATTGATATATTCTAAGACTAAGGAAGAACATGAAGAGCATTTGAGGATTGCATTGCAAGTCTTGAGGACAAATCAATTATATGCTAAACTCAGCAAATGCGAGTTCTGGCTTGAAGAAGTGGCTTTTCTCGGACATGTCATATCCAAGGACGGTTTATCTGTGGATCCGTCAAAAGTTGAAGCTGTGAGAAACTGGGAGAGACCCACTAATGCAAGCGAGATCAGAAGTTTCTTAGGTCTTGCAGGCTATTATCGACGATTCATTAAAGATTTCTCTAAGATCGCCGTACCACTTACAAGATTAACTCGTAAGGAGATCCGATATGAATGGAGTGAGGAATGTGAAAGCAGTTTCCAAACTCTCAAGGATCATCTCACTACAGCTCCGGTCTTAGCCCTACCAATTGAAGGAGAGAAATTCGAGGTCTACACTGATGCTTCTGGCATTGGCCTCGGATGTGTTCTAATGCAACATGGGAAGGTCATAGCATACTCTTCTCGTCAACTGAAGAAGCATGAGGAGAATTACCCCGTCCATGACTTGGAACTGGCCGCGGTAGTATTTGCCCTAAAGATATGGAGACACTATCTCTATGGGGTACAGTTCACTGTATACTCCGATCACAAAAGTCTCAAATATCTATTTTCACAAAAGGAGCTGAACATGAGACAAAGACGCTGGCTAGAATATCTCAAGGACTTCGACTTCAGTATACAATACCATCCCGGAAATGGTAATTATGTGGCTGATGCCCTTAGTCGAAAGCCGAGAGCAAGGATAGCCAATTGTATGATACAAGAATGGAGGTTACTTGAACAATTCTCCGAGCTCAATATAAGCTTGGACACGGAATCCAAATTTGTCACACTATCCCATGTAAGCATACAGTCAGATTTGTTATCTGAGATACAAACACTTCAGGATGATGATCCTATGTTAGTAGAAATCAAAGGCAGATTAGAAGGACAATCTGATTTTCAACTAACTTCTGATGGAAGATTATCGTTCAAAGATAGAACTTGTATACCCGATTGTCCGGAATTAAAGAAGAAGATCTTAGATGAAGCTCACAGATCAAGATACACTATTCATCCTGGATCAACTAAAATGTACCAAGATGTAAAGAGGAACTTTTGGTGGCCCAATATGAAAAGAGAAATAGCGGACTATGTATCACGCTGTCTCACATGCCAACAGGTCAAGGCGGAACACCAAAAGCCTGCGGGAAAACTACATCCTCTAGATATTCCTAAGTGGAAATGGGAGGATATTGGTATGGACTTCATCATGGGTTTGTCTAAATCTAAAGGAGGACATGATGGAATCTGGGTTATCATTGACCGATTGACTAAATCGGCACATTTCTTGCCAATCAAAAGCGGATGGTCAATTGATGTGCTAGCTGCACTATACATTAAAGAAATAGTCAGGATACATGGAATTCCTGTCTCAATCGTGTCTGATAGAGATCCCCGTTTTACTTCTCATTTTTGGAAGGGATTACAACATTCGTTGGGGACAAGGCTCAACTTTAGTACTGCTTTTCACCCACAAACGGATGGTCAGACCGAGCGAACTAATCAAGTTGTTGAAGATATGCTGAGAGCATGCATTATTGACTTTGGAGGAAGCTGGCATGACCACTTACCTTTAGTTGAATTTGCATATAATAATAGCTACCAAGCTAGTATCCAAATGGCACCTTTCGAAGCCTTATACGGAAGGAGTTGCCGATCTCCCATATGTTGGAACGAAGTTGGAGAGAAACAACTATTAGGTCCAGACATGGTAAGGGATACAACTGAGAAGATACAGGTAATCAGAGAAAGATTACAAGTTGCTCAGACCAGACAAAAGACTTACGCAGATACAAGAAGAAGAGATCTTGAATTCCAAATCGGAGATCATGTATTTCTTAAAATATCCCCTGGACGTGGCATACGAAGATTTGGTGTTAAGGGCAAGCTTACGCCAAGATTCATCGGACCATTTGAGGTACTCGAAAGAGTTGGCGAGGTTGCTTATCGCATCGCGTTGCCTCCTCAGTTGTCCGAGGTACACAATGTATTTCACATATCTATGTTGAAGAAGTATGTGCACGATCCGTCACATATTATTGAGCATGGAGATCTGGTGATCCAGAAAGATCTCACATATGAACAGAGGCCCTTGAAGATATTAGATCGAGAAATACGAGCTCTAAGGAATAAGGTTATTCCCATGATCAAGGTGCAATGGAATAAGAATCCTGAACGCGAAGCGACATGGGAGACCGAGGAATCTATGAAGAAACGATTTCCCGAGTTATTCTAAGAGGTATATGTCCTACACTCTCCGCGTGTATAATTATATATATATTGAATTTGGGGACCAAATTCTTTTAAGTGGGGGAGGGTGTAGCAACCCTAATAAATGAATAATTGAAATGAATTAAAACATATATATTACAGAAGTAATATATAAAAGGAATAGGGTTAATTGGACGAAATAAAATAAATTAAAAATAACGCCTCTTATTAAGGCGTTAATTTATAAAGAAACGCCTCTATCCATGGCGTGAATAAGGAAAGGACGCCCACACCTACGGTCGTCAATTCTCACGCGACCAAATGGGTAAGTAAAAGAAACGCCCCTATCTTGGGCGTGTTTTAAAACACGAAACGCCCTTTTTCAAGGCGCTTTTTAAGAAACGCCCTAAAGTAAGGCGTCAATTAAATAATACACGCCCTGACCAAAGTCGTTAATTCCATTCGGAACCGTTCGAACCCAGAACTTATCCAGGGTAAGTGATAACTATGAGAAAGAGTTCGAATGTGGTAATAACTCAATCTTGGAAATATTACTTTCAATCAAACACTACTTTTGTTAGGACTCCTAAATCCTATAAATAGTCTTGATCGAACGAACCCTAAACCCATTTGATCGAACGTCTGCTGCTAGGTACGTGAAGAACAAACTGTTCTTCTTATTTTCTTTTGTTTTCTTTTTTTCTTGCTTCAGATTATGTGAAGAATAATTATTTTCTTCTTGTCCAGGAAACTCTGCTGCTGCCGAAGAATAGGTAATATTCTTCTATCTTCTTAAAACATCGATTACAACTATGAAGAATATTAACATCTTCATATTTACTTCTTTTCTCTTCCTCTACAGGTTCTGTAGCGTGAAGATCTCTGAAGAACGATTGTTCTTCTCCTTGTTGTTGCTGCCACTGTTCGTAAGTCGCAGTAGAAGCCTCTTCATCAAAGCCATCATCTTCTGCTAGCCAAAAACCCCTCACGGTCATCTCCAAATCAACTCTTAAAGGTAGGTTTTCTCAAGTTACTGTAGCCCAAATGAAATTAATGCAAGATATATATATATATAAGCATGTCATGCATATGATTATTATAGTTTTCATGCGTTTTCTGAAATATTTTGAAAGAGACGCCCCTGTCAAGGGCGCTAATTTACAAGACACGACCATGTCCAGGTCGTCAATTTAATATTTGACGCCCTGTACACAGGCGTTAATTTCATGTAAATCTTCAGAACGGATTATCCATGCAATTACATGAAATCAATCAATAATTGTTAACGGTTAAAAGTCAATAAGCATGAAACATCAAATCTAAAATACTGCATCTGATTTCCTGCCAATTTCCTGTCATGACTATATGATTGTTATCATTGATTATCGTGCAAATCTTGCTTTCCTAGTATCTCTTGAATTCACGACCTAGACTAGGTCGTTTTCCATATGTAAACGCCCCATCATAGGGCGTGAATTAAAAATAAACGCCCCTTACTAGGGCGCGTATCTGTTAAAATCCTGGAATATATATTTTGTGAAAATAAGAATTTAATGATTAACGCCCCTGACAAGGGCGCGTTTTTGATAATTTCTGAAAATAAATATGTTCTGAAAAATATTGTAATTAAAAAGACGCCTGCTACTGTAGTCGTCAACTCTTGAAGAAACGCCCCTGCCGAAGGCGCTTTTTAAATAAATTATTGAATTATTGAAAATTCTGCAAAACGGACCATGTGTAAACGCCCTTCTGTTAGGCGTTAATTACTTGAGAAACGACTTGACCTAAGTCGTTATTTTACTGTAAACTGATTTTTCCTCTGATTTGCTAACCGATGGTTTATATATTATACATATATATATATATATCGGCACTATTCTCCACTCCGTGAGTATAGTCCCACTTTTCACGGCGTTTTATCGATCACACTCAATTCTCATTGACATACAAGCTCTCCTTTGGACATTCCGTTCCTTGGGACTAGCGAGTTAGTCATAGAGACCTCCGTAAGACTCCTCGTAGCCTTGGATTCCCTCAAGGCCGACTGAGCTGGTTGTACCCTAAAAACCCATTACACGATCCTTGCCATGTCAATCTAAAGAAACATGGTATACCGGCCTTATGATTATACAAAGAGTATATCATAAGAAATTCTTGATGGGATGATGATATCATGCCATATCGTGTCATTCTTGTAAACCCCAATTCTATGGTAAGAATGAGGGTATCTTGCTTGATCTAATGTTCATGTGGACCTCAATTCTATATAAAGAATGTCCATATTGATTTGTCATGGTACCTAAGTTAAGGGAACCATATTCTACCTAGTTTTATCGACATCGTGATTATACCGTTATTATCGCCATTCTATGTCCTTTGTCATATTTTGGACTCTATTCTATCAAAGTTGTCATACGTGTCTACAAGCTTGATTATTGAAATTCTATATTGGCTATATAAACAAGAGTGGATGTCAAAACACATGATAAATGCCTGCGCATATAGGGCCCGATCTGGTCCTGGGAGGAGCACCCGAAAGTACTTGTGCCCATGGGAGTTAAAATGATAAGGTATCTGGCATTATACCGAGTACTTGACTTGCTTGATTGGACATTCCACACACATCTTGTACTTGAATCGTACTTGACTTTACATGAAATGCGTGGCCCGAAAGAGGGTAATTTACTTGCTTGATACATGATAGCCAAAGTTCTTGACATGACTTGTTAAACGTGCTTGCTTGAATACCTTGAATATACTTGTCATCTTGTTGGAAGTTCATGATTAAGTTCATCTTGTTTCTTTGATATTACATTCTCTCTATCTTGTCGTTTCATGCGAGCATGCATAGCTTTATTGCATTCATGAAAGATGTAATTACTTAAACCCCTTGCTAGTACTTGAGATATAATTTCCTACTGAGCGTTCGCTCATTCCGTTTGTCCCTTTCTACTTTTCAGGTAAGTCCGACGACGATGGAAGTCAATCGGATGGGAATGGTCAAGAGTGAAAGTGATAGAGCTTCTACAAGTGTCGTCTAGTCTTTTCTATAGTTTCTTGAGTCAACTATGTATTCTTTTCCTTTTTATTTAACAGAGTATTGGATTTGTAATAGTCTATCCATTATGAAATAAAGGATTGGGTTATCTTGCTATTTTGCGCATCTCTGTCTTTGTGTCGAATACACGACCACTCTGATTGACATGATTGATATAGACACGTCGCGCATCTCCGGGTATCTTCCGCGCTCGGGGCGTGACAGGACGTCTCCATAATTTGGATTTTTTTCACACACGACAAACCGTCCTTCGGTGGCCGACGCCCGTGAGAGAGTTGATGGAGGCGTCCAGGGGCCTGGATGCCTCCATAAATATATTATTTTTATTTTTTGTTTTGTTTTTATGCCAAAGCTGGCATTTTATATTTTTTATACTTATTTTTATGGAGGCGTCCAGGGGCCTGGACGCCTCCATTAATATATTATTTTTTATTTTGTTTTGTCTTTGAAAAATAAATTAAAAGAATGGGGGCATCCAGGGGCCTGGACGCCCCCATAAAGACCCACCCAGGTCCTCAGTTCAGGCTTTGGCGGCCGCCCGGCAGACACCCTTCCTGGTTTCGGAACCTCCTGATGCGTCTGACTGGTGTTGATGCCGTCCGAATGCCGTGACGAGACGATTCCGGATGCCGAAAAGGGCGGAAGAAGACTCAAGAAAAGGAAGCACTCAAGTGATTCAAAACGCGTAAGCCGTTGCGGGGCGTTGTATAGTAATATGAGACTTTCTCAGGAGACGTCAGGAATGGCATGTCTACAGCTGCCCCGCCTTGGCGTCTGCTTTGCAAGGGAGCGACACGTAGTGGAATGGTATCGAAGTGGAGTGAAATGAAGTGGGAGCGGACTGATAAGTTGATGCCAAGGTGTGATGAGACACGCTTTTGACGTTACTGTCTGGATTTTTTTTTGGAGTTTTAATGAGGCAACCTTTGAAGAAGGTCTTTCAAGTCTTGACGGTTGCTTGGACGGAGATCAAATAAGGGAGGGTGAAATGTGCACTCAGGCACGAAATAAAGGAGACCAACTTCTCGGTGTGGAAGTACCTGGGTCATAAACCTGCAGGTTTCACCTTTGGGGAGCGGTTACCAGCCAACGTGGAAGTGCTGCGGCCAAGGTGGGTCAAGCAAGGTAAAAAGTAAAGGAATATCGATCTGAGGGTCTGTCCAAACAAGGGTCTCCTTTGGAAGAGCAACGTAGGGTCGTTTCAAGGAAACTCAGTATTTCATTCGGAGAGGAATATCTCATATTTGTAAGAATTGAAGCACAGCGGCTTTCGCAATCGAATCACTTGAATGATCTTCCGCAATAAATCAAAGTCCTATATGAATGCATGCTGGGCTTAAAGAGAAATTTAAAACAAACTAAAATAGAAAATTGCCAAGGATAATATTGTCAACTTGTTAAGAATGGGTCAGGATACCGATCCGGTGAGTCGACACTGGGTTGGGGCCCGTTTATCCGCGCACCAACTCACTGAATGGAACCGTCGTCCCCATGGTACCACAAGTTAACGGCCTATCCGTACAACCCAAATTCTTCGGGATCATCACTGTTTTTGTTGAAGGGGAACTCAAATCCCGGATTCGTTCGGGTCGCAAGGTCCTTGACATGTTCTAGTAGCGTAGGTATCATATACTATGATGCATGACATGGTGGGACCAACCATTGAAAGGTGGGACAGGAGACAGGACAAAGACGTCCGTTAGTAAAACCTGCACAGACTAGCAAAGGTTATCAGAAAGTAGCAGAATCATAGCAGAATCGCACCACAGTACAAAGGAGATCCAGACAAAATCTTGACAATGACCACTGATGTGACATGTTTTGTCCTGTAGCGCCGTACCCTTCCTATAAGAACTCCCCTTAGGCTAGTTCATTCAAATGTACCAAGGTGGGTTTTGGAAGCTCAGGAGAGAAAAGAGAGGAGAATCTAGAGATTTCAGGATGGAAGGAGAGTCTTCCCGCGTTATGAAGAGGAGCAGGCCTAGCAGCGAGATCAGGCGACTCTCCGACCTCGAGGGTCATCTGAGTGGGACGATCATGTCGCATATGGTAAGTTGATTCTTTTCGAAATTCTTCCATGTGAACCTTCTTCTTACTTCCTTCCTTTCTTCTTCTTTATTTTCTCTTCCAGCCATATCCATTCTTCCCGGGCCCGAGGAAGTTTTCCAAACTGCCATGGCTTTCAAAGCTAACTTTCAACATCTCCATCGGCATGAGGGCCATACTCTCGAAGTGGCATCTGCAGGGGCTCCTTATTCACGCCAAACACTATGAGAAGATTCGTATGGACTGGGCGGCTATGGGCGCACTAGTGGAGATCTGGCATCCCCAGACCCACACTTTTATCTTCCCGACCTTCGAGGTGACCATCCTCCTCGAGGAGGTGGAACTTCTGCTCGGATTGAAGAAATTCAAGAGTGACGGGAAGGTGAAGGCTATGCGGATGCTGACACGGAGGACTTCCGAAAGCGTCCTTGGAAGCTTCATGCCGCCTGACGCGGCCAGGAAGGTGCGTAATCAAAAGGGGATTGATTTGCAAAAGCTTGCGGAGTGGGTCATGGACGCCCTGAGGGGGGCACCAGATGATGACTACTTAGAAGGAATCATGAAGGGGTTCACTATCTGTCTGGCGGGTGCTCTCTTGTTTCCTCATACCGACAACATACTGGAGGAGGATCAACTAAGTGCCATTTACAGAATCTGGAGTGGAAAGAGGGTGGGACCCGCCGTCCTTGCCTATCTTTACAGCGGCCTTACTGCCTCGAGCATGGGTAAGCCTCCTTTTGGTTACGCACTTGTCTTGAATTGCTGGCTTGATTTGCACTTCAAATTCGACCACCGCGAGGGAATGCCAACTGCTTCGAAGCTCTTCCAACAAAGCCCTCTTCATCACATAGCCGACGTGTTAGGCTTCGGTGGTACTGTAGTGAACCGCGTTCCGTGGCTGAAGAAACGTGAAGACTGGCGGTCTCACTTCCGCACCGTGACACAAGGCTTCTTCACTTGCGCACCGGCATGTTTGCTTTCGCTTGATCTCCTCATGAGGCCTTCTCCCGAAGTTGATCTTCAACTGATCGGCGCGACCGAGTTTGTCCTTTATAACGCGCATCGATGCTTCCTCTAGGTCGGCATTTCACGCCATTCGTTCCCACTATCGACTGGTATCGTTCCTTTGAAGAAGAGAGAGTTGGGTACTGAAGCGGATGCGAAGGAAGCGAAGGCCGTCAAAGTACCCTGGAAGACAAGTGTTGTGGGAAAGGCCTTAGCGCACGTGGGGGAAGAATGTGAGCTGTGGAGGGCTTATGTAACTGAACTGGGGAAGTTAAGGCCTAAGGCACCTAAGCCCTTGATGTAGTTCATTCTGCTTCTCTGATGGAATAAAATCTGGCACGGATGTTTTGGGACCCCCGTCCACTTAATTATTATTATCTTTTTTGTGGTTTTTCTTTTTCTTTGTGTTTTTTCTTTTGTTTGGATTATATACATACTCTTATCCTTTTTTTCTTTTATTATTTTTTTTTGAAATTTTTATTATGGGGGCGTCCAGGGGCCTGGACGCCCCTAATTTTTTATTTTTGATTTTTTAAGTTTTTTTGTTTTGGGGGCGTCCAGGGTCCTGGACGCCCCTAATTTTTTGAATTTTGAAAAAAATAAAAAAAAAGGTGGGGGCGTCCAGGCGTCTGGACGCCCCAAACAAGGTGGATTTTATATATACGGGGGGGCCTCCCCCCTTTGCTAATTTACTGTTCATTCAAACGACCCAGTCAATCCAGACGACCCATTCTTAGTCCCAATGGAGCAAGGAGGCCCGAGCCAGGGTGGAGAGAAGCGCAAACGACGGGCTCGTCGTCCGAGGAGGCTGAGGGATGATGCCGAGGAGGCTGCTACGGCGGAGGAGATTGCCGTGGAGGAGGAGGCTCCTCCTTTGGCCGTGGAGGCTGCAATGGATGCTGGCGACGCGGCAGAGGACGATCACGACCCAGTAAGCTCTTTAGACTTCCATTCTATTGGTTCACTGGGCTAAAAGGGCGGACGAGAGGCTGTGTGGAGAACGCCGGGGGTGAGGGAAGGAGGCGTCCAGGGGCCTGGACGCCTCCATATTTTCTTTTTCCTTTATTTATTTATTTATTTACGTAAATAATAAAAATAGAATTAAAAATATGGAGGCGTCCAGGGCTTGGGACGCCTCCATGATAATATATATATTTTTTTATTTATTTTTGTTTTGGTTTTTGGGTTTTTCTAAAATTAAAATAAAGAAAAAGTAAAGGAGGCGTCCAGGGTATTGGACGCCTCCAAAAAAAACATAAATATTTTTTAAAAAATAAAAATAAAATAAAATACATAAGTAGTATATACAGTGTTATTGTCTATTACTATGATGCTGATGTGTTCTTTTGTTGGTTCTATGGTGTGCAGGGTGTGATGAAGGGCCGGATCAGCTGGTCCCTAGTGGTGGCAGCATACCGTGGGCTGCCAGACTTTCAGAGGGCGCATGTGGACGCCATGGGCTTTGGAGCTTTCCTTAGGATCGAGCCCTTTCGGCTCGACCTTCCTCTTATCCAGGCATTGAGGGAGCGGTGGCACGCACCGAGCCGGGCGTTTCTGATGCCCTGGGAGCACATGGTGCCGTCACTGGAGGACGTGGCTCGGATCACCGGGCTACGGGTGGACGGAGAGGCGGTGAGTGGGGTCACCTACCCCGACTACCGAGAGAGTGCCCTGGACCTGCTGTGGTTAGAGACGAGCGTGACTGATAGAGACAGCATGGTAGTTGGCCGAGTGGAGATTATGGAGGCGCTCGGATTCGTCGACCCGCGCCAGCGGGTTAGCGAGACTGGAGCGGAGTTTCTGGCACGACTAGAGGGAGATGCCCGTGCAGCTTTCACCCAGGACCCGAGCGAGCGGGAGCTGGTGGACCTAGACCTCCGGAGGTTTCTTTTCTTCTTCCTGGGCCGTCTTCTGCTGGGGACGAAGGGGGATGGCATCCACTGCCGTTTCCTCGGGATCCTGGCGGACCTTGACAGAGTGGGGCACTACGCGTGGGGAGCGGCTCTGCTTGCCCATTTGATTGCCGATCTCTCCCAGACTTCAGAGAGGGAGACGACAGTCAGCGGCTTCGCACCTTTTCTCCAGGTGCACAATTTATTTATGCATTTTACCGTAGTTAAATATGCAATTACTCGTGCTAATGATGTATGATGGATGCAGGTGTAGAGTTATTACTACTTCCCGATGGGGAGGGCCAGGCAGGGGAACAGGAGAGCCGTTCCTCTAGCGCGACAGTGGAGGTCGGTCGTGGTAGCGGCACCACACAGCTACCAGCTGGTGTCACTTCGTCGGGAGCTGAGCGAGTATCCTGAGGCCATGGTATGATGCGTATGATTTTTTGAGTTTATGCATGTGACTGAATGGTGACTAACATGATGTATGTATGGTGATGCAGGTGGTGTGGAGACCCTACCTGGGCATGGGCGACGCTGGCCAGCCTTGGGTTGTAGCGGGTCTTCCTCGTTTCAGACGGGACGTGTGGGTCCATTGCCTGAACGAGATTGAGCCACTTCGACTGAGGCTGGTTATGAGGACATTGGGGCTAGCCCAGGAGTGGGTTGATGTAGATGAGCCGGCCCGCATCGGGCGGAAGACCAAGGGGAAGGTGAAGATTATGGACTGGCGTACGCGCTTCCCAGCACAGTACCAGGACTGGCAGCAGGGCGGGGCCCCAGTGGTGTCCCATGTACAGGACAGTACTGATTACCTGAGACGGTACCGGGCTACGTACGGGGACCGCCTCTTCCTTAGTGGTATGGCAGGGGTAAGTGAAATGAAAATGCTCCACCCTTCTATATGTATATGCATGTGGCACTAACTTATGTGTAATGCAGGATGCTCGTGACAACATGATCGCCGACCTGCGGGCTCAGTTGGTGAACGCTAGGCGGCAGTTGGTGGCCATCCGACAGGAGTTGGAGGTCCTGGTGAGTTTATGCAATGCATTTTTTTGTGACCTGGATTTTTGATGCTTAGCCTTTGACTGACGTTTGCCCCGTGTTTCAGCGGGCCCACCAGACAGCGGCAGTCGGGATGGCTGGTGGAGCGGGTTCCAGTTCACGGGGCCCTCCTCCGGAGGTTTCTGCCCTCCAGGAGCAGCTGGCGTATGCGGTGGCTCGGGCTGAGGAGGCCGAGCGTGACCGCGAGGCTCGAGTGAGTGCTTGCTTGGCCCTGACTCTCTTTCTGGCTGCTCTCCTTTTACCACTGTTCTCTTACGGTGCATGCGTGCTTTGACAGGTGGCCGAGATTCAGGAGGCCCTGGCCCGTGCTGTTCGTGCTGAGCAGGAGCGCGATGCCTGGGTGGCAGAGCGTGACGCCCGGATTGTGGAGCTGGAGGAGGAGCGTCGACGGGAGGCTGAGGAGCTCCCTCGTGACGTGCTGGATCTGCGGATCACCCTCGAGCTGTCGAGGAGGGAGGCGGTGAGAGAGAGAGAGGAGAGGGAGAGAGACAGGGAGGAGCGACAGCAGGATCAGACCGAGAGGAGGGCTCTGGAGGCCCAGCTGCTGGAGCTCCGATTGAGTCTCGGCACGGCGGAGGGGAGGCTTCGAGAGAGCGAGGAGCGGTACCAGAGGGCGAAGGAACGCGGGGCGCGACTTCGTCAGTCTGGTTCTTTTTCCATGGGCAGCTATCTGGTTTCTTCGGCCGAGGAGCATCGTCGCGCCTTCGAGGCTGGAGTGCCACCGCAGGGCGAGGCGAGCACGGCTTCTCAGTGTTCGCAGAGGCCCCCTAGGGATCCCCGGTAGAGGAGGGAGGAGAGAGATGACCAGGAGGGTGGCAGCGAGAGTTAGAGAGTTGCTTGTACATGTCACCCTTCTCACTGTATGATGTACTTTGACTATTATATGAAATGGATTTCGTGTGACGTGCCTTTTTCTTTCCCGCACTTTCTTTTGCACCACGTTGTTTACGCTTCACGAGACTTTTGCCTAGGATAGAAGGGAACTACTTTACACGGGGGGATTATGTTCCTTTCTCCCTTTTTGGGCACGTCCAGGCGCGAGGACGCGTCTTAATCCTTGAATTCAAATTTAAAGCGTCGGGTGGCCTTTCTTCTCCCGTGCCTTACCCGCAAACGAGTCCGCCTTCCGCCGAAACTCGCTTGCCCCCTTTTTCGTCTTCCTCCTCTTTTGATCGATGGAGTTCGGTGGGCCTGACCATGGTGAAGGTGGAGAGGGACGCGGGACCCCTCGCCCAAGGAGGGACGCGCCAGAGCACGGCACGGCGTCTATGGAGGAGGAAGGGCCGCTTCGGGCCCTCGAGGGACCCGAGGGGCCCGATGTCGCGGAGGGAGGTGAACACGGTCTGGTAGGTCCACCAATCTCTTCCTCTTTAATCCATTTTGAGTTTTGAAGCAAGGCGTGCGAGGGGGAAAGGGTTCGGCGAGTGTTGCAGTCAAGTGATGGACGCGTCCTAGACAGGGGACGCGTTCTTTGTTATGATGCGAGGTCCTCCTTCCTTGGTGCAGGACATGGCGAGGACCCTGGGCCTGGCCGATGAGTGGGCGAGTGCGGATGAGCCGAGCCACGTCAGGAGGGAGAGTCGCGGCAAGGAGAGGCTCGAGGACTGGCATGTACGTCTCCCTGGACAGCAAGGGAGTGTATTGGTGCAGGACAGTGCCGACTTCCTGCGGCGGCAGAGAGAGAGTTATGCGGGGGACACGCGTGGCATCGGCGGCTCGCGCGCCCAACTGTCAGAGGCTAGGCGGCAGCTGGCCGTCGCTCAACATGAGCTGTCGCTCCTGGTAAGTTACGTGCCGCACTTTTATTCTTCAGATTTTGGAGTTTTACTGACGGTCGTTGTTTATTTTTTTCCAGCGTGCCCAGCAGACAGCAACGGCAGGGATGATTGGTGGCGCATCTTCAGTTCCTCGGCCCCTTTTCTCGAGATTGCCTCCCTCCAGGAACAACTTGCCGGTGCGGTGGCCCGCGCGACCCGGGCGGAAGAGGAGCGTGATGCCTGGGTGGTGACTGTAGCGGAGCTACGGCATCGTGGTGAGGAGAGGCCTTCTCCAGACATCCTGGAGTTAAGGGTTCTTCTGCAGATGATAAGGAGAGAGGCAGAGAGAGAGAAAGCCGAGAGAAGGTCTGAGCGACAGCGGGATCAGACCGAGAGGAGGGCCTTGGAGGCCCAAGTGAGGGAGCTCCAGCTGGGCCTTCAGGCCGTCGTACAGAGGCTAGGAGGGATGGAGACGCGCTACGAGAGAGCGCGAGAGTTCGGGGAGCGACTCCGCCAGTCCGGTCGCTTTGCCGCTAGTGGCTTCTTCGCCACGCCAGGGGAGGAGCAGCGAGTCACTGCTGCGGAACAGGCGCCAAGAGGCGAGGCAGGTGCTGCTGCACGAGGATCCCAGAGGCTTCTGAGGGACCCGCACCTCAGGGGAGAGGAGGGGAGCGCCCAGAGAGATGAGTGATGGTGAGGATCGACGAGCTGGTGGACTCGCCACCTCTCTATGATTGTAGTGTTTATGACAGCTTATGTAGAATTATGAATGGAGTGATTTAATTTTCTGCTGCTCGTTTGTTCTCTTGTGCATTCCTTCTTCCCTACACTTCCTCTCCTTTGCACTGTTCCCATGTGATGGGTCTGCCGAGACTCCACCCCAAGCAGAGAATCGCGTCTTGTTGTGACCATTTTCCACGGGAATCTACCGTCGAAGTCAATAATGACGGCCCTAGTGCCTTGCGTCAAATTTTGCGGACGTCCTTCAAAACATGATAGGGTATCCCTAGACAACATAGGGTGCTAGTCGTCATATTCTTCGTCCAATCAATCACCCTGTGCGAACGGTGAAGTGACACACGGGACCGCATGGCAAGTGCCTCATTACAAGGGCTATCATTAAAGGTGATGGAGGCAATCTTGGCCTGTACTCCTTTCATTTCTATAAATTCGTGTCCCTTTTATCCTCCCAGGTATATCGAGAGCTAACTCGAGGAGCACAAGTTCTCACGGGAGAGGAGGAGTTCAAAATTTCGAGAGTTGGATGGAGGGCGAATCTTCCCACTCCTCGAAGAGAAGCAGATCCAGTGGTAGTAGTTCCCGGAGGCTTTCAGACCTCGAAGGGCACTTCAGCGAAAGGGCCCACTCACAACTCGTAAGCCAAGTTTTCTTGCCCTTTTTTTCATTCTTTTTTCTTCCTTTCTTTCTGACCAAACCTCCTCTCCATTCCCTGCATGCGTAGTGTGTGATGAAATCACAGATCTCATGGGAGTTGGTAGTGGTAGTATACAGAGGTCTCCCAGATTTTCAGAAGGTCAGGCTAGACGTGATGAGTTTTGGCACCTTTCTTCGGATCGAGCCGATCCAGCTCGACCTGGTCCTGATCCAAGCCTTGTGTGAGAGATGGGACCCAGTGAGTCAGGCATTCCTGATGCCCTGGGGGCACATGGTGCCCAGCTTGGAGGATGTGGTCCGGATTACGAGTCTCAAGGTGGATGGCGAGGTAGTGACCGGAGTCACTTACGCGGACTACCGAGAAGGTGCCCAGAAGTTACTGGGTTTGGACCTAAATGGTCGGAAAAATAGGTCGGTAGCTAGGGCGTCCCTCATGGATGCATTAGGGCTCACCGACACTCGTCGGCGGGACGACGAATCCTCAGAAGAGTTCATGGAAAAGATGGAAATAGGATGTCGTGCCGTGTACTGCACAGATTTCGGCAACTGGGAAAGATGCAACATAGATTTGAGAAGATTTCTCCTCTTCTTTTTGGGGAGATTGGTACTGAGCTCGAAAGGGGATGGTATCCAATGTCGCTTCCTGGAGCTGCTATCAGACCTTGAAAGAGTAGGATACTATGCCTGGGGAGCCATCATGCTGGCACACTTGTTTGCAGGCATGTTCCAAGAAGCGGATCGTGAGATGACTGTGAGTGGTTTCACACCATTCATCCAGGTATTTTTGGTTTTACTTGTTTTGTATTTTTTTTATTTTTACAAGGTACTGATGACCTGCGCCGAACAGTTGTGGAGCTATTATTACCTCCCCATGGGGAGAGCTCGGCATTGGAGACCCGCGATGGTGCCGTTAGCCAGGCGGTGGGAACCCATCATGAGTGCGGCACCCCTAACTTACCAACTGATGGTGCTAAGGCGGGAGCTACAGGAGTTCCCTGCAGCGATGGTAAACTGGAGACCCTACTCAGACATGGTCGATGCCGACCAGCCGTGGGTTCTAGCAAGTCGTGCCCGATTCGGACGGGAATTGTGGATGCACTGCCTGAATGAAATCGAGCCGCTTCGGCTACGATTGGTTATGAGGACTTTGGGACTGGCTCAAGAATGGGTGGATTCAGCTGCGCCACCTCGCGTTGGGAGAGAGACGCGAGGGCCGGCGACCTGCATTGACTGGCGCGTGTGATTCCCCGAACAGTACGAAGACTGGCAACGGGGTGGCACGATTGTAGAATCGCAGGCGCGGGATAGCGAGGACTACTTGCGTCTATATAGGATAAAGTACGCAGAGCAGTTCCAACCCCGAGGACTTGTGGAGGTAGGTTTCCCCTTTTTCTCTTTTCTTCTTTCTCCCTTCCTTTTTTGGTTTTCTGGTGGAAATGCTGACTCGTATGGCTGCAGGATATCCATGATACCATGATAGCGAATTTACGAACTCGCTTGGCAGAGATGGAGCAACGGTTGGGCGATGCCCGCGGAGCTACGAGCGCCTTGGTAGGTGTACAGTGCGTTCCTAATTAAAACCCCAGATTCTAGATGTTGGCTGCTAATTTACGCGGTCATAGCATACCCAGATTGGCGCGGCCTCCCCAGCGATGGGAGTAGGTGGTGCCTCTTCCAGCTTATGGATTCCCACCTCAGAACTTGACTTGCTTCATGAGCAACTTGCTCATGCCACGCAGCGTGCTGCAGAGGCAGAAGGGATGCTCCGTATACAGGTAAAAGTTTCAGTGTTGAGTTCTCTATGTTTTACGCCTCATCGCGTATCTGAGATGGTACACTCGACAGGAAAATGAGACGGAAGAAGCGCTTGCCACGGCTGCGCAGAAGGAGGCTAGGATAGCAGAACTGGAGAGGGAACTGCGGCGTCATCCTGATGATGACTCCTCTAGGGATGCCGTGGAACTGAGGATCACTCTACAGTTGGAGAGGGAAGACCGCGAGAGAGAACGTGCAGAGAAAGAAAGAGACGCAGAGAGAGAAAGAGCCAACAGATTGACTGAAAGGGAGGAACGAAGGGCCATGGAGGCCCAACTATTCGAACTCCGAATCAGCCTTGGTCTTGATGAACAGTGGCTGAGAGATGGTGAGGAGCGCTACCGTAGCTTCTCTGCTGCTTCCGTGGATCAATGCCGGTGTGTGGGAATAGGAAGGGGAGTACAAAGCGGTAGGAGTACCGCTTTTCGTAGTTGGGTAGCACCTTTGAGACCGTTTTGCCCAGAGAGTAGTGGGACGAGTAATGCAGAGAGAGAGGGTGGAACTTGATGTAATTTTTTTGGTTTTTGGAATAAAATACAAGGTTCGGTTTGTTTGGTTTTCACCTTTGCTTCTGTTGCCTGAATCCCTGCACACATCACTGAAACAAACAAATCAGAATTTCTGTTCTGACTTGGCCCCTTGCTCAATAAGCAAATGGTCACTGTGACTGTCCTTGATAACTGGTCAAGGGGCCAAGCCTTTATTTAAGGAAGGCGAGAGAAAGATGCGGTGATGATAAATGCGACAGGGAAGCACACGAATGCAAGCGGTATTAAAAGTGAGATGCTGCACGCAAATGCAATCATGCAAAATTGATTTGTTTTCTTTTTTATATTTGGCATATTTTTTTTGTTTTATCATAAAAAAGATTTTTTGTTTGCAAATATGTACATTTTCTCTTTTCTATTTTTTTGTTATTTTTATCATTTCAATTTTTTTTTTTGCTAACGCCTGGCAAGCACCCAAATGGCACCTAACCTACGTGAGACAGGGGTTTCTTACTAACCTCCCAGGTATCCTAAGTGCACATCTAGGTTGATTTGGGCCTCTAGACCCCTCGAATGATGATCCCGCCGGCTAAGACTTACCCTGATGACAATACCGTCATGCCATGCTTAGGCTCCCAGTCGCTTCCGACCACAGGGATTCACCCAAAAGGTGTTTGAGGTAAGAGATTTACCCGACCCGGGTCTGTTTCCTCACAACTCTAGATGGTATATGATGGAACACCCTGGAACCCTTACGATCAACCGCGCGACGCTGACCCGGAATCAGACGCCGTCGCACCCATAGGTGACGCACTTGCATTGGCCTAAGCCCGAGGTTAAACAAGAAGACATCAAGGCGGTAAACAAGGGTCTTGACCAGCCAGAAACACGGAGACTCCTTCGCAGCGATAGCTTTTACTTTTCAAAGTAGGCAACCAAATGTGTATATTAAAATAAGGTCGCAGACCCTAGGCAGTTTTCACCCTTCAGAAACTCCATCAAACCTTCATCTTTAGAGGGAGAAGGAAGAGTGTAGGGGATAAATCTCTCGAGAGGACCGGCAAAGCCGTTAACCCGGTGAGCGAATAAGGGCCTATTAACTCTTTCCTTTCGGACAACTTCGGACCAAATCTCGAGCATTTACATTCCACGGCCCCTTTTGTGGATTCAGACTTTTGCTTTGAGGGGTTCCGTTTATCGCAACAGGCACGGTCACGACCGGGTTTTTCTCTTGATTTTGATTTTGTATTTCTTTTTGTGAGGGAGATATAATCGTTTGACATTTGTGGGCTCTCTTTTTGTATGCCTGCGGGGACACTGCCCTCTTCTCGTGCTCTGATCGATGCTCGAGGAAATGGATCCTACTCTTGCCTTTAGGGTTTGAGTTTCAGTTTCTCATGCTCAGCGTTTTAAGGGCGCCGACTGTCTCCTTTGGTCGAAGAGAAAGGAATAAAGATTACAGCTTCCGGAGATCTTTTGGGTGGGGCCCCACCGTAGGTGATGCTACCGACTTTTTTCAATAAAATACATAAGTGAGCACATGTTAGCTTCCTTCGAGCGAGCATAGGCCGACGTGGCCGGACAGGGATCTCCACGGTTCTGGCAAACCAAGACCCGATTCCTACCAAGCCTTAATGGGCCCTATCCTAACATGAAGGTTAGATGCAGGGACTTAACTACATGGTGACTGCCAGGCATCGACATTTTGAATTTTCCATATTTTTAGTGGTTTTCAATATTTCTTTGTTTTTGATGTTTTTATCTTTTCATCATTTTTTTTGTTTTGTGCTAAGGGTAGTATTTCTTAAGATAAAGCCCATTCCAAGGGTGGGATAACTCGGTCCGTTCGGCGTTGACTAGCTTGTAGGCGTTGCCAGGGTACACGGCTTGAATTACAAATGGTCCTTCCCAAATGGGTTGGAGCTTAGAACGCGGACCTCCAGGTTTGACAAAAATTCTTTTTACGACCATCTCACCGACTTTGAATTTTCTCTCAACGACTTTCTTTTGGTAAAAGCGAGCGAGTCTATTTTGATACACACGCGCGTGTTCGGCAGCGGCCAGTCGCTTCTCATCCAAGAGTTCCAACTGGGCGAGGAGTGAATTATGACGATCATCGAGGGGAAATTCCTCATCCAATTGTACCCTGAGAGAAGGGATCAGAGTCTCGTACGGGACTACCGCTTCCATACCATAAGTAAGGGCAAATGGAGTCTGCCCGGTGGGGGTACGGATTGAAGTGCGATAGGCCCATAAGGCTTCGATAAGTTTTTCTGGCCAGTCTGAAAACTTACTAGACTCGCAGGTTTTTTTGATGATTTTGAGCAATGTTTTATTGGTGGCCTCCGCTTGGCCGTTACCTTGTGGGTAATAAGGCGATGAATGATGCAATGCAATTGCGTACCTTTTGCAGAGGTCCTGTAGGTCCTGAGAAATGAACTGTGGCCCATTGTCGGTGACGATCGTGCTTGGGACGCCGAATCTGGCGAGGATGTTCTTCATGATGAATTTGCAGACTGTTGACGCCTTGATTTCTGTGTAAGCTTCGGCTTCGGCCCATTTGGTGAAGTATTCCGTCGCAGTAAGGATGAAAGATTTCTGCTTGGTGAGGGAATTGGGATCACCTAGGGGACTAATGATGTCGAATGCCCACATGGAGAAAGGCCATGGGGAGGATATTGGATGAAGTGAGGAAGATGGTGAATGGATTTTATCGGCGTGAAGTTGACACTTGACACACCTACAGACATAGACAGCACAATCCTCTTCCATAGTGGGCCAGTAAAAGCCTTACCGAATGATCTTTTTGGCGAGCATCTGACTATTCACGTGGCCACCGCACACACCCGAGTGCATCTCCTCTACACATTTCCAAACCTCATCGTCACCAAGACATCTTAACAGAATACCAGTAAAGCTCCTCCTATAGAGTAGACCTCCAACCAATGTGTATTTCTGAGCCACCCTTCTTATGGCTTTCTTGTCCTCTGTGGTGGCCCCTTCAGGATAAGACTGATCTTGGCAGTATTTGACGATTTCATAGAACCATGGTTTCTCTTCATCAGCCAGTTCTTCTTCGGCCTCTGCCAACATGATCTCCCTCTTCTCAAGGATATCTTCCTGCAGGATCTTTCTTGCTATCCTGTCTTTGATATTTACGTAGGAAGTATCATCGCTTGCAGGGGCGTGAAGTTTGTAGATGGAAATAGACTTAAACCATCTTCCTAGAGGGAACCTTATGGATGATGCCAACGCGGCGAGGGCATCGGCGAGAATATTCTGATGACGAGGGACATGAATAAAGATCAGTTTGGTGAACAGTTTGGCAAAGGCAGCAGTGAGTTCTTAGTATGGCTTGAGTTTGGGATCGCGAGTGGGATATTTAGTGAGCACCTGGCGAAGGATGAGTTGACTATCACCTACGACTCGCAACTCAGTGATACGAAAAGAATGAGCGAGTTCTAGGCCAGCTAGAAGAGCTTCATATTCGGCTATATTGTTGGTGACTGGAAATTTGAGCTGGTATGCCAATGAGAATGTGAGGCCTTCAAGCGACAGGAGGGCGATGCCGATTCCTCTCCCTTGAGAATTCAGAGCTCCATCAAAATATAGCGTCCACATTGGCTCCTCTGATTGGTTGACGGACATTAGTTCCTCATCTGGAAACTCTGATTGGACGGGATCGAACTTGGGAAGAGGATGGTGAGCGAGATGCTCGGCTATGGCATAGCCTTTAATCGCCTTTTGCTGGATGTAGGTGATGTCGAACTGAGAGAGAAAACTTTGCCAGCGTGCTAGCCTATCCGTAAGGACGGATTTCTCCAGAAGGAATTTGATAGGATTCATTCGAGCAATCAAGTGGATCTCATGAGCCAAGAAGTAGTGCTTCAATTTCTGCACTACCCAAACGAGGGCAGCACAAGTTTTCTCCATGATGGTGTACTTCTGCTCACAGGGATTGAGAAGTTTGGACAAGTAATAGGTTGCCCGTTCCTTGCCTTCTTCATCAGCTTGTGCGAGGACGGCTCCCACGGAGTCATCCAAGACGGAGATGTAAAGGATCAGAGGTTTTTCTGGTTTAGGTGGAATGAGAACGGGTGGACTAGCCAGATATTCTTTCAACCCTTCAAAAGCTTTCTGACATTTAGAATTCCAGTGGAATTTTACTCTTGGCTTGGTCAACTCGTAGAGAGGTCTACACCTTTGTGAATGTTGGGACACAAACCGACGAATAAACTGCAACCTCCCGATTAAGCCTCAGACTTCCCTCAAATTCTTGGGAGGCGGCATATCCCTGATAGCCTTAGCTTTGTCGGGATCTATCTCGATCCCTCTTTTACTCACAATGAACCCCAGCAATTTACCCGACGACACACCAAACACACACTTTTTCGGGTTCATTTTCAATTGGAACTCCCTTGACCTCTGCAAGACCTTAGCCAAAACTTCTGGATGTTCCATCCTGGTCCTTGATTTCACCAATAAGTCATCCACATACACTTCCAGATATATGTGCATCATGTCATGAAATATGGCCATCATCGCCCTTTGGTAAGTAGCTCCAGCATTCTCTAATCCGAATGGCATGACCACATAACAATATGTTCCCCAAGGGGTAGTGAATGACGTCTTTTCCTGATCCTCTTCTGCCAAACGAATTTGATTGTATCCTGAAAATCCATCCATGAATGAGAGGGTTTCGTATCCTGCCGTGTTATCAATCAACACATCAATGTGAGGTAAGGGAAAATCATCTTTTGGACACGCGCGGTTAAGGTCCCGGAAGTCGATGTAAATCCTGACTTTCCCATCTTTTTTCATGACCGGGACAATGTTCGCCACCCATTGAGGATAAAGAACGACTCTAATGAACCTGGCTTTGTGGAGCTTATCGACCTCTTCTTTCATTTTCAAAGCCATCTGAGGGTGGAAACGCCTTAACCTTTGTTTTACCGAGACGGACCCTGGTTTTAGGGTTAAACGGTGCTCGACCAAGGTTGAATCCAGACCCGGCATATCCTCGTACCTCCATGCAAATGTGTCCTTATATTCCTTGAGAACCTCAATTAATGCCTCTTCTTCAGAGGGTGGTAGGTTGTCACTTATGAGGATGATCCTAGGGTCTTCCTCAGTTCCCAAGTTGACTTCTTTGGTGGATTATTCTACGGCGGTTGACGGCTCGTCGAATCTCCTTATTCCACTTGCGTATGCGCCCACCGCATCCTCATATTCTTCACCCTCACCTTCAGTGGGGCATTCTTCATCCGTGATCTCGTAGACTCCATACCCTTCATCAAATGCACAGTCACCCTCACATTCTATTTTTGGTAGCTGGATGGGATTTTCTAACAACTGAGGGATGGCAAGAAGGGCCTGACACCTGGTGGCCAAATCCAGAAGGAATCGACGAGGGATCTGCCTACCCTTGGATTTCTTCCTAGGTACTACCCTTGGCCTATCATTCCTAGATTGACTGACAATATTTATAGAAGAAGAGGAAGACGAAGAGGATGGTGTAGAATGTACAGGAGAAGACCCCTCAGAGGAGGGGTAGAAAAGGTCGCTCATCGGACCTTGGACGGGTGGTCCGCAGGGCAGTACGCACCCGTGGGAGATGTAGGAGGTTTCCTCAACGAAGATGTGTTGTTGGGGAGTTTGAAAATTGACGTTTTTTTTTCGTTTTCATTTTTAATGACAAAGCAGTGAAAAGAGATTGGAGGAGAGAGAAAAGTGGTTATGGCTAGAGGATTGTGAGGCTCATAGAGCAGATCATGGTTGAAGACCTGGCGCGGGTTGAAAAGCCCGCATAGGTATGTAAACAGAGAAGGGGATCTGGGAAGATCATCAGACAATTGTCTGGCCCAGGAAGATGATATCAGTAAAGGCTGAGACGAGTGGATGGAGAAGATGGCGGCTAATGAGACGTTGACGGCAATGTTGAGGACGGATGAAGATCCGTCGATGACAGGGTCCTTCTGACGAGTACGAGGATAGTTTGGAACCTTGGCAAGAGTGGTAATATTCTCTGGTATTCCGGAGATCAATGGTGGTCCTTCAAGCTGCAGAGACAAGAACATCCTTTCCAGTGCAACGGAAATGTCCCGTATGTCGAACCATTTGTTCCACTCGCATTCCGGATCTTTGATCTTGCCTCTTTTGGTGATCCTGGGACATTTTTCAGCCAAATATACAGCATGTGATCTCCCATATGCTTCTCGTGGGTAATCTCCCATCTGAACAACGGGCCCTCTGTTGAAGTGGTTTGATAGAGTCCATGTGAGGGGCTTCCAATCCGCCTTGAATGGTCCTTTGAAGCCTAGGCCAAACCTACGGTTCGGCCTAATTTCCTTTGGCGGTTTGAGCATACCCTGTAATTGTGCGCCCAGACCTTTACCCTGTTGATAGCCGATGTTCCTCATAATCTCCCAACCTTTGGAGTGAAAAGGGAGACATGATGTTGCGGTTGTCCTGACCGGCTCCTTTGGTGCTAGTGGAACGTGAGATAGATCACGCACGTCCAGCCTGAAGTACTTTAATAATCCTCCCATTGTAAGGAAACTTCAGGCACTGATGGTTGGTGGAAGGCACAGCGTCCATGGCTTCGATGTAAGGGTGACCCAGTATAGCCTTGAATGTGGGGTCCATGTCGAGGACATGGAATTCTGTGGGAATTGACATGGGGCCTAGTTCTGCCTTCAGAATAATCATCCCCTGTGGCGGCCTTTTGCTATTGTCATAAGCCGTGACCGTGATCGAGGAAGGTCTTATTTGTTCCTCGTTGACCCCACACAACTGAAGGGTGTCCATGGAGATCACATTTATGGACGCACCTGTGTCCACAAGACACGGGTTTATGGATACCCCATTAATTTTTATTGAAATGCACAATGCATATTTCTGAGCTTCCTTGGGAGCGAGCTCGTAGTTGTGGAACATGATGGCCGGTTGTGTGTCCGTTGGGGTCAGGACGGTCGAAATCTTCTCCACGGGGAGGTCCTTATTAACCATGACTTTTTGAAGGTATTCCATCAAGGCCGCCTGGTGGGATGTGGATCTTTGAAGTAGCTCTAGGATGGAGATTCGAGCAGGCGTCTTGTCCAAGTGTTTCAATAGATCATACTGTGTCCCAGGGATAGCTCTTTCTGGTTGTTCTCCATCATCCTTCTCTGGCTGAGATTGCTCAAGATTCTGACTGTTGTGGGGGAAAACCCTGTGGAAAATCCTTCCACTCCGGAGCACCATTGCCTACGGCTTTTGTACCTCTGTGGGGGTAGCAGTGGGTTTTAACAGGGATTTGAGGGGTAGTGGTGGAGGAATGGTTGATGAAGCAGGGGTGATGACGGGAGCAGGGATTCTGATGAGGGGTTTGTTAGGTAGAGGCACGGAGGTAGAGGGGATATTACGCGGATTATGAAGGATAAGGGGTCTGGAAGGTGGAGGTGGAGACGAAGTAGAAGTGGGTAGGGCTTGAAGCGGGCAATGATTTTGAGGTGGGTGATGGGTAATGAGTGGTTTTGAAGGCATTAGTGGTGATACGGTGGAGAAAGACGGGGTTATGTATGGTTGACGGATGATAAGGGGTTTAGAAGGCGTAGGGGTAAATGTGGTAGAGGTGGATGGTAAAGTGGGGGAGTGGGAGAAGATGATAGGGTGTGAAGGCATAGTGGAGAGTGTCGGTTGATAGGGGATCGGGGTACGGATGAGAGGGCGTAATGGTAGTGGAAATGGTGAAGGTGATACTGACGCGGGTTGATGAGAGAGAGGTGCTACCCGGGCAAGGCAAGGGTGTTGCATGATGATAGGATTGGTGGTAGAAAGAATGGAGGTACTTTCCTACTGCCACACCTGCTCTCTCCCGACTTCCGGGAAGGAGGAGATGGGGTTAACCTGATGATTGGGCTGTTGGTGCTCCGGTAATGGATTCTGGATTATGCCCATGTCGGGCTGTTGTTGTGGGGCCTGCTGAGGCTGTTGTTGTTGTTGTGGTTGCTGCTGCTGCTGCTGTTGTAACTGCTGCTGTGGCCTATGAGGAGGTCTCCTAGCCTTGAGAGCGGCGACGTATCGTCTCATTTCATCCCAATCTATTTGATGTTCATCATTCATATCGTGGATGTAATCTTTGAAATGGAAGCAGTAATCTACTGTGTGTCCTGGCTGCCTGTGGTAGACGCAGTATTTGGAGGTATCAACATTCAGGGGCCACACGGGCCTTTCTCTGGGTAGGGCGAGTTGGTTTGATGCCATGAGGGCATTAAAAATGTCTGCTAAGGTTTCTGGCAATGGTGGATAGTAGGCTCTCTTGGGACCGACCGGCCTCCTTTGTTGCTGTTGGGGACCATAGTTCCCCAGGGGTGGAACTTGGTTGTACTGAAGTGGTGGTTGTTGTTGCTGAGGTTGTGGTTGTTGTTGCTGGGGTTGACGTAATGGAGGCATATTATCCTGGGGTGGATTATTTTGGGGTGGAGGACGAAGAGGGAAAGGACCTGGTTGGAGGGGAAGTCGGGGCATTTGTGGAGGCCTTGGGTTGACTGCATAGTTGGCATTATTGACCGCACCCACTTGCTCATTTGTCACGACCCCTTCTGTGGCTCCGCCCGGGACACCAGCGCCTATTTTTCTGACCACTTTGGGCTTCGGTGACTCAAACATGTTCATAATGGGGGAGTCTTTTAACTGGGTTTGGATGTACCGGGCCCTTTCATAGAGTTCCTCCATTGTAGTAAGTTTATTCATGGCCAGGACGTGTCTGAACTGTGGGGTTGCATTAGACACAATCATCTTCACTTGTTCGGGCTCGGAGAGGGTATCCCTTATTCTTTCCGCCAGAGACCTCCATCTATCAGCATAGCGGACAAAATCTTCTTCGGGCTTCATCTTTTCGGCCACTAGGTCGGTAATGGAGAGTGAGGGACCGACCCTATCCCTATATTTCTGCAAGAACCTTCTCTGGACTATTTCAAAATTCTCGGCCTCGCGGGGCTCCAAAGAATAGAACCACTCAAGCGTGGGACCATCCAATGATCTCCGAAAGAGGTATGCCAGGGACCTCTGATCGTTTTGCCAATAGGAGGATTCATACATGAAATCCTTCAGGTGAATGAAGGGGTTGCCGGTACCATTGTATCTGCGGTACGTGGGCATTTCGGAGGGAGGAAGATGAATGACGGGAAGGATTGGCAAAGTAACCTCCGGGGTGGCTTTCACGTCCACCATCCTTCTCAGATTTTGAAACTGCTCATCCATGCGATTGAACCTATTGAAGAGCGATTGGGCGAGCTCCTCTGCCGGTGAAGGTGGCACTTGCCACTGGGGGAGAAACTGTCTCCCGGAGACTTGAGGGGGGAACCCGGAATGAGAGGGAGCTGTCGGACCGCCGACAGTTGGCCCTGGCTGAAGCGGTGTGTGGGGAACAACGGGAGTTTGAGATTGTGACGGGAACTGGAATGAGGGTGGTTGTTGGCTCGCTTGTCCTTGAAGCGAGGGAGACTGGATGGCTTGTGCCAATGAAGGAGATGGAATGGCCTGCACGGACTCTTGGAGAGGTGCGATGGCCGGAGTTGATTCCTGGGGCGTGGGGGAAACAGATTTCCCCTTCAGAATGGCCTGGAAGGCCCGGAGCTGTTCAGAGGTAAGCTCCGTGTTGGCGAGGACGCCCAGTAAGGAAGAGATATCCTGCGGTGGGGATGTGTCCCCGGCAATAACCTGCACCTCATGCGAGGGCTCATGAGAAGGACCTGAGTCCATAGCATAGACTCACGGGTCGGCTGACAAACCACGACTAGGGTGGTTCTCCTCAAAAGACTCGTGAGCCATGCTCACAGTTTTCCCAGAACGCAAAAACATACACTAGCAAGCAGGTAGCAGAGATTATCAAACAAGTGGATGCCTTTACGCCTTTTTGTGTTTTGATTTTGATGATTTTTTTTGTGTTTTTAGCGAGATCCGAAGTTCACACAAAATAGGGACCCTAGTTTATTTTTGTTTCACCGCCATGTCAGCTAGGGTCTCTCGTCTCACCACGAATGAAATGACTAACTCCGGGGAACTTCAATGGTACAACCGGCCCAGTGAACGAAGAGGAGATTCTTCGATGTCGGGGACTTACGGAGGTCCCAGTGGAGGAGATTCTAGTCCGTTGAGAGGAATTCTCAAACGGAGAGTCCTTCCTTCACCGGGAAAGGGTGATCCTAAAAAAAAATGAAAAAATGATAGAAAAGAGGGATGGATGCATGCAATGAAATGCTGACAGAGATATGGAGTGGGAAAACAACAGAAATAACAGACATATAATAAACAAACAACCAATCACAACTGACAGTACTGCCGTGAGCACAACGGGGGCGCGCGCGGGCGCCAAGGTGGAGAGGCATGGATGGTGCCAAACTTGCAAGGGTAGCCGAAAGGAAGCAGTAGAAGTCCCACCGTGATCGTCAATCTGTGAGCGACGTCACGCGGTTCGGGGAAGCGGAGAGGACGCGGAGTGCGCGGGCTCCTCTTTTGTTTGCTGCAACACAGAAATAACAGAAGAGAGAAGGGGCCACCACGGGAGATTGCTCCAGCGGGACGAGCGGGACAAATGTAATATAGCAAGATATGGGGGTTAAACGGCCATAGCGGGAAGTGACTCGCCGCGACCTCGGGGGGACGGTAATGGTACAGTAATTAAATAGCAAGAATTGAAATGGCCATTGGGGAAGTGACTCGCCGCGGCCTCGAGAATATGAGCAGATAAGAATATAACAAAATATAAGGAGAATATAAAGAGCGGGAATTTAAGCGGCCATTGGGGAAGTGACTCGCCGCGGCCTCGAGGACATGAATAGATAAGAATATAATATATAAGAACGAGAATTTAAATGGCCATTGGGGAAGTGACTCGCCGTGGCCTCGAGAATATGAGCAGAATATAACAGAATATAAAGAGAATATAAGAACGGAAATTTAAACGGCCATTGGGGAAGTGACTCGCCGCGGCCTCGAAAACAAGATGTGATCACCAGGGGCCAAAAGACCCCAAAATAAAGAAAGTGATCGCGCCTACCTCTAGAGCGGGAGATGACGGGTTGCTTCTTCCTCCCCCTTCGGCCGGCCGACGGAGAGGGCTTTCCTTGGGTACCTTTGCAAAATAACGACAAACAAGTAACGAGTGGATTAGAAAGATGAAGGTGTAGTATTCAAATCCTTGCGATAAAAATAACGAAATGATGGCAAGACACACACCTGGTTGGTGTTGTCTTTTAAACCCCTCTCGGACTCGAGTAGGAGGAAAATGAGATGATGGATGCAAGAAGTATGTAAGAAGAGGCGCCCTTATGAAGGGGGATAGATGATGCGAGATGATGAATGCAAAAGAACTACGAAGAAAAGGAAAGGATTGGCTTATTGGATGTGCCGATGATGAAATCCGGTGGAGCTCCGACAGCGTGGGGACGATGTGGAAGCACGGTGGATGAAGACGACCTTCCTCTCGCGAGCGTGGGCACCCAAGAAACCGGCAGAACCTCCACCTACAAAAGATCCCACGGGTTAGAAAATGACTCCGGTAGCCTCTGGGCTCCGGCAGCCTATCGGATATCTTCGAAGCTCTTCCAGAACTGAGGGGGTGGGCCTCTATTTATAGGGCTCCGGAGGGTGGAGGCGTCCAGGACCCTGGACACCTCCATCAGGGCCGAACTAATATTTTATTCTATTTTTATTTATTTTTTTGGAATATTTTTGTGGAGGCGTCCAGGGCCCCAGACGCCTCCAACAGTCCACCGAACACCACCGACGGTCGCACGCGGTTTGACACAACGCGTGGTTTTGTGAGCGGCGTCTCGTGATTTTGAAATGGGCGCGTCCAGCTACCTGGACGTCTCCACAATTTGGATTTTTTCACACACGACAAATCGTCCTTCGGTGGCCGGCGCCCGTGAGGGAGTTGATGGAGGCGTCCAGGGGCCTGGACGCCTCCATAAATATATTGTTTTTATTTTTTGTTTTATTTTTATGCCAAAGCTGGCATTTTATATTTTTTATACTTGTTTTTGTGGAGGCGTCTAGGGGCCTGGACGCCTCCATTAATATATTATTTTTTATTTTGTTTTGTGTTTGAAAAATAAATTAAAAGAATCGGGGCATCCAGGGGCCTGGACGCCCCCATAAAGACCCACCCGGGTCCTCAGTTCAGGCGTTGGCGGCTGCCCGGCAGACACCCTTCCTGGTTCCGGAACCTCCTGATGCGTCTGACTGGTGTTGATGCCGTCAGAATGCCGTGACGAGACGATTCCGGATACCGAAAAGGGCGGAAGAAGACTCAAGAAAAGGAAGCACTCAAGTGATTCAAAACGCGTAAGCCGTTGCGGGGCGTTGTATAGTAATATGAGACTTTCTCAGGAGACGTCAGGAATGGCGTGTCTATAAGTGTTTCAGCAGCAGTGTTTAATTTGTCTTGTTTAATTTGTCTGCATGAGCTTGCCTTGAATTTGCTTTGATTTTTAAAGCTATAGTTGATTTCCTTTAAGCCTTGATATTGCTTGATTCATAGTGTTGCCATCATCAAAAAGGGGGAGATTGTTGCATCCCTACGGTTTTGATGATGTCTCACACTATAAATCAATCTATCTATTTCTAGATCAATTCATGCTTCATCATTTAGGACAGTGCAGTTCATGTGGCTATCAGTGCATCACTAAGCAAGTCCATACATCACTGCACATGCCTTCCATCAAGTCTGTACAGCGAGAGTGGCCTTCATTCATGTGCATAGTCCAAGCATTCTCATAAAGTCTATACATTGTCATATGCACACACACACACAGCATTGTCTGGACAGAAGTGGGTCGACCCCCCCTTCCAGATGGGTCGACTCCCTCAAGATTCTCAAGTATGTACATTGCCCTCATGAATACACTGCATTGTCAAGTTTGCACATCGGTTTCCAAGTATGTACATTGCTTGGCGCTCACCAAGTCTGTACATCGCTTCAAGCGTTCCAAAGTCTATACATCGCGTGCATCATTAAGTCTAGACATTGCACTGTAGCTTGCTTAGTTGAAGTCTATACATTGCTGATCGAACGTAAGTCTATACATTCCAACCTTTTCCTACGTTCGCTGCTTTAGCTACACACCAAGTCTATACATTGTCCTTCGTCTCATGCATCATCTTCCAATGTCCATACAGCCATTCCCAAGTCTATACATCCATCATCTCATGCTGTGTCTCATCTCAAGCCTATACATTCACATGTAGGCAAAGTCAGCACACTGCCAAAGTTTGAACATCCACCGTCTCTTTCAGCGTCTCACACTTGCAAGTCTATACATTGCCTTTGTTATGACCCCTCTATGTTGATGATGTTGACACTTGCTCTATTCTTTGGCAACACCATTATTTTGATTGATTGGCAACTGAGTTTGATTTGATGAAATTGCTCCATCAGATTGACTATGTGTTCTTTGCTTTTAATACACTGCTGTCTGCAATTCTTACTGTCATAAGTCCACACACACTGCATCTCAATTAAAGTGATTATGTGTGCACAGCGTCAACGCATCATGTTACAACGTCAACGCATAAGTCCACACACTACATCTCAATTAAGTTGATTATGTGTGTGCAGCGTCAACGCATCAATGTTACAGCGTCAACGCACCGTTGGCTTTGAACCTCAGAGTCTGTACATCCGAATTGCCCTTGATCTGGTGAAATGTATACACTCATTCACTGTAGCCTTCACACATTAAAGTCCATACATTCATCAATTACTTTTCACTCAAGGCAAAGTCTATACACTGGGGTCTTTTCCCTACGTGTCTTAGGCGAAGTCTGAACATTCGATTCTGAAGCCTGAAGTCTATACAGTCCAGCCTAGTCCTACGATCAAGGCTTTAGCTACACTCAACGCTATACATTGGCTTCGCTTCATGAAGTCTGTACACTGCTTCAGGAGCTTCAAGTCCACACATCGCTCAAAGTCTGTACAGAGTCTAGCGTCTCAGTTAGCGTCTCATACACTTGAGCAAAGTCTATACATCCACAGTGTCGCTCAAAGTCTAAACATTAATCTTCTAATCCAAAGTCTATACAATGGTCTTCACACTTGAAGTCCATACATTCGATGTGCAGAGTTGATGTCTATACTGTGTCCTTGCTGTTCAAGTCTATACACTGACGGCTGAACTAAGAACCCTATACATTGTCTGTCTGCACTAGAGTCTCATGGAGTCTATACATTGCACTCGTCTTCTAAAGTTTATACACTGAAGTCTTCACTTTCGCGTGCATAACATGAAGTCCATAAGTGGGCAAAGTCTGTACATTGTCCATGCTTCATACAGTGTCAACTCATCCTTCATGCTGCGTCAACTCCTCAAGTATATACAATGCTTTCCTTCGCATGAAGCCTTTAAGTGCATTATGTCTATACAATGCCACTAGGATTTAAAGTCTATACAGCCGTTGCCTCCCTTGTTGAAGTCAACACTTTGGGCAAGTTTGTATGTTGCATTCTGCCTTTACAAGTCTATACAATGATGTATATATAATGCAATGTACATACTTAACTCTTATGTCTTTATTCTTGTTGTTGAAGGGACAGGGTCGACGCCTGGAGCTTAAAGCGTCCACGCATCAGTAGACGAAGCTTTCACGATGTCTTCTATTACGTCAACGCCACATGAAAGCAGCGTCGACGTAGCAGTTGAAGAAGCATTCATCTTCACAGGCCATTCCACTGCGTCAATGCCACATGCAAGCAGCGTCGACGCAGCAGCTAAAGAAACGAGGCAAATGGCTACTGGAATGCCTCACTGCGTTAACGCCATTAAGTGAAAGCGTCGACGCAGCAAGTCAGATTGATGTCTTTGAGCACGTGAACGGAGAACTCTATACATCGGACTGAAGAAGCTAATGAGGGGCACGTGACCCCAGGTACCTGGCTCGTGATCCGAAAAGGACTAGGTATCCAGATGAGGACACGTGTACTGACACTCCATTGCATGCTGCCACGTGGTCCAAATTGCTGGGCGGGAAACGTGGAGAGCACACGCCTGCTGCTGTCGCTGCTATATATACAAGCCTTCTTCCACAGAAGAAAGCTGATCGACGCAGAAGAAGAAAAAGTCTATACACTCAGCAACAGTGAGCCTTCGATCTATAGAGAGAAAAGAGAGAAGAAAAAGATACAGAGAAGAAGAAGAAGAAATAGAGAAGAAGGAGAAAAGAGAGAGAGTGAGGTGAGAGAGAGCTGATCGAGAGTGAGAGTGAGAGTGTTTGTATCTCAGTCTTGTGGTTCAAAACCAGAGCTGAGCTTTGCTCTTTAAGAGCTACATTGCTTTTGGGTTTTTGTTTTTCGTTTTGATTCTGTCTTTCATTTCCGAATGCTATTTCTTCAAGCTGTGTGTCAGCGGTCTTGCAGTGGTGGTCTCCACTGGACGGGTTAAGCTGTATTTCCCCAGCGGTTGCAGAGGATCAGATCCTCTGGTCGGCAAGCTGTAGTGCCCAGCGAAGCTGTGTATCAGCGGGTTGTTTGGCCAAGCTGTAAAGCCCAGCGGACGCAAGCTGTGCTGCGCAGCAGGAAGCCATACTCGATGAGTGTGGGGTGGACGTAGGTCGTTGACCGAACCACCTAAAAATTGTGTGTGCAGTGTGTTTGTGTTTTTGTGTGATCTGTGTGCGATGGGATTTCTTGCTTAGCTTGTTTGATTGCATCGCTTATGATCATGTCTAGCTTTCTACCTTTTGCTTAGCTCTTTTCATTTAGATTTGTTGATGCTTGTCTAAATTCCGCTCTAGAACTTACAATAGTTTTAAATTAGGCAAGTTGATCTATTCACCCCCCTCTAGATCCACACTTAGTGGAGATAGACTGCGTCCATCTAACCCAACACTTGGTATCAGAGCCTAACTCTTCTGCAGGGACTCATCGCCCGAAGAGAATAGGCAGAGATGGATGCTCGAGGGATGACTGCCGAAGGTCACTCAACAACGAAGCCCCCATTCTTTGATGGATCAAACTACGCATACTGGAAGAATCGTATGCAAGTGTTCCTCAGGGCTAAGGATTACGAGATTTGGAAGATTGTCAGCAAGGGACCTTATGAGCTGTCCCCGAATGAAGATGTATGGACCAAGGAGGAGATCAGAAGGTCCACGCTGAATTGGAGTGCTATTAATGCTATCCAGTGCGCTCTGCATCCTACAGAATTCTCCCGTGTGTCTGCTTGCAAATCAGCTAAGGAAATGTGGGATGCGCTGGAAGTAATTCATGAAGGTACATCTCAAGTAAGAGAGCAGAAGGCCAATCTTCTTGTATCTGAGTATGAAGCCTTCAAGATGAAGCAGAACGAGTCCATTAGCGAAATGTACGCTCGGCTGACTGTAATAACCAATGGCCTCAGAGGTTTTGGGAAACCTCAGGCAGAGTATGATGTAGTGAGGAAAATTCTGCGCTCCCTGACTCCAAATTGGCACACCAAAGCAACTGTGATGGAGGAGTCAAGGGACTTGCGTAATACTAAATCTGATGAGCTAATTGGCTCACTAATGGCATATGAGATAAACATGCCAAGGATAGATGAAGCCGAGAGGAAGAAGAAGCCGATAGCGCTGAAGGCTAGTTCCAGCAAATCAACAAGATCCAGCTCCAGCAGCTCTTCATCATCAGAAGAGAACCTAAATGAAGAGGAAGATGTGACTCGATCTGAGATAGCCATGATGACTAGAGAGTTCAGGCGATTTCTCAGAAAGGGAGCAGGACGGTTCGGTCAGAAGAAATACAGTGGTGACCGAAAGGATAAAAGGTATAAATCTAAACCTGCAAAGAAAAATGAAGCTAATGTTTGTTATCAATGCAGGAAACCAGGGCATCTGAAAATTGACTGTCCAGACATTCAGAAACATAAGGACAGGTCAAAGAAGAAAATCAAGAAGGGAAGAGCTATGATCACCACATGGAGTGATGAAGATGAAGGCTCTTTCAGCAACAGCTCAGATAGTGAAGCCGAATCTGAACAGCCCATTTGCCTTATGGCAACAAGCTCCGAAGATAGAGAGGAGGATACAGATGAGGTAATCACTAGATTTGAAAACTTCACAATTGCTGATTGGGTAGATGCTTATCATGACATAGCTGATAGAGCTGATGATATCAGAAAAGAGAATAGGCATCTTAGAAGAAAAATCAATTCCATGCAAAATGATAAAACACTAACTGATAAAATTGCATGTTTGGAATCTGAGATTGATGAATTGAAACTCACATGCTCTGAAGAAGATGAAATCAAAAATGAGTTAAAAGCTTCTAAGGAAGAGAATCTAAGGCTTGAAAATGAAATTGATGAATGGAAGCTGAAGATTCAGAAATGTGAAAGTGAAGTCAAAATTATCTCTGAAAAATATGAAGCTGTCCTCAATGTCAACAATGAGCTGAAAAAGGCTATTGATGAACTTCAGAAAGACAATGAAGATAAAATGAAAACCATTGAGAAAATGACCCAAGGAACAGATAACTTAAATGCTTTGTTAGGGTCAAAGGTTAATTTCAGAAAAGAGGGCCTAGGTTTTAATTCTAGTGCAACAAAAACATTCGGAATGAAAACAATTTCATTTGTTGCTCAAAAGGAAAAGGGACCTCTAATTAGCATGAACTCAACAAATTTGATGAACAAAACTGCTAATCTGAAAAAGCCCAGTGCTGAGGAGAAGGGCAAACGAAAGGTTAATGAGCCTAGTAGAGCTAGCACATCTAAGCAGAATCCTAGGGCTCAGACTCAGGTTAGGGGTCAACCTACACAGTCTGGTAAACCCCAGGTCAAGGTAACCAAGTCTCCACCAACACCTCCACCTCTGAAGAAGACCCAATACAAACCTGTGTATAGGTCAGCAGGGTCCAAAGTACAGGGGAGACAAAGTGCTGCTAGGAGTCAACCCAATTATTTTTATCAACCCAGAGCTCAGACCCACTACAATGCACAGCCAACCTACTTCAATAGGTCGAATTGGTCTAGAACTCAGGATAGGTTTACAGGTCTTGCACACCAGGGTGCTAAATATCAAAGACCTCACAGTAGAAATTGGGTCAATGGGTATGGTTACTGGACATCTAGAAATCAATATTTTCATAGCCAGCCCAGGAACTACTATGGCCAAAATTTTGTGAACACACCCTGGCCAAGGCACTGGCACAGAAATAACAATACTGTCAATAATTATGCTGCTGCCAATAAGAAAAAGAACAACAGAAGAAAATCTGTAGGATCCACTGAACAAAACACATTTAAACAAATGTGGATTCCGAAACATTTGCTTTCCTGTTTTGCTTCTAGTTCATTTACATTGGAGCCCAATCAGTCTTGGGTTCCAAACTTCTCTACCTAATTGTGTATGCAGGTATGCCTGGCAGCCAAGAACAACTTGTGGTACATGGATAGCGGCTGCTCCAGGCATATGACAGGAGATAAGGCCAAATTTTGCATACTGACTGAGAAAGTAGAAGGCCTTGTCACCTTTGGAAGCAACACAAAGGGTAGGATTATCGGATCAGGTAAGGTAGGTAAGTGTTCTACCTGCTGCATTGATGATGTTATGCTGGTTGAAGGGTTAGTCTATAATCTACTTAGCATTAGCCAGTTATGTGATAAAGGTTACAATGTTTTATTCAATTCTCAATGCTGCAAGGTTTTTGAACCTGATTCTGATATTGTCAAATTTTTGGAAAAAGAATAAATAATACTTACATGATAAATTTAGATGAAATTCAACACACTAACCTTTGCCTTACTGCCAGTAGAGAAGACATAGCATTTTTATGGCATCGTAGGTTAGGTCATGCTAGCTACACTGTTTTGCACAAATTAAATAAGCATGGCATGGTTAGAGGACTTCCTGAAGTCTCATTCAAGAAAGAAAACAAAATCTGTGATGCATGCACTCAATCAAAGATAACTAGAAAGTCATTTAAGTCTAGAACTGAAAATCTGTCTTCCAAACCCTATGAGCTGATACATATGGACCTTTTTGGGCCAACTAGATCTGTCAGCCTATCAGGGAGGAGGTATGGGTTTGTCATGGTAGATGACTTTTCTAGGTATACTTGGGTTTATTTCTTATCTAATAAGAGTGATGCTTTCTCAGAATTTCAGGAGTTCTATGTTAAAACAAATCAGAAAATTGAAAACATTTTGTCTGATCATGGAGGTGAGTTTGAAAACTCACAATTTGATGAATTCTGCAGGTCGAATGGAATCAACCACAGGTACTCCTCTCCAAGGACACCTGAGCAGAATGGAGTTGTGGAGAGAAGGAACAGAACCCTAGTGGAAATGGGTCGTACACTTCTCGTCGAAGGGGGTCTACCAAGGAAGTTTTGGGCTGAAGCAGTGAACACTGCCTGTTATGTAATTAACAGAGCCATGGTAAGACCTTCTACCCAGCAAACACCATATGAGATATTAAAAGGTAAGAAACCTTCTATTGCTCACTTCAAGGTTTTTGGTTGTAAATGTTTCATTCACATAAATGATAAAAAGGACCTTGATAAATTTGAACCTAAAGGAGAACCAGGAATTTTTCTTGGTTATTCTGAAAACACCCGAGCATACAGAGTGTACAATCTGAACTCTAAAACTGTTGAAGAATCTCCACACATAATTTTTGATGAATCTTTGGCAAATTCTAATGCTGGTAAATGCAGGAATGAAACCAATGGTGAAATCCTGAAGGAAGGAGATCCTGCAGACAAATCCGAGGATGAAGAAGAACATAAAGAGCTTAATGAAGAGGAGCCTACAGTTCAGGGGGAGGTAAATCAAGTTCATGATACTCCAATTGCAAATATTAGATATCTCAAGGATCATCCTGTAGATAATGTTATTGGAAATCTGCATGACCCCCCTAGGACTAGAGGCCACTTAAGAATTCAACATGAACTGAATGCGTATGCTTTTGTATCAAACATAGAACCCAAGTCCATTGACTGTGCTCTCCAAGATGTGCATTGGATTAATGCCATGCATGAGGAGCTCAATCAGTTTGACAGGAATAAGGTGTGGCATTTGGTTCCACCTCCTGATCATGAAACAGTCATAGGGACTAAATGGGTATTTAGAAACAAAACTGATGAAGCGGGGAATGTTATTAAAAATAAAGCCAGACTTGTAGCTCAGGGGTACAATCAGGAATTTGGAATAGACTTTGAAGAGTCTTTTGCCCCTGTAGCTAGATTAGAAGCAATAAGAATTTTATTGGCTTATGCATGTTCCCTAGGAATAAACCTTCAGCAGATGGATGTGAAATCTACTTTTCTAAATGGGGAAATTAATGAGGATGTCTATGTGAGACAGCCTCCTGGGTTTGAATGTTTAGATTTTCCTAATCATGTTTACAAGCTCAATAAAGCTCTCTATGGGTTAAAGCAAGCTCCTAGAGCTTGGTATGACAGGTTGAGCAAATTTCTCACCGACAAGAACTTCACAAGAGGTATAGTGGATCAAACATTGTTTACCAAGGTAAGCCATCCAGATATTCTTATCATTCAGATTTATGTGGATGACATTGTGTTTGGGTCAACTAACCCCAAATTGTGTGAGGAATTCTCTCAAATAATGACTGATGAATTTGAAATGAGCTCAATGGGTGAGCTCAAACTATTTCTTGGACTGCAGGTTACACAAACAGAAGATGGCATCTTCATCTCTCAGTCCAAGTATGTAAAGAACTTATTGAAGAAGTACAAAATGGACAACCTCAAGGAAATAGCTACTCCAATGGGTACATCAACCAGTTTGGATGAAGACTCTAAAGGTAAACCTGTGGACCAAAGGCTATACAGAGGTATGATCGGATCTCTTCTCTATCTTACAGCATCTAGGCCTGATATACAATTTGCTGTGTGTTTATGCTCTAGATTTCAGGCCAGTCCTAAAGAAAATCACTTTAAGGCTGTGAAAAGAATTTTTAGGTATTTACTAGGCACCCAAGAACTAGGTCTCTGGTATCCTGCTAAGTGTGAGTTAGAGCTTCTAGCCTACACTGATGCAGACTATGCTGGGTGTCGAGTAGATAGAAAAAGCACTAGTGGCTACTGTCAATTCCTTGGTGGCTGTCTAGTGTCTTGGGCATCTAAGAAGCAACACACTGTAGCATTATCCACAGCTGAAGCTGAGTATGTTGCAGCATGCAATTGTGCAGCCCAAGTACTTTGGATTAAGCACCAACTGGCTGACTATCAGATAAATCTGGGATGTATTCCACTTTTATGTGATAATACTAGTGCTATTTGCCTTGCTAAAAATCCTGTTCACCATTCTAGGACTAAGCATATAGAGATAAAACATCATTTTCTTAGAGATGCTGTAAATAAAAAGGAGATTGAAATGAACTTCATAGAAACTGAAAAACAAATTGCTGATATTTTTACTAAGCCTCTTGGGAATGAAAATTTTAAGTTTCTTAGAAGAGAACTTGGCTTATGTAAATTTCAGCATGATGAATGATTGTTTAATTGCTGTGAATAAAATCTCTGATGTGGACTTGTTTTTGATTGCTTGGATAAATCATGTGGATGTGAATGTGGATGTAGAACTGTCCTGCATTGCATATATTCAGGGGGAGCTTGTTGTGTCTTTGCATGTCTTTGCATATCATTCATTCATGACCTATGCATAAGCTCTCTCTCAATTAATTCTTGCCATGCTGCATGCATATAGACAGGGGGAGTATTGCTAAGAAAAATCAGAGTGGTTTCAACTTTCTTGAAGTCATTCAACCTTTAACTCTGAATACTTGTCTCTGACATTATGGCAATCTGTTGGTCAGTTCTGATTTCTAAGCAGTAGAAAATAGACTTCTTCATTTATAAGAATTTGAATTGTTCAAAGACTGATGTAATGGTTTAAATCTTATAATGGTTGGAGTTTAAAGATTGCAATCAGTATATAAGTAAGTTGAAAATTGATAAAACTCTAAACCTCTTTCTTATTTCATGTCAGACAAAGCTATTCATATCTGAAATCTGAAAACTCATCTGAAATCATGTCGGAGAGATTAAGTATGTGTATTGTTCTTAAACAAGTCATTCTGAAACATAAAAAGGACAGCTAAGAAAGATACTGAAAAACATTGAGAATCATTGAAAATATATATATTGGCAGAGCAATGACTGGTAATCACTGAGAAACTGAGTGATCCATCAAAGAAGTGGACAACACTCATGTCATGAAGTGTATCAGCTATCTCTGTTTAAAATGTTCAAAACAGCAGGCTGGTTTCACTGAGTACCTGGGGGTAACTGGCGTCTGATAAACGTGTACCCTCACACAAAAAGGTGTAACTCAGCTCTGTTGAATTTGATCATAGGCAGAATGGTCCATCTTGTTGAATATCTAGGGGTATTGGCGTCTTATAAACGTATACCCTTAAGCAGAAAGACTTGTGGTACCTGAATGCTCACAATGATCTAATATTGATAATGCTGCTCCCTCAAAAGAAAAGTTCATGAGTGTCAATTTGTTTAGTTTCAATACATGACTTGGGTTCTCTCAAATTTTTTAGACTATGAAAGTAAGATATCATGAAACTGAATCTTTCATGCAAATGTGATTCTGGTTTTTTGTTTTATCATGCACAGTGAACTTATCCATTGGTTGTAGTGCATGAACTCCAAATTTTATCATATTTAAACCAGCACTCTTTCTGACAGCAGTTTCTAATTTCATATGACTGAAGACTCTATGCTTTAGAATGCTTATTCATGAACCACCTGTTCAGAATGCCAGTCAGTTCTTCTCTTGATTCCTCCATTGTATTTAATTTTTCCCTCCTCTTTGTTGATGGCAAAGGGGGAGAATATTGTCTAGGGGATGTCTAGTGGGAGAATACATATCTGTCTGAATTCTGAAGTCATTTCTGAATTAATTCCAAGGGAGAGTTTGAGGCAGTGAGTTGCATGCATTCATAGCATCTGCATGTCAATCTGCATAACACATCATGTCTTTCATCAAACATATATATCTATGACAGGTTGTTGCTACTCTACTTCATATGGGGTTGCCATCATCAAAAAGGGGGAGATTGTTGTGACCCCTCTATGTTGATGATGTTGACACTTGCTCTATTCTTTGGCAACACCATTGTTTTGATTGATTGGCAACTGAGTTTGATTTGATGAAATTGCTCCATCAGATTGACTATGTGTTCTTTGCTTTTAATACACTGCTGTCTGCAATTCTTACTGTCATAAGTCCACACACTGCATCTCAATTAAAGTGATTATGTGTGCACAGCGTCAACGCATCATGTTACAGCGTCAACGCATAAGTCCACACACTGCATCTCAATTAAGTTGATTATGTGTGTGCAGCGTCAACGCATCAATGTTACAGCGTCAACGCACCGTTGGCTTTGAACCTCAGAGTCTGTACATCCGAATTGCCCTTGATCTGGTGAAATGTATACACTCATTCACTGTAGCCTTCACACATTAAAGTCCATACATTCATCAATTACTTTTCACTCAAGGCAAAGTCTATACACTGGGGTCTTTTCCCTACGTGTCTTAGGCGAAGTCTGAACATTCGATTCTGAAGCCTGAAGTCTATACAGTCCAGCCTAGTCCTACGATCAAGGCTTTAGCTACACTCAACGCTATACATTGGCTTCGCTTCATGAAGTCTGTACACTGCTTCAGGAGCTTCAAGTCCACACATCGCTCAAAGTCTGTACAGAGTCCAGCGTCTCAGTTAGCGTCTCATACACTTGAGCAAAGTCTGTACATCCACAGTGTCACTCAAAGTCTAAACATTAATCTTCTAATCCAAAGTCTATACAATGGTCTTCACACTTGAAGTCCATACATTCGATGTGCAGAGTTGATGTCTATACTGTGTCCTTGCTGTTCAAGTCTATACACTGACGGCTGAACTAAGAACCCTATACATCGTCTGTCTGCACTAGAGTCTCATGGAGTCTATACATTGCACTCGTCTTCTAAAGTCTATACACTGAAGTCTTCACATTCGCGTGCATAACATGAAGTCCATAAGTGGGCAAAGTCTGTACACTGTCCATGCTTCATGCAGCGTCAACTCATCCTTCATGCTGCGTCAACTCCTCAAGTATATACAATGCTTTCCTTCGCATGAAGCCTTTAAGTGCATTATGTCTATACAATGCCACTAGGATTTAAAGTCTATACAGCCGTTGCCTCCCTTGTTGAAGTCAACACTTTGGGCAAGTCTGTACGTTGCATTCTGCCTTTACAAGTCTATACAACGATGTATATATAATGCAATGTACATACTTAACTCTTATGTCTTTATTCTTGTTGCTGAAGGGACAGGGTCGACGCCTGGAGCTTAAAGCGTCCACGCATCAGTAGACGAAGCTTTCACGATGTCTTCTATTACGTCAACGCCACATGAAAGCAGCGTCGACGCAGCAGTTGAAGAAGCATTCATCTTCACAGGCCATTCCACTGCGTCAACGCCACATGCAAGCAGCGTCGACGCAGCAGCTAAAGAAACGAGGCAAATGGCTACTGGAATGCCTCACTGCGTTAACGCCATTAAGTGAAAGCGTCGACGCAGCAAGTCAGATTGATGTCTTTGAGCACGTGAACGGAGAACTCTATACATCGGACTGAAGAAGCTAATGAGGGGCACGTGACCCCAGGTACCTGGCTCGTGATCCGAAAAGGACTAGGTATCCAGATGAGGACACGTGTACTGACACTCCATTGCATGCTGCCACGTGGTCCAAATTGCTGGGCGGGAAACGTGGAGAGCACACGCCTGCTGCTGTCGCTGCTATATATACAAGCCTTCTTCCACAGAAGAAAGCTGATCGACGACGAAGAAGAAAAAGTCTATACACTCAGCAGCAGTGAGCCTTCGATCCATAGAGAGAAAAGAGAGAAGAAAAAGATACAGAGAAGAAGAAGAAGAAATAGAGAAGAAGGAGAAAAGAGAGAGAGTGAGGTGAGAGAGAGCTGATCGAGAGTGAGAGTGAGAGTGTTTGTATCTCAGTCTTGTGGTTCAAAACCAGAGCTGAGCTTTGCTCTTTAAGAGCTACATTGCTTTTGGGTTTTTGTTTTTCGTTTTGATTCTGTCTTTCATTTCCGAATGCTATTTCTTCAAGCTGTGTGTCAGCGGTCTTGCAGTGGTGGTCTCCACTGGACGGGTTAAGCTGTATTTCCCCAGCGGTTGCAGAGGATCAGATCCTCTGGTCGGCAAGCTGTAGTGCCCAGCGAAGCTGTGTATCAGCGGGTTGTTTGGCCAAGCTGTAAAGCCCAGCGGACGCAAGCTGTGCTGCGCAGCAGGAAGCCATACTCGGTTGAGTGTGGGGTGGACGTAGGTCGTTGACCGAACCACCTAAAAATTGTGTGTGCAGTGTGTTTGTGTTTTTGTGTGATCTGTGTGCGATGGGATTTCTTGCTTAGCTTGTTTGATTGCATCGCTTATGATCATGTCTAGCTTTCTACCTTTTGCTTAGCTCTTTTCATTTAGATTTATTGATGCTTGCCTAAATTCCGCTCTAGAACTTACAATAGTTTTAAATTAGGCAAGTTGATCTATTCACCCCCCTCTAGATCCACACTTAGTGGAGATAGACTGCGTCCATCTAACCCAACAGCCTTTGGGCATCCAAGTCTATACATTGGCAGCACTGTGCAAGTCTATACATTGGCAGCGTGTCTGTGTTTCAAGCCATTCGTCAAGTCTATACATTGGCTTCAGTTCTTCAAGTCTGTACATTGGCCTCAAGCTTCACAACTCTACACATTGTCTTCATGGCACCGCAAGTCTATACAGCCTGCATGCCTCATAACGCCAAGTCTATACATCGTGGGCTTCGGTTCTTCAAGTCTGTACATCCTTCAAGGGCCAAGTGTATACATCGTTCACAACACACACGTTCAAAGTCTGAAGTATGTACAGCCTTGGCATGTGCTTCGTAAAGTCTATACAACGCTCAAAGTATGTACAGCATGCTTTGTCGTTCAAAGTACAAAGTCTATACATAGCAGTGTTCAAGCTTATAAAAGTCTATACATTCCCTTCTGTAATGTTCATACATCAATTGTCAAGTCTGTACAGCGTTCGCTTAAAGTCCATACAGCATTGTCTATACATTGGCTTGCTACTTCATGCATTTGCTAGTCTATACAGCCACATCATGTATATACACTCTTTTAAGCTCGAAATCTGACGCGCACTAGAAGTGGCGTCACTTCTGAAATAAACGCCTAGGAAAGAGGCGTCTTCTTCCATTGTGCATACTTTGATAGACGCAGAGTCTATACATCTCCCACAGCAAGCATAACATGTCTGAACATCGGTTGCACAACAACTAAATATATACATTATGTTGCATTGCATGCATTACCTAAACTCTATACATTGCTAGTGTAACTCAAGTCTTTACATCAAAGTCTATACACTGGTTATGCTTGTGCATCACAAAGTCTGTACACTGCTGTCCTTTCTTTTCATGTCTACACATTCGATTGCTTCATGAACTGAATTGAAGTCTACACTTTCCCCTCTGTTATGTTAATGCAACATTCTGCAAGTCTATACACTAAGGTCGCTGAAAGGCTTTCAAGTCTATACATTCTGACGTTGTATATACTTGCCTATATGCTGTTCTAAAGTCTATACACGCCTTGTGAAAAGCTTGAACTGAACTAATTCGATATATTCCTTTTGTCTCTGCCTGCAGAATGTTTCAAGCTGATGATTGGACACGTCATCCGAGGTGGTACCTGGCACGTGATCCGAGGTGCTCTCTGGGCGGGAACCTGAAGGACACACGCCCAACATCTGCTATATATATGGAGCATCTTCTTTCAGTAGAAGCTTGATCGTGAAAGAAAGAGCAGAAGGCATTCTTGTGAGGCTACACAATCCAGAAAAGAGAGAGCAGAGAATTCTATTTCATCCAGATCCGAGTGAAATATTTTTGAGAGAGAGAGAGAGCAGTGTCTGTGGCTTGAAGATTTGCTTCTTCGGAAGCTACATTGTTTCCTATTTTTAGAGAGGAGTTTTGTTCTTTGATTTTCGTGTTTTCATTTTTCATTTCATCTTCCTTATCGTATATTGTTACCCTCCTGTGATCGGAGGAAGGGAGGATTGAGCCTCCAGTTTGCAAGTGACAGGGAGTCGCTTGTGGGTTCCCTCCTGGGTGGAGGAAGAGAGACCTCGGTCTCTAGTTTGCTAGTGACTATTGTCACTGGTTGTATCCCTCCGGTGTGGAGGAAGAGGGGAGGTTGTTCCCCTGGTCAAGCTGTGTGGCAGCATCTTGTTCGCAGACTGAGTCTGCAGTTTCTAGCCGTGGCTAGTGGAAGTCTCACTCTAGTTGGAGTGAGGGGTGGATGTAGATTGTGGACTACAATCGAACCACCTTAAACATTCTTGTCTCCTTTCTGGTTTGCTGTTATCGTTTGTGCTCTCCATCTGCTTGACATTATGTTTGACTGTGGACAGCTCGTTCAATCGCTCTTACTCTTTCTGTCTTGGTTATTGACTGTGTTAGCAATACTCTTTGTGTTGTTTCTGAAGGGTTGCAAGCCGTTGAACTAATATTCCGCTGAAGTTTTTAAAATCGGGAGTGATCTATTCATCCCCCCCTTCTATATCACTCTTCGCTGCGCTAACAAGATGAAACAAGGAGAGGAATCTAGGATGGCTCACATGGCTAGGCCAATACAAGCTCAAGACATACTCACTAGCCTCATTCAAAGCCCAAATCTAGTGAACCAAATTAAAGCTCATAAGGGGATCAACCTTCTAACGTTAGCTTCATGGGTGTTCAAAAATATGGATAAGGCTCAAGAGGATGAAGACTTGTTGGAGTGAAGGGATTTGTGATATGTATAGCGGGAGCTCTCTTATTCCCTTCAATGGAAGACCACCTAGAGGAGCATCACTTGAGTGCTATAGCTAGCATATGGGAGGGAAAAATAATAGGTCCAGCGGTGCTAGCCAACCTATACAATGGGCTCACCTCGGCTCCCTTAGGACGGCCTCTCTATGAGTCAATGCTCCTTCTAGCTTGTTGGGTGGACCTCCACCTAAAGTTTGACCCATGCCAAGAGACTCAAGCGGCCTCAAAGATATTCTCAAAGAGCCCCCTTCGATATATGACAAATTCTTTAGGCCTATGTGAGAGAGTGACCAATCGAGTACCCAAGTGTTGTGCCCCTGGCCCCTGTGGCTTGTGGTTTTGATGATTGGCTTTAGGGGTTTGTGATGATTGGTTTTAATGTGAGCTAATCACTGTGAGTCACCATAGTTTTATTCAGTCATTCTTATATTCAGTCTGTCATTCAAATGTTCATTCAGTCTCTCATATGTTCAGTCAGTTTATCTGCTTACACTATGAGTCATTGCATTTGAAGTTCAGACTGATTATCTGCTGCATAAAGCATTGATATGCATTAATAGAATCGGCACATTTGCATCAGGCAGCAAGTGTGTACAATGCCCTGTGTAGGCACGACAAGTCCATACACTGGTTGCACATTGCACAGCTGCAGACACTTCTAAGTCTACACATCGTGTAGCTTGCTGGCATAGTCTGTACACTCATCTGTTTGCATGTGTCACCAAGTCCACACATTGCAAAATGTGTTTCTTCATTTGATTGAGTCTATACATTGTCCTAGGCTAACTGTGTACAGCGTCTCATTCATGCTTTGATTAATGAAGTCTGTACATCAGTCTTCACTTTCTAAGTCTGTACAGCCGTTGGGTTTGGACTCAGAGTCTGTACACTCGATTTGCCTTTGAATTGGTTAAGTGTGTACATTGAGCGTCTCACTTAGCATCTAAGGCAAAGTCTACACGTTGCTACAGTAACGAAAGTCTATACATCCGATTGTGCAGTCTCTTAGCCTTCGTCTCACATTCTTCAAGTCTAGACATTGCACTGTTGCATCCATCGTCTTGGCCAGCGTCTCATGCAAAGTCCATACATTGCATTCAAAGTCTATACAGTCTGTTGCAGTGTTACACTATATGCTTCACTCTAAGTCTACACACTCATGAGTGTCTCATCAAGTCCATACACTGACCTTGAGCTGAGCAAGTCCATACATTGGCTGTTGTCTCTCAGAGTCCGTACATCGCAGTGAGTTGAAGGTTGACTAAGTCTGTACAGCCGTTGGCTTCTTATGAGAAGTCCATACATTGAGTAAAGTCTGTACAGAGTTTGCATTGCATCTCATGAAGTCTACACATTAGTAAAGCTAGTGCATGCATTGTTCATCACCTGCCTTGTTCACTGCGTCGACGCTGACACTGGATGCGTTGACGCATTGGCCAGTTGCCAAGGGCGTGAGCATCTCGTTTGAGGAGCTGAGGCTACGCTGCACGATGGAAGCGTTGACGCCTTGTGCTGATGTTCAAAGGTCTATTGATCAACATCAAGCCTGTACAACATGAAGTCTGTACATTGGTTTTGTTTTGAACAGAACGCCTAAGTCTATGCATTGCTGAATGTTATTCAAGTCTGAACAGCGGATGTCTTCATGTGTGAAGTCTATACAATGCATGCTCACATAACTAACTCTATACACTCGATTGTTAGATCTTCAACTATATACATTGGTTGAGTCTACACACTGAGATTTCATGAAGAGTTGCAAGTCTATACACTCGTTGTTAGAGGCCTAGACTGCTAAGTCTATACACTCCCTCACTCTGTACACACTTGCTATATTGATCTCTGAAGTCTATATAATGCTTCACGTTAACACTAAGTCTATACACTTCATTATTGTTGCTGAAGGGAACAGGGTCGACGCCTGAAGCTTAAAGCGTCCACGCATCAGTAGACGAAGCTTTCACGATGTCTTCTATTGCGTTAACGCCACAAGCAAGCAACGTCGACGCAGTAGTTAAAGAAGCAGAGACTCTTACAAGCGACGAAGCTTTCACGATATCTTCCACTGCGTCAACGCCATCAACAAGCAGCGTCGACGCAGCGGCTTAAGAGATGCCAGTATACAAATGTACATGTCTTCAATGCGTCAACGCAACATGCTGACAACGTCGACGCAGCACGCCCATCTGTTGAAGACTTGATCACTGAACTGCCGATACCGTTGCGTCAACGCAGTAGGCTGATGGAGTCGACGCAGCGGTTAAAAAGGTTGAAGATCTCTGATGGCTACGTCAACTCTTTGGAGCAAGTGAGTTGACGCCATCTAACTCCAGTTGCTGAGCGTACTGGTGCTGGGCACGTGATCCGAGGATAAGGAGAGTGCCCAGATGAGGATACGTGTTCTGACAGCCTGCTGGATGCTGCCACGTGGTCCGAATTCTTAGGGCGGGAACTGTGGAAGCCACACGCGCCCTGCTGCTCCTGCTACTGCTGCTGCTGCTGGTATATAATGGAGCCTTCGTCTTCAGATGAAGGTAGATCGAAGCAGAAGCCTGAAGAGCAGAAAGCCCTTCGATCCAGAAAAAGAGAAAAAGAAGGAAAAGAGAGGAAGAAGAGATAGAAGAGAGAAGCCGTGAAGAGAGAGCAGTGAGTGAGAGATTAGGAGAGTAGAAGAGAAAGAAAGAGAGATAGAGAGTGAGAGATTTGGAGAGCATAAGAGAAAGAAAGAGAGAAAGAGAGTGAGCGAGAGAGCTCGTGGAGAAGAAGGAAGAAGCTGCTTGAAGATCTGTCTTCACTGGACCGTGGATCAGATCCATGCCAGTCAGCTCCGTTGAGAGTCACATTGTGCATTTCGTTTTACAGCTTTCTGATTGCTGTGTTATTTTCCTTTATTGTTTTCCTTTATTTTCTGATCATCTTTGTTCTTCCGATTGCCCTGTTGGGGATCGGGTTCCTCCTGTTGGTTCAGGAGAAGGGAGATCTGATCTCCAGGTTGCAAGTGACAGGTTGTCACTTGTGGGTTGCCCTCTGGTTAGAGGAAGGGAGGCTAGTCCTTCGGTTCTGGGCTTGTGGTTGCAAGTCCAGTGGTCCCTCCTGGTCTGGAGGAAGAGAGGTCTTCGACCTCTAATTTCCAAGTGGCTGGGAGTCACTTGGGTGTCCCTCCGGTTGGGAGGAAGAGGGGAGGCTGTTCCCCTGGTCAAGCTGTGTGGCAGCAACTGTTTGCAGACTGAGTCTGCAGTGTTCTAGCTTGTGCTAGTGGAAGCCTCACTCCGGTTGGGAGTGAGGGGGTGGATGTAGGTCTGTGGACCGAACCACCTAAAAATCTATTGTGCAGTGGTTTGATTGTTTGCTTTGCTTCCGCTAGATGCTTGAATAGGCACGCTCCAAGTGCTTGTATTTGAGTTGAATCGAATTGGTTCCATTCTGTGTCTATCTCTAGCATCCTAGTTTTTATTTGGCCATTATACATAGCAGGATACATTCACCCCCCTCTGTATCCGGGCCTAGCACCCTAACAGTTGGTATCAGAGCGGTGTCTGCATACAAGGTCCAACGACCTGCAGATTCGATCTCTGGTTTTCGGTGCTATTTTTTTTTTAGTGCATCAATATTCCTGTTGCATTAATCTGTTGTGCTGTCATGGCTCATCCTCCACTATTCAGTGGTTCAAATATTAAATTCTGGCTATATCGTATGCACAAGCATGTTAACTCTATTAATCCACAATTGTGGAAGGTTATCTCTCACAGTCCACATGAACTTCCTAAGGATAAGTCCAAGTGGACTCATGTTCACAAGTTGAAAAATGATGATAATGTGAGAGCTCTAAATTTAATGAAGGCTGCAATTGGTTCTGATGATTTTTCCTCTTTCTCAGATTGTAGCACTGCAAAGGAAATGTTTGATAGAGTGACTACAACACACGTGGAACAGGAAGAAGAATGTCTCATGGCAAAAAGGAGTGATCAATCAGATGAGTCCTCATCCCAGGTAATCTCTGAGACCGAGGATATTAGCCATGATGAGTTTAGTTGCCATGCATGAGCATCTTCTAGATAAATATGAAAGAGTCAAATCAGGAAAGAGAAAATTAAGAAAAGAGAAAAATGCTAAAATCACATGTCTAAAGGCTGAAAATGAAAATCTAAAATCTAAATTGAAGGAATTGATTGAAGAATTACATTCTGATGATAATGTACAGGAAAACTTAATCACTTCCTTGAAAGAAGAAAATGATTCTCTGCTAACTCAGAAGAAGGAAACTGATAAATTAAAAGATAAGCTGATTGAAGAAAACATCCACCTGAAGGAGCAAAATAAGAAGCTAATGGTCCTTAACACCGCTTATCTGAAAGATGGCTAACGGTTGAAAGAGAAAAATCAGTTTTGAAAGAAAAAGAAGTGAACATTGAATTGAAGCTAACTCAGGAGAATGAGATCCTGAAAAGTCTGAATGATGGGTTACAAAATCAGGTTATCTCGTGTGAAGACCACATTATGACCTTGCAAATTGAATTGAAAACCTAAACAACTCTCTGTCAAAATTTGCCAAAGGTAAAGAAAAAATGAAAGATTCTTTGAATGTGGAAGTCACCAAACTGAATGAAGAGAAAAGGTGTAATTCTCAAGTTAAGCAAGCTGTAAGGAACAAACTATACGCAACATTTGTGAGTAGCTCAAACTTAGCTAGTACTTCTGCACCTTCTTCAAAATAGTCAGATGATCAGAAGATTCAAAAACAGAAAGAAAATGTGAAAATGAGAACACTGAAGAAGAATAGTAAATTTCATGCAAACAAGCCTAAGGCTAGAAATTTCCAATTATCCACGGAAGGAATGTTGAATGCTTCTATTGTGGAAGTTCCGGCCATGTACTTGATGATTGCCTTGTCATGAAGAATGATAATGATAGATTTCATGTTAGGACTTCTTATGCTAAGAAATCCTATTCGGCTCAAAATAGGAAATCCAAATGCTTTTACTGTCATAAAATGGGTCATCTCATGCATGAATGCAAATCATTGGAGTTAGATGACCTTGGCTGCTATTAATTCACAGAAAAGTCATGCTAAACTAATGTCCTTTGGGAAAAGAAAATTCATTGTTATAATTGTGGTAAACTGGGACATGTTGCTGTTCAGTGCTGGTCAGCTGAAGGCAAGGAAAAAATTCTATTCTCATGTTAATCATGTTCACCAGAATGATTATGGGAGGGATAAATCTATTTTTAAGAAAAAGATTCCTGCATTTATAACTGTGGGAAGCCAGGTCACAGGCTGCAACCTGTTGGCTAGCAGGATATCAAAACCAAACTGGTTTTGGTAAACATAATTTTTATCCTGTTAACAGAAAATCTCATGTATGTGCACATAGAACTCATGCTAACAAGAATGTGCATAAATTAGATCTGAAAATTGCTGCTCCTTGCTATCAAGTTAAAAATGTGCTGAGAAAACCTGCTAGGAGTGATAATGTCATGTCAGGACCCAAGACTTCTTGGGTACCTGTTTGTGCAAAATAAACCTTGTTTTGCAGGTGTGCCTTGGAATGGAATAAAAAGGGGTATTAATCCAAGGCACTCAAGAATGAAAACCCCTTCTGAACTTTTCAGGTAATTTCTCTGCATCTCCTATTTTGAATTCTTGCATATCTGCCATTTGTAGTTGTTTGATAATTGTTGAAATGCAAAACCTCTGAAAACAAATTGCATTCCGAAATTTCTGGAAAAATCTGAACTGCTTATGAATGTGGCTTGAAAATCTGTCCATTGCATTCTGAAAAATCTGATTAGCTGAAATTTGATCCATGCATGCTGCCCATGTTGAATTATCATGGTTGACCTTAATGGTATATAAGTGGTAAGGTACCAAAAGGCAGGGAAGTCTGTCTGGAGGTTCTTACTATGTGTGAGGTGGTCTTTTAGACCAGTGCTCCGCCTAGTACCATGGGTCACCTTGCTGGTTAGGACAGTCTGAATGTGCATGAATCAAAATAATATGTTCAATTTTTCAGTGCAAACATTGCATGTTTTCAGGGGGAGTTAATTGCATGTCCTTGCATAGCATTCAGTGTTGAGTCTTTGCATGCATGTAGTTAATTGCATTGCATTTTACTACATTGAAAATACCAAAAAGGGTAGTTGAATGCATAGTGTCAGGAGGAGTCAATACATTGCATGAAGGTAGTCATGTGCATACATTTATGTCAGAGTTCATTGCATGTTAACTTTGAACATCCTGGAACTTGCCTGACCTCCTGATGTCTTACCGTGTGTACATATCCCTTTAATTGATTCTATTTGACCAAACCGTGATCATAATTTGAACACACTGAGCTTCAAAATCTCTCCTATCAATTGGTAACAATTGGTATCATCTGATATCAGAATTATTTCAGTCCTTCATAAAGATTTCAATGGGCTTACTCGATCATAAATCTGAAAAATCTTGAACTAGAAATCTTCTATTATACGCTTTTATGAATGTCTGAAATAACTCATGTGGTTTAAGCTTAATGTATTCATGGAGTTTAACTTCAAAATCTCTTAACATATCTGAATCATGTTTAATAAATCTTAACCAACTGTTCATGCTGTGTTATGCAAAAACTTCTGAAATCTGCACTTTTGAATACATGACTTTATTTGGTTAAGTACATGAGATTAATATTGTTTTGAAGCAAATGAATGTTTCTGAATTGTCTAAAGGGTAAAGTAATTGTCAGAGCAATGACCTTGGTCACTGAGAAACACATGTCCAAAGGACTGTGTCATGAGGTGCCTTAGTTAACTCTGATTAAGAATTCATTGAAATTCAGGCAGAGCAATGGCATGCACACTGAGAAATACAACTCACTCATCAAGAAATGATTTGGAGTGTGTCATGATGTGTAAATGCTATCTCTGTTCATATATAGCATGGCAGTTAGTCACACTAAGTGCTTAGGGATATTGGCATCTGATCAAGGTATATCCTTTAGTTACAAGGTGTGAACTGAACTAGACTGCTCGTAAAATTTGTAGCATGAAAAATTGTTGAACATATCTCAATATCTGAATATTGATGCTAAAATCAAATTACTACAACCCTAGACAAAATCATATGACTTCATAATTGCTTGACTTCAATACTAGTGCATGTAATTCTGAAAGAAGTCAATAGATTTGATTGTGTAAGAGAAAGGGAGATTAATCAAGATAAATATGAGGGCTTGGTTCATCTTTATTAAAACATGGTTTTTTAGATATCAATACAGAATTTTATTGATAAACTCTGCATACATTATGTTTAAACCATGCTGTTCAAAAGGCTCATTCATAAGTCTCTATAATGGAAGACTTTGAAAAATTATGTTTTGGATTTATGAGATTGATATCTCCTTGGAAATCTTGCTGAATTATTTCTGTTTGGAGCTTATTTGTAAATCTGATTATTTGAACCTTTCTGCTCATTTTCCTTAGGTCATTGACCTGAACTTCTCCTTGTTTGCCCCTGTGGTCTCCTTCTCATCTATCTCATAAGATTCCACTTATTGAGGGGGAGCTTCCATGTCATGCATCACTTGCATATCAATTGGCATCTATTCAGGGGGAGCAATCCTTGTCATACTGAATCATGTTCATATCATTTGTGACCTTGCATTCATATACTTAGGGGGAAGTATTGCATTTATTGTTGCATCTGCATTTTGCATTTACCCCTTCCCATGGTTTATTTTGATTATACCAAAGGGGGA